>JAKSZT010053923.1:152335-193346 GCA_026826555.1 Tolypeutes matacus
GGAGGGTGTCTGGGGGGGGTTTCGTGGGGATTGGTTCAACCGAATATACATGAAAGATATACAAAATCATTCAAAGGATCGGGGGATGGGGCATGGTCACAATGGGTGGATAATCACACAATAAATGAGGGAATCTGAATTCCTAGCCTGGAGAGCTCTGCCACAATCTCCAAGGGAGCAGCAATAGTCCTCTGAGTGTAGGGACAGTCCCTGTCAAAATAGGATGACCCACTAATGTTTTTTTTTGTTTGTTTGTTTGTTTTGGTTTTTTTTTTTATTGATGACTACCCTTGTGAGTCTTTGCTCTTGTAAATGAGACTTAGCCTGCAGTTGTGGGGTGTCTAAGTGTTGCCACCTGTGAGCCTCCTTGTTGCTCAAATGTGGCCTCTCTCTAAGCCAAACTCAGCATATGATTGCATTACCTTCCCCACAACATGGGACATGACTTCCAGGGATGAGCCTCCCTGGCAACGAGGGATTAATACCAAGTGCCAACTGGCAGCTTTTGCACAGTGGCAGTATCGTAGCCAATGAGGTTTATCCGAGGCACGATTATTGCTAATTGAAAACTTTTCCCAAGTGCCAACTGGCAACACAACTGGAAAAAGACCTTCAATAAAAGGGGGAAATGGTAAAGACAAATGAGTTCAATTGGCTAAGAGACTTCAAAGAGAGTCGGGAGGTCATCCCAGAGGTAACTCTTACGCACACCTCAGTAGGAGCTCATAGAACATCTAAGTGCCTATCACCCCACTCAGTGGGGTTCCTGAGAGCTCTCGAGACACCCTGGTCCTATATGAGGGGGAATAGCCCCAGAGACTGATGCCTTATCAGTGGGTTCTATTTTGGAATCTGTGCTCCTGAGAGTGACAGAATTAGACTCAAATAAGTCCTCTCTGCACATGGTTCACCAGTCCCTTCTATTCAAACCTACATGTGATGCTGGAGTTTCTTAGGTATACTTCCAGAGACTGGAGCCTCCCGCCTACCTATGTGCCAGGTGTGCATGAAATCTAGGTGGAGCTGCAACTCCTACCCTACAGCTCAATGGACTCATCCAAGTCACCTGGTGAGGAGACAACGATGGGAAATGGCCATCCCAGGGAATGGAGAGGGCCTACATCTGCAAGCCGGATCATCCCACCCACCATATCCATGGGATATAAGCCCTCTCTCACTTGGAGTTGGAGTGGACATCACCATCCCAGTCGCCTCTGGATTGGGGGAAGAACTATGGACTAAAGTGGACTTGATGGTATTCTCTTGCTCACATATGGTGATTCTTGCAATGCAAGAAATTATAACAATGAGGTGGAGCCAGTGGCCACTTGACAGTTTTTGGGTAGGGAGGGGATGAGCAGTTGAAATACAGGGGCTTCTTTGGGAGTTGGAGGTTGTCCTGAGTTCTGTTGTGGCAATGGATGCAGGCCATTTTAAATCAGCACACACCACTCAGAACTGAGTGGGAGAGAGTGTGGTCTACAGTGTGAACTGTGGTCTATGGTTGGTGGCAAGGCTCCAGGAGGTGTAAGTTCATTGAGGTTGGTGGGCCACACTGTGGGAGATGTTTGTGTTGGATGTGGTGGGAGGTGTGGGAGGTGGGCAACATGGGAATCCTTGTGGGTTCCATGTAATATTTTAGGTAATCTAAGCACCTCTTAAAATATATATATATATATGAATAACATTTTTGTAAGCAAATACACATATATGCATATATATTTACATATCATTTTGCAAATGTTTGTATGTATTGTGAGAATTTTGATTTTTACCCATAATAAAAAAATAAATAAATAAATAAATAAATAAAAAAAAAACAGGAGACACTAAATGTTGGAGAGAATGTGGAGGAATAGGAACCCTCATCCACTGCTAGTGGGACTGCGGTATGGTCCAGCCACTGTGGAGGACAGTTTGGTGGTTCCTCAGAAAACTAGCAATAGATCTTCCGTATGATCCAGCAATTCCACTGCTGGGTATATACCCAGAAGAACTGAAAACAAAAATACAAACAGATATATGCACCCCAATGTTCATAGCAGCATTGTTCACCATTGCCAAAAGTTGGAATCAGCCCCGGTGCCCATCAACAGACGAATGGATAAGCAAAATGTGGTACATACCTACAATGGAATATTACTCAGCTGTAGGAAGGAACAAAGTGCTAACACATGGAATAACGTGGATGAATCTTGAAGACCTTATGTTGAGTGAAGCAAGCCAGGCAATGAGGGATGAACAGTATATGACCTCACTGATCTGAACTGAGGAATGTGAGCAGTCTCTGAAAACCATTGTCTGAAAGATAGGTTAACAAAGGAGAGTAAGAGAAGAGCAGGCTTTCAGCCATCATCCATATGAACATAATCTATGGTAAAGGGATAGAGTGTGGTTGCATGTTGGGTGATGGGGCAGATGAGTGGTGGTGCTCCTGGGTTTTGTGGTGCAGCACTGGGGGGTGGGTGGATTAGGAAGGGCTGGTTCAAATCCCCAGGGCATGTAACTGTGAATCTTGACATTCCATGGGTTGGGAGATGGGGGTATCATGGGCCCTGGGGGGCTGGGGAGAAGGGAACAGTCAAGATCTAATGGGTTGTTTGGTGGTCATGGGGAAGGTTTTTCATTACCTTACAGTAATGGACAGAGGACATGGTAAATATCATCAAAATTAT
The DNA here is from genome assembly GCA_026826555.1 of Tolypeutes matacus. Taxonomy (NCBI): domain Eukaryota; kingdom Metazoa; phylum Chordata; class Mammalia; order Cingulata; family Chlamyphoridae; genus Tolypeutes; species Tolypeutes matacus. The sequence goes on from JAKSZT010053923.1 coordinate 155,011, forward strand.
TAAACTGTATCATCTAAATTGTAAACTATACTGTAACTGACTGACAATGTTTGGTTGCTATATTTTGCTATCTGCATAACAGTTATAACAATGCTAACAACCAAAAAAAGGGGGGGGAGTTAATATGTGGTGGGGAAGGGGGGGTGGTTTGGTATCTGGGAGTCTCCGGCACTCCGTGTGTGACTTTGCTGTGACCTAAAACTTCTTTGAAAATTAAATGAAAAATTGGGAGACAATGGGGATTGAGAGGAGGAAGGTATCATGGCACACCAGACATCCGATAACACAGTGATAAAGGGAAGGCAAAAGGGGAAAAAATAAAAGAGAAAGGGAAAATAAATGAATATATATATATATATTTATTTATTTATTTATTTATTTATATTTTAAAGGCATTTCCCTTGCTTTTTTGCCCAATTTTTGAATGTCCCAATCCACTAATTATATTTCATTTTGTTTTGTTCTTTCTTTGATTATTTGTTTTTTTTCCTTCTCTCTCTTTTTTTTTTTCCCCCTGAGGTTCCTTATGTTTGTCTCTTGCATGTACGCTTATCACACTTGTTTCTTTTTCCTAGTAAGTGTATTTGATTATTTTATGGACTAAATGTTCATGGAGGATTTGGATCACAGAAGGGTTACATTGGGTACTGTGGGGGATTATTGGGGGTGTGTCTGGGGGGATTTCGTGGGGATTGGTTCATACGAATATACATGAAAGATATACAAAATCTTTCAAAGGATCGGGGGATGGGGTATGGTCACGATGGGTGGATAATCACACAATAAATGAGGGAATCTGAATTCCTAGTCTGGAAAGCTCTGCCACAGTCTCCAAGGGAGCAACAATAGTCCTCTGAGTTTAGGGACAGTGCCTGTCAAAATAGGATGACCCACTGATGTTTTTTTTGTTGTTGTTGTTTTGCTTTTTATTGATGACTACCCTTGTGAGTCTTTGCTCTTGTAAATGAGACTTAGCCTGCAGTTGTGGGGTGCCTAAGGGTTGCCACCTGAGAGCCTCCTTGTTGCTCAAATGTGGCCTCTCTCTAAGCCAAACTCAGCATATGATTGCATTACCTTCCCCCCCAACGTGGGACATGACTCCCAGGGATGAGCCTCCCTGGCAATGAGGGATTAATACCAAGTGCCAACTGGCAGCTTTGCACAGTGGCAGTATCGTAGCCAATGAGGTTTATCTGAGGCACGATTATTGCTCATTGAAAACTTTTCCCAAGTGCCAACTGGCAGCACAACTGGAAAAAGACCTTGAATAAAAGGGGGAAATGGTAAAGACAAATGAGTTCAAGTGGCTAAGAGACTTCAAAGGGAGTCGGGAGATCATCCCAGAGGTAACTCTTACGCACACTTCAGTAGGAGCTCATAGAATATCTAAGTACCTATCACCCCACTCAGTGGGGTTCCTGAGAGCTCCGGAGACACCCTGGTCCTATATAAGGGGGGATAGCCCCAGAGACTGATGCCTTATCAGTGGATTTTATTTTGGAATCTGTGCTCCTGAGAGTGACAGAATTAGACTCAAATAAGTCCTCCCTGCACATGGTTCACCAGTCCCTTCTATTCAAACCTATATGCGATGCTGGAATTTTTAGGTATACTTCCAGAGACTGGAGCCTCCTGCGTACCTATGTGCCAGGTGTGCATGAAATCTAGGTGGAGCTGCAACTCCTACCCTACAGCTCAATGGACTCATCCAAGTCACCTGGTGAGGAGGCAACGATGGGCAATGGCCCTCCCAGGGAATGGTGAGGGCCTGCATCTGCAGGCAGGATCATCCCACCCACCATATCCATGGGATTTAAGCCCTCTCTCACTTGGAGTTGGAGTGGACATCACCATCTCAGTCCCCTCAGGATTGGGGGAAGAACTATGGACTAGAGTGGACTTGATGGTATTCTCTTGTTCACATATGGTGATTCTAGCAATGCAAGAAATTATAACAATGAGGTGGAGCCAGTGGCCACTTGACACTTTTGGGGTAGGGAGGGGACGAGCAGTTAAAATACAGTGGCTTCTTTGGGAGTTGGAGGTTGTCCTGAGTACTGTTGTGGCAACGGATGTAGGCCATTTTAAATCAGCACACAGCACTCAGAACTGAGTGGGAGAGAGTGTGGTCTACAGTGTGAACTGTGGTCTATGGTTGGTGGCAAGGCTCCAGGATGTGTAAGCTCATTGAGGGTGGTGGGCCACACTGTGGGAGATGTCTGTGTGGGATGTGATGGGAGGTGTGGGAGGTGGGCAACATGGGAATCCCAGTGGGTTCCGTGTAATATTTTGGGTAATTTAAGCACCTCTTAAAATATATGTATATATATATATATAAACAACATTTTTGTAAGCAAATACACATATATGCATATATATTTATATATCATTTTACAAATGTTTGTATGCATTGTGAGAATTTTTATTTTTACCCATAATAAAAAAATTAAAAAAAAAACTCTCAGCAAGGAAAAGCACAGGACCAGATGGCTTCAAAGTTGAATTTTACCAAATATTTCAAGAAGAATTAATACTAATCCTGCTCAAACTTTTCCAAAATATGAAGACAAAGGGAATATTATTTCAATCATTCTATAAAGCCAACATCAGCCTAATACCAAGGTCAGATAAAGATATTATAAGAAAAGAAAATTCCACACCAATCTCTCCAATGAATATATATGCAAAATCCCTCAACAAATTATTGCAAATTGAATCCAAAGGCACATGAGAAGAATTATACGCCATGGTCAAGTGGGTTTAATCTCAGGTGGTTCAACTCAAGAAAATCAATTGATGTAATACACTACATTAACAAGTTAAATTATAAATACCACATGATCATATCTATTGATGCCGAAGAAGCATCTGACAAACTCCAACAGCCTTTCTTTATATATACATATAGTGTTAGAAATACTCATTGTTTCCTTTTTTGTCTTTCTGGGTTTTTTAATATTTTAAAGAATACTTAGATTACATAAATGTTACCCCGAAAACATAGGGATTCCCAAATGCCCCACTCACTACACCTCCTACACCCTCCCACATAAACAACATCGTTCATTAGTGTGGCACATTCATTGCAATTGAATGCCCTAGGATGCATTTATCAACATCCTTTCTTAATAAAAATATTTTGAAAGATAAGATTAAAAGTAAACTTCCTCAACATGATACAGGGCACATATGAAAACTACACTATATTTTAACATAATAAATAAAAACATTAATTTATTAGTCATGCAAGTAAACAACATGGAGATACCTAGATCGTCTACTCTGGTTCTGGAATAGACTTGATATGTTCTCAGATAATCTCAGATTAAAGTTCTTGAGGCTTACATTATCTCTGACCCTTTCCTGAATTACCTACTGGGCTCCCCTACTCACTTGTATGGTATTTCTGTAAGGACTGTGTGCATAAATCTGGATACCTCCCTGGAAGATTGACAATAGGGTCTAAAGCTCTGTTCCCAGACAGTACAGCAAGAAGGAATCAGCAGTAAGTAGATATGGTTCAGGGGACTGAGCTCCTGCCTACTACATGGGAGGTCCATATTTCAGTTCCTGGTGCCTCCTAAGAAGACAGCGAGCTGGCATGATGAGCAGGCACAGCAAGCTGACACAACAATATGATGCAACAAGATACATAAGAAGAAAAAACATAATGAGAGACACAACAAAGCAGGGAAAGGAGGTGGCTCAAGTAACTAAGTGCCTCCCTCTCACATCTGAGGTCCCGGGTTCAGTTTCCGGTGCCTCCTAAAGACACACAGCCAGTGCAAACAACAAGGGAGTGGGGAGAAATAAATAAATTAAATAAATAAATAAATAAATAAATAAATAAATAAATAAATAAATAAAATCTTTTTTTTTTTTTTTTAAAGAGGAATCTGGCATTCATCTGCTAGTCACAGTTAGGAACCTAAGGAAACAACCATATCAATTTCAGGCCCAAATTGCAAAGGATGAGGGACAACAGCAGAGGAGATAATTATAGCTTTCTTTTGGCTGCTCATTAACACATTTCCCTCTGTGTCCCTCATTATCCCATTTTCTTGTTTCTTCATTCCTTGAGTCATCATTTTCCTTTGGGACACTGGTCACAAGAGAATGGAAATGGTCTCTGCTCATTGTCTGTTCCAAAGAGACGTGTTTGTACTAGGTGAATCCAGCTTTTTTCACTCTACCTCATAGACTCTGCTTCATAATGTAATACTAATCTTCCAGCACTTTTAAAGTTGTCACCATATCTATGACTGACAAATCCTGCTTCATTAGTCCCTTAGATCTCCAAATCCTTGATCTGATGTGACGATATAGCCCCTGTTATTCTCTTCAGAGCATTCTTTCCCACTTTGCAACAACATGGACAATTGTGCTACTTCAATATGAAACCAAAAGCAATATACACAACTTGCCTTAATCACACTTTTGTCCAATCAATTAGGAATGCCCTGCCTATAAAGTAAGTTAAGATCTGCCATGCATTCTTTTATTTAAATGGTATCTTAATCTCTTTGTGCAATATTACCTGGGCTTAGCAACTCAAAAGGGATTTTCCCATTGAATTCTTAAAAAAATTAATTTTTAAGGAACAGTATATTTTGCAGAAATGTGTGTGGTTAAAATGGTTAAGTACCTGCCTAAAGTTATAAACTGAATAAGGGCTGCTAAATTGTTGCAAACCCTATAAAGATTATCAGCATTCCTGAAAAGTTTACATGTCTCATAGCTTTCTTTCTGTGCAGTCATTGAAATTCTTCACAGTTCTGTGAAGAACACACATGTTGTGCAGGCATAACTGGTGGTCCTGAGTCAGAATTCTCCATTATCAAGTGTATATTTTAACTTTATTTTTAAAGAAGTTTTAGATTACAGTAAAGTTACACTGAAAATATAGGGGATTTCCATATACTACCAGGAGTATTTTGTAAGCAGGATTCCAAACTCTTGTGTCAATCATCCATTGATGAGGAAGAATTAAGTAAATTGTGAAGCTAAGTAAGAAAAAGGCATGATAGAGTAAATACATAGTTGGTTCTTTTACCTGGCTTTTAGTATTTTCAAGATATGGAGAAAAAGGGCTAATATTTTATTTAGAGTAATAGGAGTCACATTTGTAGATAACACTGGACATATTCAAGCATAAGAAGAATAAAATGCAATAAAATAAAATAGAATACACAACACAATCCTGAACCCCAATGATCCTACTTATTTATTGGCACCAGTTTCTATTCTTCAAAGAATAAACCTACATCATGAAAAAGAAATCTTTATATAGTAAAACAATGCATGACTGAAACATTTCCTTCTCTATATTTAAGATCTTTTGTGATGCTAAGACCATATCATATTTTATATATATATATATATGATTGTGTGTGTGTATGCATGCAAATTTGTCCTCTAGTAGACTCCAATTCAAAGATGTGTATTTTTCCTTTAGTACACTGAACCAAAGACCATCCATGATAAACACTGTGGATAATGAGCAGAATAGAGGGGCACGATCCTAATAAAGGAATAAAACCAGATGACTAGCTATAAGAAGCACAAGTATGAGAAAGTCAGCATTAATAGAAAGTTATTTTTATGTACAGGAATAGAATGAGATAACATACATAAAAGTGAAAAGCCATACTGTTAGACTTTCATTTACATTAAAATTATATACATAATCTTAGATGACATGCATACTTTTTCCATAGCTAGTGAACAACTAATTAAAAAAAAACAAAAAGAAGAATGCTTTTGCTAATAAATTTCAGTTGGGGTAAATTATGCTCAAGAAATCCATGTGTATTGTGATATGTTGGCATATAATTTTTCAAAGTATCCTCTTATGATACTCTTTATTTCTGTGGGGTCAGTAGTGATATCCCCTTACTCTTTCCTTCTTATGTGTATTTGTAACTGCTCTGTCTTTTTCTTTGTTAATTTGACTAAGGATTTGTCAATTTTATTGATCTTCTCGAAGAACCAACTTTTGGTTTTCTTTATTTTTTCAGGTGCTTTCTTATTTTTTTTTTTCTATTTCATTTAGTTCCACTCTAATTTTTGTTATATTCTTCTTTCTACTTCATTTGGGCTTAATTTGTTGTTGTTTTTCCAGTTCCACCTGGTGTGCAGTTAAGTCTTCAATTTTAGCTTTTTCTTCTTTTTTAATATATGCGTTTATGGCTATAAATTTCCCTCTCGATACAGCTTTGGCTGCATCCCATAGGTTTTGATATGTTGTGTTGTCATTTTCATTAGTGTCAAGGTAGTTACTGATTTCTTTTGAGATTTCCTCATTGACCCACTGTTTGTCTAAGAGTGTGTTGCTTAACTTCCATATCTTTGTACATAGTCTGGTTCTCTGGCCCTTACTGATTTCCAATTTCATTCCATTGTGGTTAGAGAAAGTATTTTGTATAATCTCAATCTTTCTGAATTCATTGAGAGTTGTTCTATGGCTTAGCATGTGGTCAATCTTGGAGTATGATCCATGTGCACTTGAGAAAAATGTATATCCCTCTGTATTGGGGTGTAGTGTTCTTTATATGTCTACTTGGTCCAGGTCCTCTAATGTATTATTCAGTCTTTGTTTCTTTATTGATTCTCTGTCTAGACGTTCTGTCTAATGGTGATAATAGTGTATTAAAATCCCCCACTATAATTGCAGAGTCATTTATGTTTCCACATAGTTTTTCCATTGTTTGCCACATGTATTTTGAGGAGCCCTGTTTAGGTGCATAAATGTTTATGATTGTTCTCTCTTCTTGAAAGATTACCCCTTTTACTGATATATAGTGTCCATCTTTGTCTCTTACAATAGTTTTGCATTTAAAGTCTATTTTATCTCATATTAGGATAGCTACTCCTGCCCTTTTTTGGCTATTGTTAGCTTGTAAAATTGTTTTCCAGCCATTCATTTTCAGCCTCCTTGAATCCCTGGGTCTAAGTTGGATTTCTTGTAGACAATATATAGATGGATCATATTTCTTTATCCATTCTGCTGATCTGTGTCTCTTGAGTGGTGAGTTTTATCCATTAACATTCAGTGTTATTACTCTCAACGAATTTCTTACATCGACAATATTTTCTTTGGGTTTATGTATGTCATATGTTGTTTTATATCTCTTTTTGTCTTTTTAGTTGTTCTTACACTCTCTAACTCTCTCTCTCCTGTTTTTTTCCTTTCTACCTGTAGAACTTCCTTAAGTATTTCTTGAAATGCACGTTTCTTCTTGGCATACTCTCTTAATTTCTGTTTATCTGTGCGTATTTTGAACTTTCCATCAATTTTGAATGCCATCTTTGCTGGATAGAGAATTCGTGGATGGATGTTTTTTTCTTTGAGTACCTTGATTATGTCATACCACTTTCTTCTTGCTTCCATGGTTTCAGATGAGAAATCCGTACTTTATCTTATTGTGCTTTTCTTGTATGTGATGGTTCTCTTTTCTCTTGCTCCTTTCAGCATTTTCTCTTTGTCTTGAGCATTGGACATTTTGACAAGTAGATGTCTTGGCATAGACCTGTTGGGATTTACACTGTTTTGGGTGCACTGTGCTTCCTGGTCATGTATATCCATCTCCCTAATAAGGTTGGGAAGTTTTCAGCCATTATTTCCTTCAATCTTCCTTTTGTTCCCTTTACTTTCTCTTCTCCTTCTGGGATGCTATGCTGCGTATGCTTGTGCATTTTGTATTGTCAGTTAAATCCCTGAGTCCCTGCTGGATTTTTTTCTATGTTTTTATCTATCTATTCTACTATCTGTTTGATTTCAGATGTACTGTCATCCACATCACTAATTCTTTCTTCTGCCTGTTCAAATCTGCTGTTATGTGCTTCCAGTGTCTTTTTGATTTCTTGGATTGTGCCATTCATCACTATCATATCTGTTACCTTTTTATGTGTGTTTACAATTTCTTCAGTATTTTCTCCCAGTGTCTTCTTACTATCCTTAATCTCTTCCTTCACTTTGTTACATCAGTCAATGATATTTTTGTGTACAACTTTGATTAGTTGTTTGATGTTCTGCATCTCTTCTGGTTTTCAGTTTGTTCATTGGACTGGTCCAAGCCTTCCTGTTTCTCTGTATGGTTTGTAATTTTTTTTGTTGCCCTCTGGTCATCATTTTATCTTGATGTGTTTATTCAGTTGATTAGCTTCTCTCTCTGCTCTAGAGTTTTTTTAGCTGATGGTTCTGTGTGTGAACCACCAGCTAAATGGTGAGCAATCCACCGCCTGACAAGCTCCCTCCAGATTGATGTCCAATGGCTCTCACTCTGTGGGCTCCTAGAACAACCCATGCAGGCAGGATCCACTCCCCAATCAGCCATCCTCTGTGAGAGAGATGGTGAGGGCCCACCTAAACCAATGTTGTCACGTCTTGTCCCCATCCAAGGAATTCTTAAATTTGTATTTTTTTCTGTTTTTTTTTTGTGTGTGTGTGCCTGATGTAGCTAAAAGGAAAGAGAAAAACTGCATAACTAATTTTCACACAAACAAGCATTAATGATTTAGTGGAAATGCCATGACATACTTTTTATTCATGAAATTATATTCTATATATTATTCATGCCACTGGTCTTTGTGTGCTAGCTCTGGTTAGGATTTTCTGTCTCATTCTCAGCCATTTCTTTTTTTAATTATAGTTTTTTTTTTAAGATACTTTGATAACATCAGTGTTACATAAAAATATAGGGAATTCCCATCTGCCCTGCTCCAATTACCTCCCAAATTTTCCCACACTTCATTAGTGTGGTATATCTTATAATTGGTGAACACATTTCAGAGCAGTGCCACTAAGTGTGGACTATAGTTTACATTGTAATTTACACTCTCTCGCACAAAATTTTGTAAGTTATGCCCATGTATATAATATCTTTTATCTGTCATTGCAATGTCATGCAGGACAATTTCTAAGTCCCAAAAATGCTCCCATGGTACAAATGTTTTTCTCTCTCTCCCTCCCCTTAGAACTTCCAGTGGCCACTGACTTCACATTAATGATACAAGTTCTTCCATTGCTAGAATCACAGTAAGTCTATACTAGAATACCAGTAAGTCTACTCTAGCCCATCATTCATTCCCCAATCTTGAGAATTCTGGGGATGGTAATGTCCACTCCACCTCTATTTGAGAGGGACCTTAGATACCATGAGCAAGATGGATGGGACTATCTTGCTTGCAGTTGCAGACTCCCTGTGTTCCTTATTGTGGTCATTGTCCACAATCATCTCCTTGATAGTTGTCCTGGGTCCAGTGAGCTGGAGAGTAGAATTGCAATTTTGTTGAGATTCAGGGCCCAGCTGGCACAAGGACAGCCGAAAGATTAAATCCTTTGGAGATTCAACTATCAACTCTGGCACTAACTATATGTTCAAATATGAGGTTCATGTGTTGGAAAACCATACCTGAGTCCAACTCTGTCACACTGGGGAATATAAGTTCTCATGTAGGGCCCACTGACAGAGAACCAAACTCCTGAGCTGTTTGTCCTGCCTATACTATCTGGATGTCTCCGCTATTTGAGACAATATTTACTTTGGCAGTCAATGAGATCCTGCTGAAATGTGCATAAGTGTAACCTCTAGAATGACCTCTTGACTCACTTTGAAGTCTCTCAGCCATATAAACTCATTTGTCTTTCCCCTTTCCCTTTTTGGTCAATGTCTTTTTCCAGTTGCATTGCTAGTTGGTGCTTGGTTGTAATCTCTTGGTGTCAGAGAGGTTCATCTCTGGGAGTCTTGTCCCACACTGGGGAGAAGGTAATACATTTATATGCTGAAGCAGTCATTCTACAGCTTTTAGGTACTATCCATTTATATTATATTTATATTGCATGTCAAGTATATTGTTTATATTGTGTGTCAACTATATGCCAGGCAATAGGAGCATAGTGCTGAGATACAAAAGGCCTCACAATCTCCCTGATGGAGAAAAAAAAATGTAAGTAAATAAATGATAATCATATAATATGTGAACAGGTGAATTTTTAAGAAAGGAAAATAAGAGCTGTTGAAAAATAGACAGTGAAATGGGGGTGCTATTTCTTTTACTGTTGTTCAGGCAAAACTAGCTCATAAGGTGACATTTTAACAGAGGCCTCTTGTATGAGAACTCATGAGCAAAAAGGATACCTAGGGAAATATGTGACCACCTGAGAACATATCTATGTAGAAGCCCTTGAAATGGCTTGTTTCCAGTGTTCATGACCAACAAGGAAGCCAGTGTGGTGAGAAGAGAGAGAAAGAGGGAGAGTGGTAAGAGATGATGTCAGGGAATGTGTCTCAGGATCCTTACCTTTAAAAACAAGCTGCTTTCCTAATAGAAGCATGACCCTTCAATATATCAAAGCCAAAAAACACATTATCTCCTCAATTTTCATAAAATGGACAAACTGTGATGTAATGAGCAATGCTTTCAGCCCTTTGACTTTGAGAAACCACTAAAGAATTTTAAGGTTCTTTATTTGTTTCTTAGTGTGGCCTGAAGACCACATATAAGAACCACCTCTCTAGGGTGAAGGGGAGCATAGATGCTATATCAAGGTCCTGATATCCAAGCATTCTGCATAAATCAGCAGTAAACCATACCCTGGACAAAAGTGCAATGCTTAACTCAGTGACAAGAGCCTTCTGACTCCCTAGTAGTGAAGTTATCAGAGCTTTTCCACCATAATTTGAGAGCAGTTTCCACTAAAATTAACATGATTTTGGTGGTTTTGATTAATAAGTAACCATCTGATCCTGCTTTGATTTGCAGTTGAAATTTTTGGAATGCTCTGCCTACCATATATCCAGGGAACATCATGACTTTTAAGCAACAATCATGTATGAGTTGGATTTAAAATTCTACCCCCTCCCTAAAGTTTGTAACATGAACACAAGCCTTGGAGGGGGTAATATGTGAAGTGCAAGATAGCACCACCAGGTCTGCAGTGAACCTGGCCAGTCAGTTTTTGTCTGTACCTCTCTAACTCACTATGATTTCTGTTGTTTTGAGGCTGCACTCAGGAGATATCAGTGGCAGTGAAGGGATGCTCCTGGGTGCTCCAGATGAGGCTGGATGTGTTCAGGTAGCATCTCCACATCTGTGGAAGACAGCACTGGGTCCCAATGTCCCTTGAACCATTGAAGGCCTAATTCCTTCTGAGAGTGGAGATCATGCAGCTCAGGGGCTCTGTCAATATTCATTTGCAAATTTCTGCACAGTGAATGTCACAATATATGAAAGAAAAGCTCTTGTAAGATAAAGCCTCTTATATTCGGGGATTCAATTATTGGATGTAAACATGTACCATATGAATTTAATGAGCAAACAAAACACTTGTATTTTTGGGGCCACAAGCACCCAGTCAGCTAAACTGCATAAAGACTATAGAAACACTATGAGAAATGAGAATTAAATTGCTAAAATCCCACACTTCAAATACCACCACATGCCCTTTGCCTACAGCCCTCATTTCCAGACTGGGAATAAACTAATTTATGCCTCCTAGAGACATCACACTGGTCTAGCTAACCCATGCCTACATCATTTCCTTCCCTTTCTGAAAAGAAAGGATGGAGTGAGAGGAGGGCTTCGGTAACATCCAAAGGACAGAGAAAGATAAAGAGAGGGGAAAGCCCATTTACTAAGAATCCTATACAGTTTAAGTCCATAGCTCTGGGAGGTATTTTTTACTACATTCCCTTCTCTCTGAATTCTGGGCCTGCTTATTCACAAACCCAATATCACAGGGCTTCTATTCCCCACCAACTACATATCCATTTTCTATATTGTTTCCCTTTATTTTGTTCATATAGCCAGTCTCTCCTCTCTCCCATTTCTCAGTCTCCCTTTCTCACAAGTGAGATCTCATGCATTCATTCCTTTATTTATTCATTCAACATACATTTACTGTACTCAAATATTTCTCTGTAAAATGAATATAGTAAAAACCATTGCTTATATCATACGGTTATGGGATAATACAATTAGATAATGCATGAAAAGGTGCACTGTCAACAGGCCAGGAAAACAGCTTTCTCTCACTAAGTATAATCTACTGGCATTATTGCTAGTTATATAATCTTTTTTGTTAGTATTCTGATGGGAAAACTTTTCTCAGTCTTTCTCCTAAATGAACTGTGTAGCACATACCAAAGCTAATTATTTTGGTATGTTTTATGGACATTCATATACCAATATCATTTATTAGTTTTGTGAACTTCACTTTTGATATATATGAATGTTTTCAGTTATCAATCAATATCTGTAAGAAATAGTTTGCCTTTCCTATATTGACTTTGATTTATTTTTATTGTCATATAAATAGTAAAAATCTTCAGGCCACAATTAATGGATAGTGGCTCTATGAAGCATACTTACCCTCTGTATGTCTTTAATGATAATTTTTCTTTGGTGTGCCATAGAGACCTACATACAGCATGGTGCTTTGTAAAAGCAAGTCTCATGGATTGGTCAATCATTTCTTTGTGTATTCTACTTTATTTTGTATCAAATATGATTAGTTATACTGTCCCAAATGAAAATCAGCTACAGTGAAGTTTTCAAAAATTTTCACCTAGGTATATATGATTATACCTATTTATGATGATATTGCTTCCATGTGTGTAATCATAGCCTCTGACTCAATCCTCATTTCTGCATAATGATTTCTCATTATTTTCTAGATTTCTCTAACCAGAAGTTTTCTTTTCTAGAAAAAATTGGCTTTTGGAATTTATCAATTCTGTAGCTTACATTTTATAATTTCTTTAGTTTTCCTTGCATCTTTATTTTGTGTGTCCTGGTGATTTGGAAGTTGATTTTGGTATATTTGGATGTTCTTTTTATAACAAGTTCATAAACACTTTTAAAAGTATGTGTGGGCATATGAATGAGAAAAATCTCTGAATCTTGATCTTAAACAACATGTCTTCAATTAAGATTAACCTAATTCATAGTGTCTATATTAACTTTTAAAGTGATATTTTGAGAAATTCTCCTGAAAGATTAAATAGCAGAATAAATAAAGTCTGTTTTTGAAGGAGGAAATTATAAACTTAAAAAATACTAATTCCTTCCAAATTAATGGAAAGGTTTACTAGCAACTGTATTAAAATCTAATGATGTTCTACTTAAAATTTGGCACATTTATCCTTGACTCAGCTGAAAAAGTTGGAATGAAAAAGTAATAACATTATTAACAGAATAATAATACCATACAGTTTGTTTTATTAGATATTAAATTGTCTTGTAAGATAGAAAAATGAAAACTGTTTATAAACACATAACATCTAACAGAATGTCTAATGAAAGAGAATAGAATCTCACAAAATGGACATATATAAAATAAGGTAGAGTCTGATCATCTTGCCCAACTGTAGATAATTATACCAACATAGTAATTTATTGATTCTTCACTCCAATGAAATCCAAACACATTTCTGCATTGCCTGTCTGTTATTATTTTATCTTGCTTTTGTCTCTGTCCTGGTGGGTATATCATCCGTATGGAATCAGAAGTAGAAACAAATGTTTTAGTATTCCTCTTCTGGGATTTTCAGAGACATCCAAAATTAAATTCATTTTTTTTTGGTCTGTTCCTGTCTATATACATAGATGGTCAACTCCATTAGGAGCCTGTTCATCATCCTGCCCATCATCTCAGACTCCCACCTACACACTCCATGTACTTCTTTCTCTCCAAACTGTCCTTTGCTAACACCAGTTTCATTTCCTTTACTGTCCAAAAAAGTAATGGTAGCATCCAGACTCAGACACAAGTTATTGCCTAAGCAAGGTGCCACACCCAGATATTCTTTTCCTTTGTATTTAGATGACTTGACAGTTTACACCTGACCATGATAGGCTATGATTACTTCATGGCCATCTGTCACACCCTGCACTACATGGTTATCATGACCCCTGGCTCTGTGGACTGTTGGTTATGGAGCCCTGGTGGCTTATTTTCATGAGCTCCTTGTTCCAAACCTTGAAAGTCTTGAGGCTGTCTTTTTGTCCACATACAGAAATCCCAACCAGTTTCTGTGATCCTTCTGAAGTCATGAAACTGGTTTGTTCAGACACCCATATCAATAACATAGTGATGTATATTAAAACTTGCATTCTGGCTTTGATTCCTATAACTGAAATAGTTTTCTCTTATTCTAATATTGTCTCCTCCATTCAGAGAATTTCTTCAACCAAGGGCAAATATAAATAAAGACTTTTTCACCTCTGGGTCTCACCTCTCAGTTGTCCTCTTGTTCTATGGCACAGTCCTTGGGGTCTATTTAAATTCAGTAGCCATACCATCATCTAGGACAAATTTGGTGACCTTGGTGATATACACTGTAGTCACCCCAAGCTGAACCCCCTCATCTACAGCCTGAAGAACAAGGACCTGAAAGGTACCCTGGAGAGATTCCTCTCTTGGGCAGCTGCCTCTGACTAATGGGGTCATTGGAGAACTGTCATGAGTAGCAAGGCTGAAACAATCGGAAACTTTTCTCATAGGTCTTGGATATATGCAAGCTTAAGATTATCCTTATCTATTTTTGGAACCACTTTTACTTACTGTGCCATGATTTTGAACATTTTAAAAAAACATTTCATCAAACTATGGCCAATAAGTCAAATTAAACTTCTGTTTTGTATATAAAGTTTGATCAAAACACATCCACACTATGAATCTTGTCATCCAATGAGTCAAGACAGGGGAGTGTCATGTGCCCCAGGGGGATGGAGAAGAAGGAACAGAAAAGATCAAACAGGGGGTATTTAGTGGTGATGGGAAATGTTTTTCATTACCTTATATTAATGGACATGGGACATGGTAAATATCATAAATAATTATTAAACTGTATCATTTAAATTGTAAACTATACTGTAAACCATTGACAATGTTTAGTACCTATGTTTCACTATCTGTATAACAATGCTGCCATCCACCAAAAAGGGGGGGGGTTAATGTGGGGTGAGGAAAGGGGAAGGAGGTTGGGTATATGAGAGTCTTTAGTATTTTGTGTGTGACTTTGCTGTGACCTAAAACTTCTTTGAAAATTAAATGACAATTTTGGAGACACTAGGGAATTAGAGGGGGATGGTGCCATGGTATAGACTGGACACCCAATAATGCAGTGATAAAAGGGAAAAAAATTTTTTTTAATTTTTTTGTTTTTTCCCATTTTTTAATGTCCCAATCTGTTATTTTTAGTTTTTTTTTCCTGAGATTCCATGTATTTTATCTCTCGCATTTAAGCTTATCATTATTATTTCATTTTCCTATTAATTGTATTTGGTTATTATATGGGCTTCATCTCCAAGGAAGGTTTAGATCACAGAAGGGTTACAATGGGGACTGCAAAGGATCATTGGTAGGGGGTGTCTGGGATGGGGGATTCATGGGAGGAAGTTCATCTGAATATACATGAAAGATATATAAAATTGTTCAAATGATCAAGGGATGGGGCATGGTCACAGTGGGTAGACAATCACTCAATAAATTAGGTAATACTGAATTCCCAGCCTGGAGAGCTATGCCACATTCTCCATGGGAGCAGCAAAAGTCCCCCTAGTGCAGAGGCAGTGTCTGGCAAGGGAGGATGGTCCTCTGATGGGTTCTTGTTATTGATGACTAGCCTTATGAGTCTTTTGCACTTATAATTGAAACTTAGCCTAAGGTTATGGGGTGCCTAAGGGTTGCCACGTGAGAGCCTCCTTGTTGCTCAAATGTGGCCTCGCTCTAAGCCAAACTCAGCATATGAATGCATTACCTTCCCCCCAGCATGGGACATGACTCCCGGGGATGAGCCTCCCTAACAACAAGGGATTAATAACAAGTGCCAACTGGCAATACAACTGGAAAAAGACATTGATTAAAAGGGGGAAAGGGTAAAGACAAATGAGTTCATGTGTTTAAGAGACTTCAAAGAGAGTTGGGAGGTCATCTCAGAGGTAACGCTTATGCACACCTCAGTAGGATCTCATAGAACACCAAAGTGGTATCACCCCACACAGAGGGGCTCCTGAGGGCTCTGGAGACACCCAGGTCCTAAATAAGGGGAGATAGCTCCAGAGATTGATGCCTTATCAGTGGGGTCTACTTTGAGATCTGTGCTCCTGAGAGTGACAGAGTTGGACTCAGATAAGTCCTCCCTTCATATGGTCCATCAGTCCCTTCTATTCAAACCTATATGTGAAGCTGGAGTTTGTAGATGTACTTCCAGAGACTGGAGCCTCTGGCCTGCCCATGTGCCAGCTGTGCCTGGAATCTCAGTGGAGCTGCAACTCCGACTCTACAGCTCAATGGACTCACCCAAGTCACCTGGTGAGGAGATGGTGATGGACAACAGCCATCCCACGGAATGGAGAGAGCCTGCAGCTGCAGGAAGGATAACCCCATCCACCATATCCATAGAATAAAAGTCCACTCTCACTTGGAGGTGGGGTGGACATCACCACCCCAAACTCCTCAGGATTGGGGGAAGAGCTATGGACTAGAGTTGACTTAATGGTATTCTGTTGTAGACATACTGTGATTCAAACAATGAAAAAAATTATAACAGTGAGGTGGAACCAGTGGCCCCTAGATGCTTTAGGGACAGGGAAGGGAAAAGCAATTGTAATACAGGGGCTTTTTCAGGACTTAGGAATTATCCTGAGTGACATTACAATGACAGATATCGGCCATTTTACATCAGCATATACCATGCAGAACCATGTGGGAGAGAGTGTGGTCCACAATGTGAACTATGGTCCATGCTTAGTGGCAAAGCCCCAGGATGTGTATATCCATTGCAGGTGATGTGCCACACTAATGAAAGATGTTTATGTGGCATGTTATGGGAGGTGTGGGAGGTGGGGAACATGGGAGTCCCTGTAATTTTTGTGTAACATTTATGTAATCTAAGCATCTTTTAAAATATATTTAAAAACAAAAAAAACTCCAAACCAAGAATTACAGTTAATGATAATAAAATGAATCCCCTCTACAATGTACTGAAACAAATTTCTAACGGAACTTTTTTTCCAATCATAAAATAATAAATCAATGTAGAGTAAAAAAAAAAAAAAAACATCCACACTGATTAATTTAAATCTCTTCTGTCTCCTCATGAGTCTATAGTCTGGTGTGAGTCAGCTAAGGATGCTTAGATCTTCGTGATTAAGCTTTCTCACACATTGGTGGCTTAATTGACTGTACACTGGTCTTGAGTGGCCTTAACTGAGACAACTCTCTGTCACATGTCCTGTCATTCTCCAGCAGGCTAGGCTGAACCTGTTCACATGGCTAAGGCAGAAAATCAAGAGAGATCAGCAGAAACACATCAAGACCTCCTGAGGCACACTGTCATTTCCACCATATTCTATTGGCCAAAGCAAATAAAATGTCATCATTCCCACCTTGATTCAAAGGTGGAGAAAGGAACTCAACTTCTTGATGGATAGATCTGCAAAGACTTATTGCAAAATATATTAATTATAGAAAGTTGGGGACTGGTGTCATCTATGAAATCAGTCTACTACAAGTATACATTTCAATTAATTTTTATTGGGGTATTCTACTCCAGAAGGTCACGGCATGCTGAGATATAAATATCCCCAATATATCCCTAATCTGCAGCTCACCATTCCTAGGATAAAACAAAATATCTTTGCAAAGATACCTTGTTGTGTCCTGAAATTTTATGTTTGGCTCACTGATTACCAGAGCTTGGTATTTCTTGCTTCACAGCTTTCAACTTGATGTCCTCATGCATATATTACCTCATTTGATTGATTTGCTCATTAATATCTTCATTAAGATTTCCATTCTAGTACTCATAGCTGGGACGTTGGTGCCTATTGGGAGGAGGTGACATTACAAATGGAAATAGTAAAGGGAGAATTAGGAATTGGAAAAATGATGTAGTTTTGAGACATTAAGTTCATTCTTCTGGCAAGACTTGGCCCTTTCCTAAATGTGAAGATTAAGCAGAAATAGGTGTTGAGCAGAGATGAGGGACAGTAGACACTGCAATGTTCCCAGCAGAGATGGCTTGAAGTGATGTTGCAGTACCCCTGGCAACATTCCATGCAGTTAAACCTAGGTTTAATGACCACTAATTCTTCATTTAGGCAGATAATACATTTCCTTTTCTTCATGAGGTTTCCCTACAGCATGTTCTTAGATTTTTGTCTATATTAGTTTCTCTTTTCTGGAGGTATTAAAATTTTCAAGTGTAATATACAATAAATTTACTTATTATCATATGGTGTGCAAGTACTGTAACCATTTTGATTCACTTGCAGTTCTTCTATAGGTGGTGCAATTTTAAAACTTCTGTAATACATCATGATCAGTTAATTTAGCTAGAGATGGAATTCAGATGAAAGGTAAAGAAAATGCATACATTTTCATTTTATCAAAATATGGACTTTATTAACCACAAATCACAGGTCTAGAGTTAGGGAGCCCAGGTCTAGGAAAACAGTTCAATGAAATTCTTAGAGTCTCAGTATTCATTAACTTATCTTACCATGTGGTTTTCATTCTCATCATCACAGAATATGAGCTGTTACTTCTGAATCCATATCCCAGTCAGGAAGATTGGGGTGAAACTAAGGGTGTAGTACAAATGGAGTGAAAGATAAATTTTTGAGGAACAGCCATATTATTTTTAAGTGGCTGCACAATTCAACATCCCCACTTACGATGCTTTAGAGTTCCAATTTCTTTCATCATCTCCAACATTTTTTTTTCTGATTTTTTAAATAATAGCCCTTCTTGTGGGCTTGAAGCTGTTTCATTGTAGCCTTATTTTGCATTTCCCTAATGGCTAATGATGTTGGGCATCTTTTCATGTATTTATTAACACTTTATATATCTTCTTTAAAGAAATATATCTTCAAGTATGGGCCATTTTAAATTTTGTCAAAACCTATGAAAGTGTATGAGGCAAAATGTAAACAAATAATGTAAACCATTGGCCATAGTTACTAGCAATGCTTCAATATTTGTACATCAATTGTAACAAATGTACCATATTCATGTAAGATGTTATTAATAAAGGAGAGTGTGAGAGGCTGGAGGTTGGCTATATAGGAATCCTTTATATTTTCTGTGTAACGTTGCTGTAACATAACGCTTCTTTGGGAGGGACAAAGATGCCATCGGTTTAAGTGGGCATTCACCATCTCTCTCACAAAAGACAGCTGACTGTGGACAGGATCCTGCCCAAGTGAGCTGTTCTGGAAGCCCACAGAGTGAAAGTCTTTGGGGCATCAATCTGGAGGGAGCTGGGCAGGGATATAGATTGCTCAAGATAAACCATGAGTTTTTTGCCCTGAGCTAGAAGTCACAGACAGATGGCTAAGCCCCACCCTCAGGGCAAAGGGCTAGGGTGAGACCCAACTCCCGCAGGCAACCCAGAGAGAGGGAGCATTCTCTGAGAGTGGGAGGGCTCTGGCAAAGGGTGGAGAGGAGTTTCCTTTCTGTGGGTTTGGTTGCCTGGACCCCCTTACAGCTTTGGGGAGCACACAGCCAGCTTGAAGTGGCACCAGGCTGTGGGGAGCGGCAAATCTGCTGAGGAAACCTGATTTACTGAACTGCCCTGGGATACAGAGGCTTGGCTTAAGAGAGGACAAACTCAACCACTTTTATAATTCCATGCTGAGGACTATCAGAACTTCAACTCCCCTAAGGGAGTCAGGTAGTTTGATGTGCTTAATAAGTTTCCACAAACCTATTTAGGGTACCCTGGGAGGAGGGGGTGGTCTAGAAGAGGCTTGTAAATCATTTTGTTGTGGTGAACTTGGTTGTCTGGACCCCCTTAGAGCTTTGAAGAGCACACCAGCTGACTTGAAGTGATGCCAGGCTGAGGGAAGAGGTGAATCTGTTGAGGAAGCCTGATTTACTTAATCACCCTGGGATACAGAGGCTTGGTTTAAGAGAGGGTGGACTCAGCCAATTTAATAGTTCCCCATTGAGGACTATCAGAACTTCAACTCTCCTAAGGGAGTCAGGCAGTGGTTAGTGCTTAATAACTTTCCACAAGCTTATTTAGGGTCCCCTGGGAGGGGGGGGTGGTCTAGAAGATGCTTGTAAACCATTTCAGTTAGGTGAACTCTGTCATCAGGGTCCCATTTGAATTTCAAAAGGGAATTCAACCTGACCAGGAGATGTGAGGGCGGATCTGCTCATACACCCTGCTGAATCCTGTTGCTACAGGAGAGTAAAACCTTCACAGGGGAAGGTGAATAAATTGCTTTCTGAAGAGCTAACTGACCCAATTAGTATGTTAGCTCAGTGGAGGAATTTCTGTTTTGAATATAGGAAATCCCTAGTTCCATTCCCGGCTCCTCTAAGAGTAGTAATTCACTGGGATATTTAACATCCAGCTGATACAGTAGGACAGGGAAATCATAGGCATTATTTTTGTACTAACTTCTTTTGGGTCCCTTATTTCACCAAAAAAAAAAAAAGTAACAATTTTTTTTATCTTAGTTTACTCACTAAAATCAGCCTCAAAACCTGCAGAGTAATTGATTGAAGAACACAGGCAGACTGAGAGGCTCCACAAGGGCCCAAGAAGGAATGTTGTTCTTCCTTAGCTTTGTTTGACTGCTTGCTTGTGTGTTTATTTGGTTTTTGTTTGTTTGCTTGTTACTTGCTTTTCTTTCCTCTTTCTTCATCCCCCCCTTTTTTTAAATTAGGTGCTGCTAGCTTGTTTAAAATTTGCTGTGTTTCTTCTGCCTTGATTTCCCATTTTCTGTGCATATTGATTTTGTCTGCCAATGCTATCTCTTTTCCTTCCTTCATCTTTCTATCTTCTGCTTTCTGTTGTGGTTCTTACATTCCACCTTTTTCCATTAGTCCTCAATATTACTGGTTTTGGTTTCTATCTTGTCTATTCTGTTTTCTTTTTCTTATTAACATTTTCCTTACAGTCCTTTCTTTACTCTTTATCTCTCTCCTCATCACTCTGGCCTTTTAAATCATTCTATATATTTTTCTCTATTTGGTTTTCCATTCCATTGTAGGTACTCCACATTTTTTTCCCTATTACTCTACACTGCTTACATGAGTTAAACATTCATTTTACTAAGTCTGATATGGCTCCTCTTCTAACTTTTATTATTATTACTATTATCCTTTTTCCTTTCTTACCTCTTTTGATTTTTCTGGGCCTAAACTTTTTCTTTCAAGGGAACATAGAAAACAGCAAGGAAATAGAACAACAAGGACAAAGTGTCAAAGAGAAAACTTAACACATACACAAAGCCACCAGCTAAATAAAGTTCTAGAGCAGAGAGAGAAGCTAATAAACTGAATAAATCCATCAAGATAAAGTGATGATCAGAGGGCAACAAAAAATTACAAACCATACTGAGAAACATACTGAGAAGACATGGGCTAGTCCAATGAACAAATTAAAAACCAGTAAGAGATGCAGAACATCAAACAACTAATCAAAGCTGTCCAAACAAATATAATGGACCAACTTAATGAAGTGAAGGAAGAGATTAAGGATATTAAGAAGACACTGGAAGGATATACTGAAGAAATTGTAAACATACATAAAAAGATAATGGATATTATGATGATGAATGGCACGATCCAAGAAATTAAAAAGACACTGGACGCATATAACAACAGATTTAGACATGCGGAAGAAAGAATTAGTGATGTGGAAGTCAGTAAACCTGAAATGAGACAGATAGTAGAAAAAATAGATTTTTTAAAATATAGAAAAAATCCAACAGGGACTTAGGGATTTAACCAACAATGCAAACTGCACAAACATACACATTGCAGGTATCCCAGAGGGAGAAGAGAAGGGAAAGGTAACAGAAGGAGTATTGCAGGAAATAATGGCTGAAAAATTCTCAACCTTGTTGAGGGAGATGGACATACATGGCCAGAAAGCACAGTGCAATCCAAACAGTATAAATCCCAATAGGCCCACTCCAAGATATATACTTGTCAAAATATCCAATGCTCAAGACAAAGAGAAAATACTCAAGGCAGCAATAGAGAAAAGAAACATCACATACAAGGGAAGCTCAATAAGATTAAGTGCTGATTTCTCATCTGAAATCATGAAGGAAAGAAGACAGTGGTTGACATAGTCAAGGTACTAAAAGAAAAAAACTTCCAGCTACAAATTCTCTTTCCAGCAAAGTTGGCCTTCAAAAAAGATGGAGAGTTCAAAATATTCACAGATGAGCCAAAATTAAAAGAGTATGCCAATAAAAAACCTGCCCTTCAAGAAATTCTAAAAGAAGTTATACAGGAAAAAACAGGACAGAGAAAGTTGGAGGAGAGTGTAAGAACAGCTAAAAAGATAAAAAGAGAAATAAAAACAACATATGACATTCATAAACCCAAAAAATATATGGCAGATGTAAGAAATTCCTTGAGAGTATTAATACTGAATGTTAATGGATTAAAC
Organism: Tolypeutes matacus; assembly: GCA_026826555.1. Taxonomy (NCBI): domain Eukaryota; kingdom Metazoa; phylum Chordata; class Mammalia; order Cingulata; family Chlamyphoridae; genus Tolypeutes; species Tolypeutes matacus. Next base: position 177,435 of record JAKSZT010053923.1, read on the forward strand.
TCACCACTCAAGAGACACAGATTGGCAGCATGGATAAGGAAATATGACCCATCTATATGTTGTCTACAAGAAACCCACCTTAGACCCAGGGATTCAAGGAGACTGAAAGTGAATGGATGGAAAACAATTTTGCAAGAAAACAACCAATAAATGGTGGGAGTAGATATACCAATTGTATTAGTCAGGGTTCTCTCGGGAAACAGAATCAGCAGGAGATATCTGTGAATAATATGGAACTCTAAAAGAGTCTCTCATGCGACCGTGGGGACGCACAAGTCCAGGTTCCTCAGGCAAGCTGCAAACCAGGGGCTCCGATGAAAGGTTGTTGATGACTCTCTGGGAGAAGTTGCCTGTCCAACGACGAGCTGGGAAATTCTCTCTGAATGTTGAAATCACTTCCACTTTTAAGTCATTCAACTGATTGGATAAAAGCACCACCCATTGATAATGTAATCTCCCTGATTGATGCAGATGTAATCAGCCATCCACGCAGTAAACTCACTGGTGATTGAAGTCCATAAATGCTTTTGTATTACAATTAGCCCAGTGCTTGCTGGAACAAACACCTGGACACAACTACTTGGCCGAGTTGACACATTAGCCTAACCATCACAGTCCACCCCTTGTCAACTCGGCAATCATACACATTACTCTAAACCATACTTAGTCTCTAAGTAAAAACAATAACAGACAGGTGTACATATATATTTCCACCTAACATGTTCAACTCCCCTGCGTACAACCAGAAATACATTAATTCCCTACAGAACACGGTGCAAGTCCTTGGATGATAGTCACTCTTAAACTCGACATTTTTAATATTATGATGTGGGATTAATACAACTTTTCATGATAGGGGAAAAATTGGGGAAGAAAACAAAGAAATTCATTTTGTGTACATATACAATCATACTCATAATGAAACATGGAAGAAGGGTTCATGACCATTACAGTCCTCATTTCTGTAACTGGTCACGTGGTCGAAGTTCATATTTATCACTACCTTCTTCCACTACCCATTCCATGTTCCCTTTACCTTCAGCAAGCACTTCAGCTGGCCGTGGTTCTTTGCCTGGTGGGGTGACCCAAACTTTCATTCCTGAAGATTCTGGGCCATTGTTAGTCCTGCTTGAATTGGTTTGTTGCAATTTTCCATTGACTTTAATCACAGGGCATGGCAGGACTAGGAGACGCTCTAGAGGATCCCCTGCATTCCAGGCAAACTCTTCTTTACCCCCATTATGTAGATGTAGTCCTATTTCCCCTTGATAGTCAGGATCAATAACCCCAGCCAGTACAGTAATTCCCTTCTTTGCCTGTTGATTCACAGGTAAGAGGAGCCCAAAGTGGCCAGGTGGCAGTCTTAACTTCCAGTTCAATGGAATCACTGTTATGTTCCCAGGTTGCAGCACTCCTCCTCTTGGGACTAAAACCTGTAGACCAGCAGAGCTTAAGGTTTCAGGGACAGGAAGCAAAAATTTTCCTAGTGGGTCACTAGGGGTAATAGTGAGTGGTGCCACTCCCATTTCCACCCCTTGATTCCTGGACCCATGAATCCTGGCTATGGGAGAAACAGCACCATAGAGAGGATGCTGATTCAGAGCATATACAGCGTCCTGGAGAACATTGCCCCAGCCCTGCAAGGTATTGCCACCTAGTTGGCGCCATAATTGAGTCTTCAAAAGGCCATTCCACCGTTCTATTAATCCAGCTGCTTCAGGGTGATGGGGAACATGGTAAGACCAGTGAATTCCATGGGCATGTGCCCATTCCCGCACATCATTTGCTGTGAAATGGGTTCCTTGATCAGAAGCAATGCTGTGTGGAATGCCATGGCGGTAGATAAGACATTCAGTAAGTCCACGGATGGTAGTTTTGGAAGAAGAATTGCATGCCGGGAATGCTAACCCATAACCAGAGTATGTGTCTATTCCAGTTAAAACAAATCGCTGCCCCTTCCATGATGGAAGTGGCCCAATGTAGTCCACCTGCCACCAGGTAGCAGGCTGGTCACCTCGAGGAATGGTGCCATATCTGGGGCTGAGTGTGGGTCTCTGCTGCTGGCAGATTGGGCATTCAGCAGTGGCTGTAGCCAGGTCAGCCTTGGTGAGGGGAAGTCCATGTTGCTGAGCCCATGCATAACCTCCATCCCTACCTCCATGGCCACTTTGTTCATGAGCCCATTGGGCAATGACAGGAGTGGCTGGGGAAAGAGGCTGAGCATTAGCCACAGAGCAGGTCATCTTATCCACTTGATTATTAAACTCTTCTTCTGCCGAAGTCACCCTCTGGTGAGCATTCACGTGGGACACAAATATGTTCATGTTTTTTGCCCACTCAGAAAGATCTATCCACATAGCTCTTCCCCAGACCTCCTTGTCACCAATTTTCCAATCATGTTCCTTCCAGGTCCCTGACCATCCAGCTAAACCATTGGCAACAGCCCATGAATCAGTGTACAAACGCACCTCTGGCCATTTCTTCCTCCAAGCAAAATGAACAACTAGATGCACTGCTCGAAGCTCTGCCCACTGGGAGGATTTGCCCTCACCGCTATCCTTCAAGAATGTCCCAGAAAAGGGCTGCAGTGCTGCAGCTGTCCACTTTTGGGTGGTACCTGCATATCATGCAGAACCATCCGTAAACCAGGCCCGAGTTTTCTCATCCTCAGTCAACTGATTGTAAAGGAGTCCCCAAGAGGCCAAAGCTGTGGGCTGGGAAAGAGAAGGTAACACGGCAGGGGTGGTGACCATGGGCATTTGGGCCACTTCCTCATGTAACTTACTTGTGCCTTCAGGACCTGCTCAAGCCCTATCTCGTATATACCACTTCCACTTTATTATAGAGTGCTGCTGTGCACGCCCAACTTTATGGTTTGGTGGGCCAGACAATACCCAGCTCATGATAGGCAACTCAGGTCTCATGGCCCATGGTTAAGCGTTCAGTCTCTACTAAGGCCCAGTAGCAAGCCAAAAGCTGCTTCTCAAAAGGGGAGTAGTTATCTGCAGAGGATGGCAAAGCTTTGCTCCAAAATCCTAAGGGTCTGCGTTGTGATTCCCGTATAGGGGCCTGCCAAAGGCTCCAGACAGTATCTCTATTTGCCACTGAAACTTCTAGCACCATTGGATCTGCTGGATCATATGGTCCAAGTGGCAGTGCAGCTTGCACAGCAGCCTGGACCTGTCGCAGAGCTTCCTCTTGTTCCAGTCCCCAATCAAAACTAGCAGCTTTCCTGGTCACTCGGTAAATGGGCCGCAGTAACAGACCCAAATGAGGAATGTGTTGTCTCCAAAATCCAAAAAGGCCAACTAAGCGTTGTGCCTCCTTTTTGTTCATAGGAGGGGCCAGGTGTAACAGCTTATCCTTTACTTTCGAAGGGATATCTCGACAGGCCCCACACCACTGGACACCTAGAAATTTCACTGAGGTCGAAGGACCTTGTATTTTTGTTGGATTTATCTCCCATCCTCTCTCACACAAATGCCTTACCAATAAATCTAGAGTCTTTGTTACTTCTTGCTCAGTAGGTCCTATCAACATGATATCATCAACATAATGGACCAGTGTGATGTCTCGTGGGAGGGAGAGACGATCAAGGTCCCTGCGGACAATATTATGACATAGGGCTGGAGAGTTGATATACCCCTGAGGCAGGACAGTGAAAGTATACTGCTGGCCTTGCCAGCTGAAAGCAAACTGTTTCTGGTGGTCCTTACTAATGGCAATTGAGAAAAAAGCATTTGCCAGATCAACAGCTGCATACCAGGTACCAGGGGAAGTGTTGATTTGCTCAAGCAATGATACCACATCTGGGACAGCAGCTGCAATTGGAGTCACCACCTGGTTAAGTTTATGATAATCTACTGTCATCCTCCAAGATCCATCTGTTTTCTGCACAGGCCAAATAGGAGAGTTGAATGGGGATGTGGTGGGAATCACCACCCCTGCATCCTTCAAATCCTTGATGGTGGCACTAATCTCTGCAATACCTCCAGGAATCCGGTATTGCCTTTGATTTACTATTTTACTAGGCAGGAGCAGTTCTAGAGGCTTCCACTTGGCCTTTCCAACCATAATAGCCCTCACTCCATGAGTCAGGGATCCAATGTGGCGATTCTGCCAGTTACTGAGTATGTCTATTCCAATTATGCATTCTGGAACTGGAGAAATAACCACAGAATGGGTCCGGGGACTCACTGGACCCACTGTAAGACAGACCTGAGCTAAAACTCCATCAATCACCTGACCTCCATAAGCCCCTACTCTGACTAGTGGACCACAGTGACGTTTTGGGTCTCCTGGAATTAATGTGACTTCTGAGCCAGTGTCTAATAATCCCCGAAATGTCTGATCATTTCCTTTTCCCCAATGCAACTACTCTGGCAAAAGGCCATAGGTCTCCCTGGGGAAAGGTGGGAGGAAGATTAACTGTATAAATTTTTGGCAGTTTAACAGGATCCCTCCCTAAGGGGACCCGGCCTTCCCCTCATTCAAGGGGCTCTGGGTCTGTAAACTGTCTCAAATCTGGGAACTGATTAAGGGGCCGTGATTCTCTGCGTTTGTAATTAGAGTTAGGATTTTGTTCACTTGACCTAGAACTCTTCTGCTTATACAGATCCAGAAGAAATCTAGTAGACTGCCCATGTATTTCACTTCTGGGTACCCCATGATCTATTAGCCAACGCCATAACTCCATGAGACTCAGACTATTCTGTGTGCTGTTTCGAATCTGTCTTTCATTGCGGTAGCCATGCCTACCTTGGCTTTGGCGATTAACTGCCGATACTTGACTTTTACCGGGCCTTGATCCGATCATCCCCATAATATTTAAGAATTCCAATTCCATTACAGCCCCCCCTACAGTAATATCTGGACTGCAGAGAAGAGCAACCACAGAGCTCTTCAGAGAAGATGGAGTTAGTCTTACAAATTTATTCCTCACAGTCCTGGTTAAAGGTGTGTCTTCTGGTCATTCCTGGGGTGGGTGGGCAGGTCTCAAGTGGTAAATCCATTCTAGCATTCCAATCTCTCTAAGCCTTTGAATCCCCTCGTCTACTGTATACCACGGCAAATCAGGCTTCTCAACATCAGACATGCTAGGCCATCGTTTGGTCCATGCTTCATTCAGCCACCCAAACAAACTGTTAGAGCCCTTTCTAACCCCTCGAGCTACAGCGTTGAATCCAGAATTTCTGCTTAGTGGGCCCATATCAATAAATTCAGCCTGATCCAACTTTATTTTCCTTCCACCATTATCCCATACCCTTAGTATCCATTCCCACACATATTCCCCTGATTTCTGTCTATATAAGTTGGAAAACTCATGCAGTTCTTTCAGAGTATAACGTACTTCCTCATGGATCACACTTTGTATTTCACCTTTGGGGGCTTGTTGTGATTTTAATCTAGTAATGGGTATAGAAGACAAGAGGGGTGGGGGGTCTGGGTAAGGAGAAGGATTAGAGATGTCTTGCAGGATACTGACCTGAGGGCATTCCTTTGCATTTTCTTCTGGTGAGACAGGATTATTCTCTTCAGGCAGGGGTTGGAAGACAGATTCCTCAGGGCAGACTGGAAGTTGGACCATGCATGCTGGAGATTGATTGGTACCTGCCTTGTGGCTGGGAGGAGGTACAGGCTCTCTGGGGCAAGGTGGAGGCCGGGCAGTGCAGGCTTCCATTTGGCTTGTACCCACCTCAGGGCTGGAAGGAAGTCCAGACTCCGTGGGGCAGGCTGGAGGCTGGATAATACAAGGCTGAGAAGGTGTGGTCTCCACAGGGCAGGCCATCACAGGTTTATCTGGTAAAGTCTCAGCAGAATTTAGGATTCCAATGTCCCCACCAATATCATCATCATCCCATATGTCTCCATCCCAATCCTCGGGGTTCCACTCCTTTCCAATCAATGCCCTCACTTTAATTGCAGAAACCCTGTGAGGTTGAGATTTTAGTTTCCTCTGTAATTCTGCTACTCGTACAATGAGAGACTGCGTTTGATTCTCAGATATCTCAAGTCTGTAGCTACAGGAGACAAGATTTTCTTTCAAGGCACACGTAGAAACTTTCATATCATTCATGCGGCATTTAAGTTTCAAAATTGAAGACTTTAGCTCATCCCTTTCTTTTGTAACTGTATCCAGAGTATCTAAGAAGAGCCAGCCAACATCATTATATTTTTTTACTCCACAAAATTCTGTTAAAGTGTTGAAAACACTCTCACCCAGATCCTTGCTTCTTATAAGCGTGGAAGTAGGGGAATCCAATGATGCTATTTTGCGTATCTCTATTGCCAGCTCACGCCATGGACTGTTAGCAACCTCTTCATTATTGGAAGGGGAGTCATTAGTACCCCTGAGTCCAATTAGAGTAGAGAGCCAATTACAAAACTCCCAGAACCACCTCAGACATCCCATGTTTAAGACTCTGTTCCTCAAGAACCACTCCCGGTACCAGCTGTATTAGTCAGGGTTCTCTCGGGAAACAGAATCAGCAGGAGATATCTGTGAATAATACGGAACTCTAAAAGAGTCTCTCATGCAACCGTGGGGACACATAAGTCCAGGTTCCTCAGGCAAGCTGCAAACCAGGGGCTCCAATGAAAGGTCATTGATGACTCTCTGGGAGAAGTTGCCTGTCCAACGACGAGCTGGGAAATTCTCTCTGAATGTTGAAATCACTTCCACTTTTAAGTCATTCAACTGATTGGATAAAAGCACCACCCATTGATAATGTAATCTCCCTGATTGATGCAGATGTAATCAGCCATCCACGCAGTAAACTCACTGGTGATTGAAGTCCATAAATGCTCTTGTATTACAATTAGCCCAGTGCTTGCTGGAACAAACACCTGGACACAACTACTTGGCCGAGTTGACACATTAGCCTAACCATCACACCAATATTGGACAAAATAGACTTTAAATGCAAAATTATTGTAAGAGACAAAGATGAACACTATATATTAGTAAAATGGGTAATCTTTCAAGAAGAAATAACAATCATAAACATTTGTGCACCTGATCAGGGAGCCTCAAAATACATGAGGAAAACACTGGAAAGACTAAGTGGAGGCATAAATGCCTCTACAATTATAATAGTAGAATTTGATACACCATTATCACCATTAGACAGAACATCCCAATGGAGAATCAATAAAGAAACAAAGACTCTGAATAATACATTAGAGAAGCAGGACCTAATAGACATATACAGAATGCTACTCCCACATACAGTGGGATATACATTCTTCTCAAGTGCACATGGATCATTCTCCAAGATAGACCACATGCTAAGCCACAGAACAACATTCAATGAATTCAGAAACATTGAGATAATAAAAAGTAATTTTATTCCGAAATGGAATGAAATTGGAAATCAGTAAGGCCCAGAGAACCAGATTAAGCATAAAGATATGGAAGTTAAACAACACATTCTTAGACAAACAGTGTGTCAAGGAGGAAATCTCAAAAAATTCAATAACTGCCCTGAAATGAGTGAAAATGACAACAAAACATAACAAAAGCTATGGGGTGCAGCCTAAGTAGTACTGAGTGGTAAATTCATAGCAATAAATGCATATATCAAAAAAGAAGAAAGCACTAAAACTGAAGACCTAACTGCACACCTGGAGGAATTGGAAAAATAACAACAAACTAACCCAAAAGGAAGTAGAAAGAAGCAAATAATCAGATTAGAGCAGAACTAAATGAAATAGAAAATAAGAAAGCACTAGAAAAAGTAAACAAAACCAAAAGCTGGTTCTTTGAGATCAATAAAATTTACAAACCCTTAGGCAGACTAACAAAGAAAAAGAGACAGCAGATGAAAACACACAATATAAGAAATGAGGAAGGGGATATCACCACTGACCCCACAGAAATTAAGTGTATCATAAAAGGATACTTTGAAAAATTATATGCCAAAAAGAATTATAATTTAGAGGAAATGGCCAAATTCCTATAAACTCACAAGCAGTCTGCATTGACAAAAGAAGAAATTGATGAACTCAACAGTCCAACTACAGGTAAAGAGAAAGAATCAATCATCAAGAATCTCCCAACGAAGAAAAGCCCAGGACAAAATGATTTGACAGGTGAATTCTACAAAACATTCCGGAAAGAGATAACATGAATCCTGATTAAGCTACTCTTAAAAAATAGAAGTAGAAGGAACATTGGATAACTCATTCTATGATATCAACATTACCCTAATACCAAAGCCAAACAAAGATACCACAAGAAAGGAAAATTACAGTCAAATCTCTCTAATGAAACTAGATGCTAAAATCCTCAACAAAATACCTTCTAATCACATTTAACAACATATCAAAAGAATTACACACCATAACCAAGTGGGAGTCCTCATGGGTATGAAAGAATGGTTCAACATAAGCACATCAATCAATGTAATACACCACATAAACAAACTGAAAGAAAAAAATCACACGATCATTGCTATAGATGCAGAAAAAGCATTCAACAAAATACAGCACTCTTTCCTGATAAAAACACTGCAAAAGATAGGAATAGAAGGAAACTTTTTGAACATGATAAAGGGTATATATGAAAAGCCCAAATCTAACATCATCTTCAATGGTGAAATTCTAAAAACCTTGCCTCTGAGATTGGGAACAAGACAAGGATGCCCTCTATCAACACTCCTATTTAACATCATCTTTGAAGTACTTGCTCAAGCACTGAGGTAAGAAAAAGATATAAAAGACATCCAAATTGGAAAAGAAGTAAAAATTTCACTATTTTCAGATGACATGATCCTATACATAGAAAGTCCTGAGAAATCTACAATAAAGCTTCTAGAACTTAGAAAGGAGATCAGTAGGGTCACAGGACATCAGTTCAATGCTCAAAAATCAGTAGCATTTCTGTACACCAATAAAGAGCAATCTGATGAGGAAATCAATAAAAAAAAAAAATACCAGTTACAAAAGTGACTAAAAAAATCAAATACTTAGGAATAAAGTTAACTAATGATATAAAGGACTTATACACAGAAAACATGACAAAAGTGTTAAAGGAAATCAAAGAAGATGTTAATAAATGGGAGAATATTCCCTGTTTATGGATAGGAAGAATAAACATCATCAAGATGATTATCTGTAAAGTAATTTACAGGTTTAATGCAATCCCAATAAAAATCAACATTGTTCTTTTTAATGAATTGGAAAAACTAACTAAAAAATTCATTTGGAAGGGTAAGAGGCCCCAAATTGCTAAAGACATATGGAAAAAGAAAAATGAAATTGGAGGTATCACAGTACCTGACTTTAAACATACGACAAAACTACAGTGGTCAAAACTGCAAGGAATTGTCACAAAGATAGACATACTGACTATGAGAGTTCTGATATAAATCCTTGCATAGACAGTCATCTGATATTTGACAAGGCCACCAAACCCACTCAGTTGGGAGAGAATGGCCTCTTCAACAAGTGGTGCTTGGAGAACTGGATATCCATATCCAAAGGAATGAGAGAAGGACACCATCTCACACCCAATACAAAAATCAACTCAAGATGGATGAAAGATCTAAATATAAGGACCAAGATCATAAAGAACTTGAAAGATAATGTAGGGAAGCATCTACAGGACCTTGTAATAGGAAATGGTTTCATGAACTTTAAACCCAAAGCACGAGCAGTAAATGAAAAAATAGAAAAATGAGATCTCCTCAAAATTACAAACATTTTCACCTCAAAAAACACTATCAAGAAAATGAAAAGGCAGCCTACCCAATGGAAGAAAATATTTGGCAACCATATATTTGAAAGGAGCCTAAAATCCCACATATATAAAGAAATTCTACATCTCAAAAATAAAAAGACAAACAACCCATTTAAAAAGACACTTCTCCAAGGAAGAAATACAAATGGCTAAAAAGCACATGAAAAACTGCTTGGCATCACTAGCTATTAGGGAAATTCAAATCAAAACTATGATGGGATACCATATTACACCCATTAGAATGGTGGCTATTAAAAAACAGCAGACTATAAGTGTCAGAGAAGGATGTGGAGGAATGGGAATCCTCATCCACTGCTAGTGCAATTGTAGAATGGTCCAACCACTGTAGAGGACAGTTTGGCATTTCCTCAAAAAGCTAGCTAGATCTTCCATATGATCCAGCAATTCCAGTGCTGTTTATATACCTAGAAGAATTGAAAGCGAAGAAACAAACAGATATATGCACACCAGTGTTCATAACGGCATTGTTAACTATTGCCAGAAGTTGGAATCAACCCAGGTGCCCACCAACAGTGGAATGAGTATACAAAATGTGGTACATGCATACAATGGACTATTACTCAGCTGGAAGAAGGAATAACGTGCCAACACACGGGATAACATGGATGAATCTTGAAGACCTTATGTTGAGGGATGCAAGCCAGGCATTGAAGGATGAACAGTCCATAACTCACTGATATGAATTAAGGATATTGAGCAGTCTCTGAGAACTAGTATCTGAAAGATAGGTTTAACAAGAAAGAGAGAGAGAAGAGAAAGATGTAAGGCATCACCCATACAGACGTAATCTATGGTAAAGTGATAGAGTGTGGTTGCGTATTGAAGGGATAGGATATTATTGGGTATGGTGTCACAGGGTTGATTGGGAAGGGTGGGTTAGAATGGCCAGGATGCTGTGGGGAGAGATGGGAGAGCAACCAGGTGAACCCCTGAGATTTGTGGGTATGAGGTTGAATATACAGAGGTGGGAATGCTTTTATGGCAACATGACAAGGAAGTGTCACTGGTTTAGTATGTTAGTTGCGGGGGGCATTCGGGACAGGGCACACCTGGAGCAGGCTTCTAGGGAGTGTGTGACTGTTCATCCTGTCCTAATGTTGTATCAGTGGGTGGAGACCCACATAATAAGTGGGAAGGAGTTGGACTCCCATCTTTGGGAGCACCGATTTGCTCAGAAATAGGCAGGCATCTCTTAAGAACAAGGGCAGTTCCTAATTGGGGAGGACAAACTGGTGTGTCAAGACCTATTGTTACATCTAACTATGAATCTTGTCATCCAGAGAGTCAAGCCAGGGGGTCATTGTAGGAATGGGGAAGGAGGAACAGAATAGATCAAACAGGGTGTATTTAGTGGTCAGTGGAAACGTTTTTCATTACCTTACACTGATGGACAGAGGACATGGTAAATATCATCAAAATGTATAAACGTGTACGTTCTAAAACGTTAACCATATTGTAAACCATTGAAAATGTTTAGTAGCTATGTTTCACTATCTGTATATCAGTTAAAACAATGCTACCATCCACATACAAAAGGGTTTTAATATGGGGTGAGGAAAGGGGGAGGAGATTGGGTATATAAGAGTCTCTTGTATTCTTTGTGTGACTTTGCTGTGACCTAAAACTTCTTTGGAAATTGCATCAAAAGGAGTGAGACACTGGGGAGTGAGAGGGGGATGGTGCCACGGTACAGACTGGACACCAGATAGTGCAGTGATAAAAGACAAAATAATTTTTTTTTATTTTTTCCCATTTTTTTAATATCCCAATCTTTTAATTTTATTTTATTTTTAGTTTATTTTTTAAGTTTTCATGTATTTTATCTCTTACATTTAAACTTGTCATTATTATCTCATTTTCCTATTAATTGTATTTGGCTATTGTATTGGCTTCATCTTTAAAGAAACTTTGGATCACAGAGGGTTACAACTGGGGTGGGAGAGGACCACTGGTGGGGGGTGTCAGGGATGGGGGGTGCATGGGAGGAAGTTCACCTTAACATGCATATAAGGTATATAAAATTGTTCAAATGTTCACAGGGCATTGTAACAGTGGGTGGAAAATCACTCAATAAATGAAAGAATACTGAATTCCCATCCTGGAGAGCTCTGCCACGTTCTCCATGAGAGCAGGAACAGTCCCCCAAGTGCAGGGCCAAAGTCTCGCAAAGGAGGATGGTCCACTAATGCAGTCTTGTTATTGATTACCAGCCCTATGAGTCTTTGCTCTTGTAATTGAAACTTAGCCTACTGTTATGGGGTGCCTAAGGGTTGCTGCCTGAGAGCCTCCTTGTTGCTCAAATGTGGCCTCTCTCTAAACCAAACTCAGCATATGAATGCATTACCTTCATCCCAGTGTGGACATGACTCCCAGAGATGAGCTTCCCTGGCAACAGGGGACTACTACCAAGGGCTAACTGACAATACAACTGGAAAAAGACCTTGAATAAAGGGGGAAAAGGTAAAGACAAATTAGTTCATATAGCTAAGAGACTTCAAAGTGTGTTGGGAGGTCATCCCAGAGTTAACACTTATGCAAATCTCAGTAGGACCTCATAGGCTTCCAAAATGGATATTACCCCACACAGAGGGGCTCCTGAGGGCTCGGGAGACATTCAGGTCCTACATCAGGGCAGATAGCTCTGGAGTTTGGTGCCTTATCAGTGGGCCCTACTTTGGAATCTGTGCTCCTGAGAGTGAAGAGTTGGACTCAAATATGTGTTCCCTGCACATGGTTCATCTGTCATTTCTAATAAAACCTATACTTGGTGCTGGAGTTTGTAGGTGTACATCCAGAGACTGGAGCATTTGGGCAGTCCATGTGCCAGGTGGGCCCAGAATCTTGGTGGAGCTGCAACTCCTACTCTACAGCTCAATGGACTCACCCAGGACACCTGGTGAGGAGAGGATGATGGACAATGGCCATCCCCGGGGATGGAGAGAGACTGCAGCTGCAGGCAGGATAATCTGATCCATCTTATCCACAGTATATAAGGCCTCTCTCATTTGGAGGTGGAGGGGAGATCACCATCCCATACTCCTCAGAATTGGAGGAAAAGCTATGGATTAGAGTGGACTTACTGGTATTCTGTTATAGATATATTGTGATTCAAGCAATGCAAGAAATTATAACATTAATGTGGAGCCAGTGGCCACTGGGTGCTCTGGGGGCAAGAAAAGGGAAAAGCAGTTGTAATACAGGGTCTTTTTTGGGACTTTGGATTTTTTCTGAGTGACAGTGCAATGACAGATATAGGCCATTTTATATCATCATATAAGAGGCAGAACTGTGTGGGAGAGAGTGTGGTCTACAATGTGAACTATGATCCATGCTTAATGGCAAGTCCCCAGGATGTGTATATCCATTGCAGGTGATGTGACACAATAATGAATGATGTTTATGTAGGAGGGTTGTGGGAGGTATGGGAGGTGGGGCATATGGGAATCCCTATATTTTTTGTGTAACATTTATGTAATCTAAGGATTTTTAAAAAATAAAATAAAAAAATTTATTAAAAGAAGAACAGCATGATATTGGTACAAGTGTAGACATACTGACCAATGGAATCATTGAGAGTTCAGATATAGATCCAAGCATATATTGCCAACTGATGTTTGACAAGGTGACCAAGCCCACTCATATGGAAGAGAATGGCCTCTTCAACAAGTGGTGCTTGGAGAACTGGATATCCATATCCAAAAGAATGAGAGAGGAACACCATCTCACACCTTATACAAAAATCAACTCAAGATGGATGAAAGATCTAAATATAAGAGCCAAGACCATAAAGCCCTTGGAAGATAATGTAGGGAAGCATCTACAGGATCTTGTAATAGGAAGTGGTTTCATGAACTTCACACCCAAAGCCCAAGCAGCAAAAGAAAAAGTAGATAAATGGGATCTCCTCAAAATTAAAAACTTTTGCACCTCAAAGGACGTTTTCAAGAAAATAAAAAGGCATCCTACTCAATGGGAGAAAATATTTGGCAAACATATATCTGAAAAAAGCCTAATATCCTGCATATATAAAGAAATCCTATACCTCGAAAATAAAAAAGACAAACAACCCATTTAAAAAATGGGCAAGTAAAATTAAAAGACACTTCTCTAAGGAAGAAAAACAAGTGGCTAAAAAGCACATGAAAATATGCTCAACACCACTAGCTATTAGAGAAATGCAAATCAAAACTACAGTGAGTTACCATATTACACCCATTAGAATGGTGGCTATTAAAAAAACAGCAGATTATAAGTGGTGGAGAGGATGTGGAAGAATGGGAGCCCTCATCCATTGCTGGTGGGATTGTGGAATTGTCCAGCCACTGTGGAGGACAGTTTGGCAGTTCCTCAAAAAACTAGCTAGATCTTCCATATGATTCAGCAATTCCACTGCTGGGTATATACCCAGAAAAATTGAAAGCAAAGACTCAAACAGATATATGCACATCAATGTTCATAGCAGCATTGTTCACTATTGCCAAAAGTGAACCAACCCAGGTGTCCATCAAGAGAGGAATGGATAAACAAAATGTGGTACATACATACAATGGAATGTTACTCAGCTGTAAGAAGGAATAAAGTGCTAACACACGGTATAACACGGATGAATCTTGAAGACCTTATGTTGAGTGAAGCAAGCCAGGCATGGAAGTATGAACAGTACATGATCTCACTGATATGAATTAAAGAAATTGAGCAGGCTCAGAGAGCTATTGTCTGAAAGATAGGTTTACAAGAAAAAGAAAGAGAAGAGAAGGTTGTGAGCCATCACCCATATGGACGTAATCTATGGTAAAGTGATAGAGTGTAGTTGTGTATTGAAGGGATAGGACAGGAGGGTAGTGATATTATTGGGTTGGGTGGTGCAGGGTTGACATGTGGGTAGATTGGGAAGGGTGGGTTAGAAGACCCAGGATACTTGGGGGAGAGTTGGGAGAGAAACCAGGTGAAGATTTAGGATATGTGTGTATAAGGTTGAAAGTACAGATGTGGGAATGCTCTTATGGCAATATGACAAGGAAGGGTCACTGGTTTAGGGTGTTAGTTGGGGGGCAATTTGGGACCATGCCCACCTGGAGCAGCCTCTAGGGCGTGTGTGAGTGTTCAGTCTTTCATAATGTCTTGTATCAGTGGGTGGAGACCCACATAATGAGTGGGAAGGAGTTGGACTCCCATCTTTGGGAGGACTGATTTGTTCAGCGATAGACAGAATGGGGTCTCTCAAGAGCAAGGGCGGTTCCTAATAGGGAAGAACAATCCAGTGTGTCAAGACCTCTTGCTGCATGTAACTATGAATCTTGTCATCGAACAACTGAAACCAGGGGTTCGTTGTGGGCCCTGGGTGGATGGGGAGAGAGGAACAGAATAGACCATACAGGGGGCATTTATTGCTCATTGGAAATGTTCCTCATTAGCTTACAGTGATGGACACAGGACATGATAAATATCATCAAATTTATAAAAATGTACAGTCTTAAAAGTAAACCATACTGTAAACCATTGACAATGTTTAGTAGCTATGTTTCACTATTTATATCAGTTATAACAATGCTACCATCCACATATTAAAAGGTATTAATATGAGGGGGAGGAAAGGGGGGGAGTTTGAGTATATGAGAATCTCTTGTATTCTGTGTATGACTTTGCTGTGACCTAAAACTTCTTTGAAAACAAGATGAAAAATAGTGAGACACTGGGGAATGAGAGGGGGAAGGTGCCACAGTACAGACTGGACACCAGATACTACAATGATAATTTTTTTTCATTTTTTAAATATCCCAATATGTTCATTTTATTTTAGTTTTAGTTTTTCTTTTTAAGTTTTCATGTATTTTGTCTCTTGTTACCGGTCAGGCTCTGGGTTCGTGAAAATGGTGCCGCGGATGAGAAAGAAAGAATAAGACAAAGAGAAGAAAAACTGGGATCAGGGGACTCTCCATCAGATATGCAGAGAAGAGCCCTGCCACCTCATAAGGTGTGGCTTTTATTTTAGCTTTAGAACAAAGAAAACATGTATGTACATATATAAATTCAATAGATACTTGACAGTTTACATTTTACTAGAATGAGCAAGTCTTAAAAGTTAATGGCTCAGTTCCTCTTTTCCTTCCTGAAATTCACAGACATTGTAAATCTTACAAGCTCAGGATGTT
>JAKSZT010053923.1:208346-265737 GCA_026826555.1 Tolypeutes matacus
ACCTTCTATTCTTTCAGTTGCCATGGCCTTTAATTGAAACTCCATCAGTCTCTTACATTTAAACTTATTATTATTTCATTTTCCTAGTAATTGTATTTGGCTATTGTATTGATTTCATCTTTAAAGAAGCTTTGGATCACAGAAGGGTTACAACTGGGGTGGAAGACGATCATTGATGGGGGGTGTCAGGGATGGGGGGTTGCATGGGAGGAAGTTCACCTGAACATGCATGTAAGGTATATAAAATTGTTCAAATGTTAATGGGGGATTGTCACAGTGGGTGGAGAATCACTCCCATCCTGGAAAGCTCTGCCACATTCTCTAAGGGAGCAGCAACAGTCCCCCATGTGCAAGAGTAGTGTCTGGCAAAGGAGAATGATCCACTGATGGGCCCTTGTTATTGATGACTAGCCTCATGAGTCTTTGCTCTTGAAATTGAAACTTAGCCTATTGTTATGGGGTGCCTAAGGGTTGCCTCTTGAGAGCCTCCTTGTTGCCCAAATGTGGTCTCTCTATAAGCCAAACTCAGCATATGAATTCATTACCTTCCTCCCAGCATGGGACATGACTCCCAGGGATGGGCCTCCCTGGCACCAAGGGATTGCTACCAAGTGCCAACTGGCAATGTGACTGGAAAAAGACCTTGAATAAAAGGGGGGAAAGGTAAAGACAAATGAGTTTATATGGCTAAGAGACTTCTAAGTAAGTTGGGAGGTCATCTCAGAGTTAACACTTATGTACATCTCAGTAGGACTTCATAGACTTCCAAAGTAGATATCACCCCAATTAGAGGGGCTCTTGAGGGCTCTGGAGACACCCAGGTCCTTTGTCATGGCAGATAGCTCTGGAGTTTGGTGCTTTTCCAGTGGGCTCTACTTTGGAGTTTGTGCTCCTGAGAGTGACAGAGTTGGACTCAATTAATTCTTCCCTGCAAATGTTTCATTTGTCCCTTATATTCAAACCGATACTTGGCTCTGGAGTTTGTAGGTGTACATCCAGAGACTGAAATATTTGGGTTTTCCATGTGCCAGCTGGGCCCGGAATCTTGTTGGAGCTGCAACTCCTACTCTACCACTCAATAGACTCACCCAGGACACCTGGCAGGGAGATTATGATGGACAATGGCCATCCCAGGAAATGGAGAGAGTCTGTGGCTGTGTGCAGGACAATCCCATCCATTTTATCCATGTGATATAAGTCCCCTCTCAATTGGAGGTGGAGTGTACATCACCATCCCATATTCCTCAGAATTGGGGGAAGAGCTATGGACTTGAGTGGACTTATTGGTATTCTATTAGAGACATATTGTGATTCAAGCAATAGAAAAAATTACAACATTAATGTGGAGCCAGTGGCAACTGTATGCTCTGGGGGTAGGGAGAGGGAAAAGCAGTTGTAATACAGGGGCTTTTTCAGGAATTGGGAATTGTCCTGAGTGACAGTGCAATAACAGATATAGGCCATTTTATATCATCATATAACAGGCAGAACTGTGTGGGAGAAAGTGTGGTCTACAGTGTGAACTATGGTCCATGTTTAATGGCAAAGCCCCAGGATATGTTTATCCATTGTAGGTGATGTGCCACACTAATGAAGGATGTTTATGTGAGAGGTTGTGGGAGGTATGGGAGGTGGGGCATATGGGAATCCCTGTATTTTTTGTGTAACATTTATGTAATCTAAGTATCTTTTAAAATAATTTTAAAAATTCATTAATTTTTTTTTAAAAGCTTCTTTGAAAATAAAGCAAAAAAAAATAAAACAAGACACTGGGAAACACATGGAAGAAAGTGTCACTGTACACAAAAAATAACAGAGCTTATGTTGTTGAAAGAAATTTCAAAATGAGTTGGAGGTCATTCCAGAGGTTACCCTTAACTACATATCAGAAGGATCTCATTAATGCCACAATAAACAATGCTTCAGGCAAGGGGGCTCCTGAGTGTTCTAGAGACATCTAGACACTATAGGCAGGGCAGATATTCACAAGAATACATCACCTTGTCAGTGGAACTTACCTTGAAATGTATGTTTCCCAATGTAACAGAGTTAGACTCATTTATAATTTCCCTACACATGGCTCTTCTGCCCTTTTTATTTGAACCTATATTTAGTACTATAAATGTTAAATGTATGTCCCTGAGACTTAAATCTTCTGTCTGTTGATGTGCCGGTTGAGCCCTGAAGCTCAGCAGATTTGCAATACCTACTGTCCATTTCATTGAACTCACCCTGGACAACTAACAAAAGGATGATGGGCAGTGGCAATCCCAAAAAAACAGAGAGTATCTACAATGGCAAGCAAGACGGTTTCATCCATCTTCCCCACGGAATCTAAGTCCACTCTCAATCCGAAGAAAAGTGGCACAACAAGCAGAAGGGGAGAATAAATATCTAGGAATTACTATTCTAGCAATGGAACATCTTGTAACATGTATATAAAGGTAGTGGCCATCAGAGGTTCTGAGGGGTGGGAGAGGGAAGAATTGGTAAAACATGGGGCATGTTTGGGACATTGGAATTGTCCTGCATGACATGGCAATGATGGACATGGGCCATGATATAATCTGTCAAAACTTATAAAAATTTGTGGTGTAAAGTGTGAACTATAATGTAAACTATAGGACATAGTTAGTAGCAATGCTTCAATATGTGTTCATCAATTGTAAGAAATACACCACATAATGAAAGATGTTAATGAGAAAAATGGAGGAGGGTGAGGTGTAAGATATATCGGAATCCCCCTATATTTTAAGTGTAACATTTATGTAATCTAAAGCTTCTTTCAAAATAAAATTTTAAAAAAGATATTAGACCAGTGTGTCAAGCCCTCAGTGTTGTTGTAAGTAACTATGAATCTAGTCCTGCAAAGAGTGAAGTCTGGTGGTTGCCGTGGATCCTGAGGGGAGGGGGATGGAGGAATAGAATAGATGGAACAGGCAGCAATTTGAGGGTGTTGGAAATGTTCTACATGGCATTCCAATGATGGATACAGGCCATGTTAAGTTTCATCAAAATTTATAAAAGGGTATGGTCCAAAATGTAGACCCTAATGTAAACTACTGACCATGGTTGGTAGATATGTTTCAATGTTTGTATATGAGTTGTAACAAATGTACCATCCACATATAAAATGTTATTAAGGGGGAAAAGTGGGAGGATTGGATATATGCGTGTCCCCTATATTCTGTACATGACTTTGCTGTGACCTAAACTTCTTTGAAGACAAAATAAAAAAGTAAGAGATGGGGGAATAAATGGATGAAAATGTCACCATACAGACAGGACAATAGATCTTACAGTGATGAAAGGCAAAATGTCAAAAAAATTTTTTAAATTATTTTTTATTATCCCCCCCCCAAATTTTTATTTATTTTATTATTATTATTATTTGGATCATATCTTTATTTTTTAAAGAAAATTAGATTACATAAATTTTACACAAAAATATAGGGATTCCCATATGCCCCACTCCCCACACCTCCCACACCCTTCCACATAAACATCCTTCATTAGTGTGACAAATTCACTGCAGTTGATAAACACATCCTGGGGCTTTGCTGTTCTGCATGGACCATAGTTAACCTTGTAGTCTATACTCTTTCCCACACAGTTCTGCATGCCATGTGATGATATAAAATGGCCTATATCCATCATTTAAACATCACTCAGGGCAATTCCCAAGTCCCAAAAAAGCCCCCACATCACAACTGTTCTTCCCTCTCACTGGCCTCAGAGGCTCCAGTGGCCCCTGCCTCCACATCAATGTTATAATTTCTTCCATTGATAGAATCACAATATGTCTATAGTAGAATGCCAGTAGGTCCACTCCAGTCCATAGCTCTTCCCCCAATCCTGAGCACTCTGGGATAGCAACATCCACTCCACCTCCAACTGAAAGGGGGCTTATATCCCATGGGGAAGATGGATGGGACTATCCTGCCTACAGCTACAGACTCTCTCTGTTCTCTGGGATGGCTATTGTCCATCATCATCTCCCCACCAGTTGTACTGGGTGAGTCCAACAAGCTGTAGAGTAGGTTTTATTTTTGTATTTTATTTCCTATTTTTAGAACTATCATTATTATTTCATTTTTTTATTAATTGTATTTAGCTATTTTATTGGCTTAATTTTTGAAGAAATTTTGGATCACATAAGGTTTACAACTGTGGCAGGGGAGGACTATTTTTATGGGGTGTCAGTGATGGGGGATACATGGGAGGAGATTCATCTAGGCATACATATAAGGCATATAAATGTGTTCAAATATTCATGAAGCATTGGCACAATAACCAAAACAATATTGAATTCCCATCCTGAGAAACTCTGCCACATTCTCTGATGGAGCAGCAAGAATCCCCAAGTACAGAGGCAATGGCTAGTGAAGGAAGATGGTCCACTGATGGGCCCTTGATGTTGATGAATGTACATATGAACCTTTACTCTTGAAATTGAAACTTAACATAGTGTTATAGTGTGCCTAAGTTTTATATCCTGAAACCCTCCTTGTTGCCCAAATGTGGCCCCTCTCTAAGGCAAACTAAGTATATAAATACAATAACTTCCCCCCAGCATGGGAAATGACCCCCAGAGATAAGCCTCCCTGGCACTGAGGGATTACTACCAAGCAATAACTAACAATGCAACTAGAAAAAGACCTTGATCAAAATGGGGAAAAGGTAAAGACAAATGAGTTTATATAGCTAAGAGACTTCAAAGTGAGTCAGGAGGTCATTCCATAGGTTATGCTTATGCACATATCAGCATGATCTCACTGACTGCCAAATTAAACACTATCCCAATTAGCAAGTCTCCTGAGGGCTCTGGAGACACCCAGACACTATGGTCAGGGCAGATAGCTCATGAGTTTAGTGCCTGGCCAGTGGGCCCTACTTTGGAATTTATGCTCCCCAGGGTCACAGAGTCGGACTCAGTTGTGGTTTCCCTACACATTGCTCTTCTGTCTTTCCATTTGAACCTATAATTAGTACTACAGTTGCTAAGTATATGTCCAAGAGACTTAAGTCTTTGGGCTGTCCATGCACCAGCAGGGCCCTGAATCTCAACAGGATTGCAACACCTACTCTCCAGTTCATTGGTCTCACCCAGGACAACTAACATGGAGGTGATGATGGACAACTACCATACCAAGGAACTGAAAGAGTCTACAACTGCAAGCAAGAGAGTCCCATCTATTGGTCCTGTGTGATAACAGCCCCCTCTCAATTAGAGGTGGAGTGGCCATCACCATCCTAGAATCTTCAGAACTGGGGAATGAATGATGGACTAGAGTAGACTTACTGGTATTCTACTATATACTTATTGTGATTTTAGGAATTGAAGAAATTATATCATTGATGTGGAGGCAGTGGCCACTGGAGGTTCTCAAGGCAGGGAGAGGGAAAAACAGCTGTAATATGAGGACATTTTTGGGACTTGGAAACTGTCCTGAATGGCATTGCAATGAAAGGTACAGGCCATTATATATCTTGCCATAACCTGCAGAATTGGGTGGGAGAGAGGTGGGCAACATGGGAATCCCAGTGGGTTCCGTGTAATATTTTAGGTAATCTAAGCACCTCTTAAAATATATTTATATATATATAAATAACATTTTTGTAAGCAAATGCACATATATGCATATATATTTATATATCATTTTACAAATATTGGTATGTATTGTGAAAATTTTGATTTTTACCCACAATAAAAAATAAATTAATTAAAAAAAATACAATGAAAACGTTAATCTGCACTTAGTGGCAATGCTCCAAAATGTGTTCATCAATTGCAATGAATGTACCTCACTAATTAAGGAGGTTGTTAATGTGGGAAAATGTAGGAGGTATGAGGAGTGGGGCAAATGGGAATCCCTTATATTTTTTATGTGACATTTGTATGCCCTAAGTATATTTTTAAAAAATAATAAAAAAGAAGAAACTTGGTGAACACAAAGAAAAATTTGAAATCTTGGATAGAAATATAACAGAGATTATAGGAATGAAAGACAAAAATAAGTGAGATTAAAAATACAATAGAGGCACACAACAGCAGATTTGAAATCATGGAAGAAAGAATCAGTGATATAGAGGAAAGAACAAATGAAATAGAAAAGTGAGAAGAACTGAGAAAGAAATGAATGGGTCAATTTGAGCAGGGACTCATTGAGTTAATGATAATATGAAGATGACCAATATACATGTTATGGGAGCTCCAAAAGGAGACAAGGAAAGAAAAGGAGCATAAAGAATATTTGAGGAAATAATGGCCAAAAATTTCCCAATTCTCATGACAGGGAAGAATATATGTGTCCAGGAAGCACAGCTTACTCCAATTAGAATAAATGCAAATAGACCTACCCCAAGACACATAATATGCAGATTGCCAAATTCCAAAGATAAAGAGAAAATTCTGAAAGCAGAAAGGGAAAAAGCAAAACATCCCATACAAGGATTGTCCAATAAGAGTTACTGCAGCTTTCTCTTCAGAAACCATGGAGGTGAGATGGCAGTGGCACAATATAATTAATGTACTGAAATAAAAAAACTGCCATCCAGGAATTTTTTATCTGTCAAAATTGTCCTCCAAATATGATAGTGAGTTTAAAATATTCAAAGATAATCAGAAACTAAGAGAGTTCATAAATAAGAATCCAGCTCCACAGGAAGCACTAAAGGGATTTCTGCAGCCAAAAAACAAAACAGAAAAGAGAAAGTCTTGGAAGAGAGTGTAAAAGTGAAAACTATCAGAAAGGGTAAGGAAAAAGGTAAAAAGATGGACAAAAATAAGATATGTCATATGAAAGACAAAGGATAAAATGGCTGAAATATGTAATGCCTTTACACTAATAAATTGAATGTCAATGGATTAAACCCCCAAATCAAAAGACATAGGTTGACAGTATGGATAAAAAAACATGAGCCATCCATATGATGACTGCAGAAGATACACCTTAGACCCAAAGATGCAAATACACTGAAAGTAAAAAGTTGGAAAAAATATTTCACATAAATTATAACCAAAAAAGAGCAGGGGTAGCTATGCTGGTGTCAAACAAAACAAACTTTAAATGCCAAAAAAGTGATGTTATGCAGAAGATCATTATATATAATATTATATATGTATATAATAAAAGGGGCAAGCCACTAGGAAGGGGTAACAGTCATAAATATCATGCTTCTAACCAGGTTACCCCAAAATACATGAGGCAAACTCTGGCAAAACTGAAGAGAGAAATAAACATCTCTACAATAATAGATGAAAACTTCAACATGCCACTTATATCAATAAATAGAACAACTAGACAGAAGGTCAACAAGGAAACAGGGAACTTGAACAATATGATAAATGCACCGGACCTGACAGACATATACAGAGCATTGCACCCCTAATCAACATGTTACATATTCTTCTCAAGTGCTCATGGATCTTTCTCCAGGATAGACTACATTTTGGGTCACAATGCAGCTCTCTATAAACTTAAGAATTATGAAATTATACACAGCACCTTCTCTGATTATAATGAAATGAAGGTGGAAATGAGTAATAGGTGATAAAGGGAAAGTTTTAGATATAAATGGAGGGTAGACAACACAATCCTAAACAATCAGTGTGTCAAAAAAGAAATTGAAAGAGAAATTATTAGACAAATGAAAGTGAGAACACAACTTATCAAAACTTATGGGACACAAGAACGGCAGTGCTGAGAAGGAAATTTTAGCTCTAAATGCCTATATTTAAATAGAATAAAGAGCTAAAATGAAAGTTGTAGCTGAACAACTGGAGAAACTAGAAAAAGTTCAGCAAACCCATCTCAAATCAAGCAAAATGAAAGAAATAGCAAAGATTAGAGGAAAAATATATATATAATGTATTGTTGGGTCTAAAGCATATAATATGTAATATATGTGTAATACATTTTTCAATATAGTACAAAGGAGATGCTGGAAGAAAAGTTGTAATGGGTTAAGGAAATGACCACAGATGATAATGTAATAATTATAATAATGTACTGTTGGGTTTGTAACATTAATAGTTGTAAACAAAAAGAAGTAAAAGGATATCTGGTTAAAAAAATAAAATTAAATAAATAAATAAATAAATAAATAAATAAATAAATAAATGAAACTAAGAACAAAAATCCGTAGAGAAAATCAACAAAACCAAAGGCTGATTCTTTGAGAAAATCAATAAAATCTAAAATCCCTTAGTAAGACTAACAAAGAAAAAACAGAGAAGATGCAAATAAATAAAATCAGGAATTAAAGGGGTGAATTTTTAACTGACCCCCCAGAAATAAAAATGATCATAAGAGGACATTATAAGAAACTGTATGCCAACAAATTAGACAACCTAGATGAAATGGACAAATTCTTAAAAATACACAAACAACTTACACTGGCACTTCAAAAAATACAAGAACTTATCAAACCAAACACAAGCAGAGATTGAATCCGTTATCAAAAATCTTCTATCAAAGAAGACCATGTGGCTAAACAGGTGAATTCTACTAAACGTTTTGAGAAGATTTAATACCAATCCTGTTTAAACTCTTCCAAAAAATTAAAGAGTAGGGAAAATTAACCAGCATATTTTATGAAGCCAACATCACCCTAATACCAAAGCATAATGATACTACAAGAAAACTACAGACCAATCTCTCAAATGAACATAAATACAAAAATTCTCAAGAAAAATATTTGCAAATTGAATCCAACAGCATGTAAAAAGAATTATAGAACATGATCAAGTGGATTTTATTCCTGATATGCAAGGGTGGTTCAGCATAAGAAAATCAATTAATGTAATAACACCACATCAACAAATAGAAGAGAAAACACATTATCATTTCAAATGAAGCAGAAAAGGTATTTGATAAAACCCAGCACCCTATCTTGATAAAAACATTTCAGAATGTATGTATTGAATGAAAGTTCCTCAATATAATAAAGGGCATATATGAATATCCCACAGCCAACATCATGCTCAATGGAGAGAGGTTGAAAGATTTCCCTCTAAGAACAGGAACAAGACAAGGATGCCCATTGTCACCACTGTAATTCAACATTGGGCTAGAAGTCCTAGCTTGAACAACTAGGCAAGAAAAAGAAATAAAAGGCATCCAAATTGGAAAAGAGGAAGTAAAACTCTCATTATTTGCAGATGACATAATCCTATATGTAGAAAATCTGACATATCTACAACAAAATTATTAGATCTAATAAATTTGTTCAGCAAAGTGGCAGTATACAAGAGTAACATGCAAAAATAAGTAGCATTTCTGTACACTAGAAATGAGCAAGCTGAGGAGGAAATCAAGAAAAAATTCTATTTACAATAGCAACAAAAAGACTCAAATATCCAGGAATTAATTTAACCAGGAATGTAAAGGATCTATATTCAGAAAACTATAAAACACAGCTAAAAGACACTAAATAAGACCTAAACAAATGGAAGGACATTCCATGTTCATGGACTGAAAGATGTCACGGATTCATAATTGACATCTTCATAATGTTCCCCAGAGACCATGTTATGAGCCAGCTGAATTACATTCTTATTTTTTTTTTTTTTTATTATGGGTAAAAATCAAAATTCTCACAATACATACAAACATTTGTAAAATGATATATAAATATATATGCATATATGTGTATTTGCTTACAAAAATGTTATTTTTTATATATATATATATATACATATATTTTAAGAGGTGCTTAGATTACCTAAAATATTATACGGAACCCACTCGGATTCCCATGTTGCCCACCTCCCACACCTCCCACCACATCCAACACAAACATCTCCCATAGTGTGGCCCACCAACCTCAGTAGGAGCTCATAGAACATCTAAGTGCCTATCACCCCACTCAGTGGGGTTCCTGAGAGCTCCGGAGACACCCTGGTCTTATATAAGGGGGGATAGCCCCAGAGACTGATGCCTTATCAGTGGGTTCTATTTTGTAATCTGTGCTCCTGAGAGTGACAGAATTAGACTCAAATAAGTCCTCCCTGCACATGGAGAATTACATTCTTATTATTCCTACTCCATGACTCTTCTGCTTTACATATATCTAACCTCCTAGGGCATTATCTCATGCTTCAATTCAACTTTACTCCAAAGTTTAAGACTCAGGAACCTCTCTTGACTCATTCCCTGGGATCTCAAAGCTTTGACTAGGTGTGAGGATACAGTTCCAGTTGTTGTCTCCAGAAAATTTGTATTCACTTCTTCAATAAAGTGGTTATCTGGGTTCATTTGATATAAAATAATGAACACTACCATTCTTGGTTTGATGATGTTTTGTCAAAACAATTAGAAATATCATGCTTGTAACACAGATTAAGATCTAACATCTAATCCTTCATCTATGAAATATTTGTAATTACAAGAAATATATTTAGATTTTTTATGCACCATGACTTCTGCCTAGCACGTTATAGGGATTATCTCATTTAATTTTATGCAAGTTCATTCTACAATTACAGAAATATGGCTCAAAAATTATCTGTCTAGTTCCAAACAAAAGAAAGGATGATGCCTCAATTAAATCTGTCAAGATATTTCCAGTTCTCAGGGCTGAGAACAGGGCTTGCAATGATGTGTGAATTTGCATTCCTGATGTTATTTGGCAATATAGTGTGATATTTATGATTGTATGAACTAACAAGAGATGGGTACTACTAGCATCTGCTGAATAGAGTACAAGGATTCTGCTAAACATCCTACAAATACACAGAACAGCACATACCATGAGGATTTATCAAGTCCAAATTTTTAAAAGTGCCAATGCCAATAAACCCTCTCTACATCAGCACTTCCTCAAAGGAATGTGCAGGAGAGCCACCTGGCCCTTGTCCAAATGCTGATTGAAATACCCAGAGTGTCTGTCTCTCTCATAAGCACTGAGATGATATCAATACTGCAGGTCTTGATCAGTGAATGACCTGTTGATGGGCATTGCTGTCAGACAGTTTGGGTAGATATTTTGGGTCTTCTCCAGCAAGAATTCTCCTTTTTATCTTATGCCAGATTCTAGGTGGGATGATGTTGGACTCAATATTTCAGACTCTGCCTGTACTAGTTATTCCAGCTGCTACATTTCCTCTCTTAACAGGAAATGAAACATTTCATTTCCTTTGCTTCCTCATCTTAGAACTGAAGGAAATGCAGCCTTCTTAAGGAGTTGATATGAGAATTAAGGGATGGAATACTTTAAAACTCTTTGGAAACCACCTGGCTCAGAGAAGATGTTCATTGATAGCAGCTGTTGTCAATATGTCTCAGTTCAGCATTTACTAAGTGTCTTGTGTGCCCTAAAAGGTCTGGACAGCAGGTAAGTTTGGTAGTGTAGGGTATTGGCCACCCAAAGCTATCAGGTCCTAATCCCTGGGTAATATAAGTGCTGCCTTGTATTAAGAAATGTCCATTGCACATGTGATTCATTTATGGATATTGTCATGAATTATCAGAAAGGGACTTCAGTCTGTTCACAATTGTCTTTATAAGAATGAGGCAGATAGAGTATGCACACAGAAGAGGAGGAGGAAATGTTACCATGGGTCCAAGACTGGAGAGGTGAAGCCACAAGTCTCACAAATGCCAACAACTATGAGAAGTTTGAGTAGGCAAGGAACAGGTTTTTCCTAGACCTCTGAGGGACACTAGCCCTGTCAATACCTTGATTTCAGCCAAATGAAACTGATTTCAGTACTTTGGCCTCTATAGATATAGAAGAATACATTTTTCTTCTTTTTCAGGCACCATGTTTGTGGTAAATTGTTATAGAAGCCAAAAAAAAAATCAATACTCCCATTTCTCTACATTGTTAAACTCATGGGCATAGTCTCTAATCTTTTCACACTGGCTCCAAGCAACCACAGTAAGAACTTTAAGATTCTTCCAAGATATTTGTATATGATCCACTCTGAGAATACCCATAAGGGTGCAGTTTCTCAGTCACTCAAATTATTGCACTGTTTTTCATCCTCCAGCTTGGAAATCTAAAGTATATAATTCATAAACATTTGTTAATAACTCAAATATTAAATGCTTGATTGTTCTTTTCTCCCTCAGGTAGATAATTTTATTTTTTGCTATTTTTAAAAAATATATCCCTTCCTTCTGTGACTTTTTGCCATTTAACACATTTTTTTCCTATAGCATTTGAGCAGATACAATAAAAGACATTGCAAATTTCCACCATTTCTGCTCTTCCTTTCTGTCATGAGATTATTAGTCAGCCAAAGGGGTGCTCATGTGAAATAACAAAAATGGATTGGTCTTTATAAAGGGTATTTATTTGGGGTAGAAGTCCACAGTTACAAGGCCAGAAAGTGTAAGTTTCTTCTCTCACCAAAGTCCATTGCCACGTGTTGGAGTAAGACAGCTGCCGACGTTTGCCAGGGTTCAGGTTTCTTGGGTTCCTCTCTTCCCAGGGCTGCATTTCTCTCCAGGCTTAGCTCCTGTTTCCTCCACAAGATCAGCTGTAGACGATCAGGCGAATGGATCACTTCTCTCCTCCTGGGGCCTTCTCTCCAACATCAAAACTGCTTCTCAAAAACTGCTTCAACTCTGTTCTTGCCATGCCTTTTATATTTGATTTCCCACCCACCAAGGGGTGGGGCTCAATGCCCTACTGACATGGCCCAGCCAACTCCCTAATCATATCTTAATCATACCTAGATTAACAGATCAGTTTACAAGCATGATCCAATTATATTTTTGGAATTCATAATTACATTAAATTGCCCAATGGCTACAGGGCCTATCTCACATACAGGCTGCTCCTTGATCCTGGGTCCTAGAATGAAGACATGCCTGGATCAAAGCAGCACCTGGGTCAAGAATTAGACAACCTGCATCCTACATGTACTGTGAGTGAGCAATAAAACTTCATTATTGAAAGTACTTCGAATTTGGGGAGTTTTTGTTATTACAGCAAAGCTGACTAATACGTCCCATTCATCAGATGTTTAAATTAATTAAATTGACCAGCAACTAAAGAGGCTACAGAATATAGGGTGTTAACATTTCTATCCATCATTGATTTGTACATGGGAATTTAAAACTCTCCCAAATAAAATTTGAACCTTGAGATTTGGATTATATTTTCAAATGTAACCATCGCTGTTTTCTTCTATTCTCCACATTCTGATTACAAATCCATAAGAATTATGTCAAGAACTATAATCAAATATTTACAAATACAAATTTTCTTCTGAACCCGGATAGTTCTCACTGTCCAAAATTCAAGAACCAAGTATACTTGGATAACAGGGGGTTACTTATGTTCTTCCCTCTACATTATGAACATCATATTGATAGACACATCCTTGTTCTCTCTGTCTCTCAATTTTTCTCATTCCACCTCTCTGTGCGTGTGTATATCTTGCCTGTCTCTCTGTCTCTTCTAAAACCATCTTAATATCATTGAAATAGTAACAATATAGAAAGCTAGAAAACACATCATTCCCAACTTAATATGAAAAACCAATAATCCACAAAATCATACTATTTATTGAACTTTTCAGAGGGCTGATGTCAGAGAAACCTGAAATTTAAAGAAATTCAGATGTTTCCCAAAAGAGATGAGGTGTGAAGAATGGACTGTCTGGGAAGAGTGTGAAGGAGCACAGCTCCAACATACAAGCAAACATGATTTCAGTAAAACTTTAATGAATCACTAAAGGCCTTTAATGTGGACTGTCTAAGGTGATGAAACACAGTCTTGGGGATATTAATTTCCTGGACTCCAACACTAATATTCATGTGGTCAGAAGAGGTTCTTGTAACAGAACAAGGCAAAGATATCCAGAACCTGGAAGGTAAAAGCTGGACAGGGAAGGCTCAAAAATTGTAAAGGATCAAGGAGATAAATTTATGTCACAAATAACACCAAATACAGAAAGATAGCATGGTTCCTTTCCAAGGGTTGTTTGGGAGCCTACCATCCTTGCTTTTGTTGGTATGGATGAGCCCATTTGTGTGGATGATGTGCATTGGTGTGGGATAAGCACACGGGTGTGGAATGAACATGTGAGAGCTGATATATGAGCAAAATCAGAGCTTGGTTAAAAAGGAAAAGGTGAAATATTAATTTTAGTTAGCAGGGGAAAAAAGCTTCTCTTAGGGTCCTATGAATTATTAGAATTTCATTTCTAAATCATTAAAAGTATTATAGGAGTTTAATCAGAAGAATATCACAATTACATTCATGACTATGATTCAGTGCTAATAAATTATTGAGTATTTCTATTTTGTGCATTGTTTAATACCATAAAAAGATCATTAACACATGTTGGTGTTTTAAATTATTAAGATTTAACTAGCAACTGGAAAGACACTATATGATAAAAGGTGCATAAAGCCAATCCCCAGATGCATTGGGGCTTATTTACACTTCTGGAAAGATATCTACTTCCAGCACCATTTGTCAAAAGACTTTCTTTCCTCCTTGAGTAGACTTAATAATTTTCATGAAAAATCCATTAAACATTTATGTATAGGTCTACTCCTGGACTGTACTGTTCTATTGATCTCTATGTCTACCTTTACACTATTAACATTGAGTTTTGGTTATTGTAGTTTTGTAACAAATATCAAAATTTGATTGAGTAAGAAGTCCAATTTTGTTCTTTTTCAAAATTGTGATCTTATTCTATGCCCTTTATATTTCTCTCTACATATTATAAAACACTAGTTAATATCTACCCAAAAAAAAGCATGCATGGATTTTTTTATGAATTTCACTACATCTATAGATCAATTTAGAGAGATTGACATATTAACATTAGGAAACTTCCAGTTCATTAACATGATGTGATAGGCAAAATCCTGAGAAGGCTGCCATGATTCTTGCTCCATAATAAAGTTGAATATTCACATTCTTATGAGACTGGGTAGGACTGTGAATTTGAGGCATTTCACTTTTATGTTTGCATTACATTATAGGACAAAAGGAAGGGATTTTTGCAATTGTAATTAAGGTCTCATATAGGTTCACTCTGAGTTGATTAATATGGAATGCCAACAGCTGAACCTGACCTAAAGTGGTGAGCCCTTAAAAAAGACTAGGCCCTTCCTGAAGGGAGAGATTCAAATACTGAGAGAGAATCTGTTGCTGGCTTTGGGAAATAATTGGTTATGCTGAGAGAGGGTCACATGGATAAATCTTGAAAGCAGATCCAGGAGCTGAGTGGGGTGCTCAGCCTGAGGCCAGTAAGATAATGGGACCTCAGTCCTATGACTATAAGGAACTGAGTTCTGCCAACAATTTGAGAGAGCATGGAAGAGAATCTCAAGTTCCAGAAGTGACCATAGCCTGAAGACACAATGAGTCCAGCCTTGAGAGATCCTGAAAAAAGAATCCAATCATTCAGGGCCCATACTTCTGATCTATAGAATGGTAATATAATAAGTGAGTCTTGTTTTAAGGCACTAAATTCATGGCAATTTGTTCCACAGCAATATCAATCCAATATATAATGTATATCTGCAACTTTATTTAGATCTCCTTTACTATCTCTTTAGAAGAAAATATCAGAGGGCTTTTTAATTTTTAGTGGACAAATATTCATTAATCATGACACAGTATGCATTAATCTTTATTTAACATATTTTTATATTTTTTAAAGATACTTAGATTACATAAATGTTACACAAAAAATATAGGGATTCCCATATGCCCCATTCCCCACACCTCCCACACCCTCCCACATAAACAACATCTTTCATTAGTGTGGCATATTCATTGCAATTGATAAATGCATCCTGGGGCATTGCCACTGTGTATGGACCATAGTTCACATTGTAGTTTACACACTCTCCCACACAATTTTGCAGGTTATGGGAAGATATAAAATGGCCTGTATCTGTCACTGCAATGTCATTCAGGATGATTCCCAAGTCCCAAAGAACTCCATATTACTCCTGTTTGTCCCTCTCCCTGCCCGAAGAGCCTCTAGTGGCAACTGCCTCCACATCAATGTTGTAATTTCGTCCATTGCTAGAATCACAATACATCTATATTAGAATAGCAGTAAGTCCCCTCTGGTCCATGTTCATTCCTCAATCCTGAGGATTCTGAGATGGTGATGTCCATTCCACCTCTAATTGGGAGGGGCTTCAACCCCTTACAGCTAATGGATGGGACTCGCTTGCAATTGTAGGCTCTCTTGTTTCCTTGGTATGGAGGTTGTCAATCCCCACCTCCTTGTTAGTTGTCCTAGGTGAGTCCAATGAACTGGAGAGTAGGTGTTGCAACTCCACTGAGGCTCAGGGCCCAGCTGGCACATGGACATCCCAAAGATTCCAGGCTTTTGGAAGTACACCTACCAACAGCACCAACTATAAGTTCAAATAAAAGGGATGGAAGAGGCATGTGTAGAGAATTCACATCTGAGTCCAAATCTGTCACACTCAGAAGCACAATCTCCAAAGTACGGCTAACTGGCAAGGCACCAAACACTGGAGCTATCTGCCATAACTGTAGTACCTGGGTCCTCTGGAGCTCTCAGGTGCTCCATTGTTTGGAGGTAGTGTCTACTTTGGCCATCTATGAGATCCTGCTGAGACATGCATAAGCATTACCTCTCTGGTGACCTCCCGACTCACTTTGAAGTCTCTTAGCCATATGAACTCATTTGTCTTTACTTTTTCCCTTTTTTATTTAGTTGATTACAACTTCTGGTAATAGTGAATAATGTCGCTAAGAACATTGGGGTGCATATATCTGTTCGTGTCCTTACTTTCAGTTCTTCTGGGTTTATACCCAACAGTGGAATTGCTGGGTCATATGGCAGATCTATATTTAGATTTTTGAGGAACCACCAAAATGTTCTCCACATTGGCTGGACCATTCAACATTCCTCTCAGCAGTGAATGAGGGTTCCCATTCCTCCACATCCTCTCCAACACTTGTAATCCTCTGTACTTTTAATGGCTGCCAGTCTAATGGGTGAAAGATGGTATCTCATTGTAGTTTTGATTTGCATTTCCTTAATAGTTAGTGATCTTGAGCATCTTTTCATGTGCTTTATAGCCATTTGTATTTCTTCTTTGGAGAAGTGTGCATTCAAATCACTTGCCCATTTTTTAAATGGGTTGTTTGTCTTTTTATTTTCGAGATATAGGATTTCTTTATATATACTGATGTTAGGCTCCCATCAGATATATAATTACCAAATATTTTCTCCCATTGGGTATGCAGTCTTTCTTCTTTCTTAACAAATTCTTTTGAGGTGGAAAAGTTTTTTTAATTTTGAGGACATCCTATTTATCTATTTTTTCTTTTGCTGCTCATGCTTTGGGCGTGAAGTTCATGAAACCATTTCCTATTACAAGGTCGTGTAGATGCTTCCCTACATTATATTCCAAGGTCTTTATGGTATTGGCTCTTATATATAGATCTTTGATCCATCTTGAGTTGATTTTTGTATAAGGTGTGAGATGGTGTTCCTCTCTCATTCTTTTGGATATGAATATCCAGTTCTCCAAGCACCACTTGTTGAAGAGGTAATTCTCTCTCAGTTGAATGGATTTGGTAGCTGTCTCAAATATAAGATGACCATCTATGCAAGGATCTATATCAGAACTCTCAATTCAGTTCCATTGGTCAGTATGTCAATCCTTGTGACAATACCATGCAATTTTGAACGTGTAGCTTTGTAGCTTGTTTTAAAGTCAGGTAGTGTGATTCCTCTGATTTCATTTTTCTTTTTCAATATGTCTTCGGTTATTTGGGGCCTCTTGCCCTTCCAAATATATTTCATAGTTAGTTGATCCACTTTAGTAAAAAATGCTGTGCTGACTTTTATTAGGATTGCATTAAATAAGTATATTAGTTTGGGTAAGATAGACATTGTAATGATATTTAGTCTCATATCCCTGAACAAGAAACAGTCTTCCATTTATTTAAGTATTCTTTGATTTCCTTTACCATTTCTGTGTAGTTTTCTGTATATAAGTCATTTACATCTTTAGTTAAGTTTATTCCTAGGTAGATGATTCTTTTAGATACTAATGTAAATGGTATTTTTTCTTGATTTTTTGCTCAGATTGCTCATCATTGGTGTACAAACATGCTACTGATTTTTACCATTGATCTTACAACCTGTGACTTTACTGAACTCCTTTATAAGTTCTAGAAGCTTTGTTGTAGATTTCTCAGGGTTTTCTATGTATAGGATCATATCATCTGCAAATGTGAAATTTTCACTTCTTCTTTTCCAATTTGGATGCCTTGTATGACTTTTTCTTGCCTCAGTGCTCAAGCAAGTACTTCTAACACAATGTTAAATAGAAATGGCGATAGTGGACATCCTTTTCTTTTTCCTGATCTTAGAGGGAAAGCTTTTAGGTTTTCATCATTGTATATGCAGTTAGTTATGGGTTTTTCATATATACCCTTTATCATGTTCAGAAAGCTTCCTATCTATTCCTATCTTTTGCAGTGCTTTTATCAAAAAAGGGTGCTGTATTTTGTCTAATGCTTTTTCTGCATCTATAGAGATGATCATGTGATTTTTTCCCTTTGATCTGTTTATGTGGTGTATTAAATTGATTGATTTTCTTATGTTGAGCCATCCTTGCATACCTGGAATGAAACCCACTTGGTCAACATATCTTTTGATATGTTGTTGAATGTGATAAGCAAGTATTTTGTTGACGATCTTAGCATCTAGGTTCATTAGAGAGATTGGTCTGTAATTTTCCTTTCTTGTGGTGTCTTTGGCTTTGGTATTAGGGTAATGTTGGCATAATAGAATGAGTTAGGCAATGTTCCTTCTACTTCTATTTTTTTGGAACACTTTAAGCAGGATTGGTGTTAGCTCTTTCCGGAATATTTGGTAGAATTCACCTTTTGAAGCCGTCTGGTCCTGGGCTCTTCTTAGTTGGGAGGTTTTTAAGACAGATTCTATCTCTTTACATTTGATGGGACAGTGGAGTTCAACAATTTCTCCTTTCATGAAAGTAGGCTGCATTTGAGTTTCTAAGAATTTGTCAATTTTCTCTAAATTATCTTTCTTGGTATATAATTTTTCAAACTATTCTCTTATGATGCTCTTTATTTCTGAGGGATCAGTGGTGATATCCCCTTCCTCATTTCTTAATTTTGTTTATTTGCATCTTCTCTATTTTTTCCTTTGTTAGTCTAGCTAAGGGTTTGTCAATTTTATTGATCTTCTTGAAGAGCCAGGTTTTGGTTCTGTTTATTTTTTCTAGTGCTTTTTAATTTTCTATTTCATTTAGTTCTGCTCTAATCTTTTTATTTCCTTTTTCTACTGCCTTTGGGGTTAGTTCTTTCTTTTTCTAATTCCCCCAGGTGTGCAATTAGGTATTTGATTTTAGCTCTTTCTTCTTTTTTTGATGTGCACTCATGGCTATGCATTTCTCTATCACTACAGCTTTTGCTGCATCCATATGTTTTGATATGTTATCTTGTCATTTTCATTCATTTCAAAGTAGTTACTGATTTTGAAATTTTCTCCTTGACCCACTGTTTGTCTAAGAGTGTGTTATTTAACTTCTATATATGTGTGCCTAATCTGGTTCTCTGGCCCTTACTGATTTCCAGCTTCATTCCATTGTGTTCAGAGAAATTGCATTGTATGATTTCAATCTTTCTGGGTTCATTGAGAATTTTCGGTGGCCTAGCATGTGTTTCATCTTGGAGAATGATCCATGTGCACTTGAAAAGAATGTATATCCTGCTGTATTTGGGGGTAGTGTCCTGTTTATATCTATTAGGTCCTGATCCTCTAATATATAATTCAAGGTATTTATTTCTTTATTGATTCTCTGTCAAGGTGTTCTGTCTAATGGTGATAATGGTGTATTAAATTCCCCCACTATAATTGTAGAAGCATCTATTTCTCCACTTACTTTTTCCATTGTTTGCCTCATATATTTTAAAGTACCCCTGGTTAGGTGTATAAATGTTTATGACTGTTATTTCCTCTTGAGAGTTTACCCCTTTTACTAATATATAGTGTCCATCTTTGTCTCTTACAATAGTTTTGCATTTAAAGTCTGTTTTGTCGATTATTAGTATAGCCTCTCTTGCCCTTTTGGGGGGCTATTTTTGCTTGTAAGATTGTTTCCAAGCCATTCACTTTCAGCCTCCTTGAATCCCTGGGTCTAAGATGAGTTTCTTGTAGACAGCATATGGATGGGTTATATTTCCTTAGCCATCTGCCAATCTGTGTCTCTTGACAGGTGAGTTTAATCCATTAACATTCAGTGTTTTTACTTTCAAGGAATTACATTAACCATAGTTTCTTTGGGTTTATGTATGTTATATGTTGTTTTTATTTCTCTTTTTGTCTTTTTAGTTGTTCTTACACTCTCCTCCAACTCTCTCTTTCCTGTTTTTTCCTTTCAACCTGCAGAACTTGCTTTAGCATTTCTTGAAGGGCAGGTTTCTTGTTGACATACTCTCTTAATTTCTGTTTATCTGTGAATATTTTGAACTCTCCATGATTTTTGAATACCAGCTTTGCTGGATAGAGAATTCGTGGCTGGGAGTTTTTTTTCTTAACTGTGTCAAACCACTGCCTTCTTGCCTTCATGGTTTCAGATGAGAAATCAGCACTTAATCTTATTGAGCTTCTCTTGCTGCCTTCAGTATTTTCTCTTTGTCTTGAGCATTGTACAATTTGACAACTATATGTCTTGGAGTAAGCCTGTTGGGATTTATACTGTTTGGGCTGCTCTGCACTTCCTGGATATATACATTCATCTCCCTCAATAAAGTTGGGAAGTTTTCAGCCATTATTTCCTCCTTCTTTCCTCTTTCCCTTCTCTTCTCCCTCTGGGCTGCCTATAATGCATGTTTGTGCATTTTGTTTTGTTGTTCAAATCCCTAAGTCCCTGCTGGATTTTTCCTATTTTTTAACCTATCTGTTTAATTTCAGATGTACTGTCTTCCACATCACTAATTCTTTCCTTTTCCTGTTAAAATCTGCTGTTATGGGTTTCCAGTGTCTTTTTGATTTCTTGGATTGTGCCATTCATCATCATCATATCTGTTATCTCTTTATGTATGTTTACAATTTCTTCAGTATGTTCTCCCTGTCTTCTTAATATCCTTAATCTCTTCGTTCACTTCATTAAGTTGGTCTATGTTATTTGTTTGGACAGCTTTGATTAACTGTTTGATGTTCTGCATTTGATGTTTTTTTTTCATTGGACTAGGTCATTACTTCCTATTTCTTGGTATGGTTTGTAATTTTTGTTGCTGTCTGGTCATCTTTTTATCTTGATTGTTTTATTCAGTTGATTAGCTTCTCTTTCTACTCTATGGTTTTATTTAGCTGTTGCTTTTTTTGTGTGTGTTGTTTTCTCTTTGACACTTTGTTCTTCTTGTTCTATTTCCTTGCTGTTTTCTATGTTCCCTTGGAGGAAAAAGATTAGGGCCAGAGAAAGCAAGGGAGATAAGAAAAGCAAAAGAATAATAGTAATAATAATAATAAAAGTTAGAAGAGGAACCGTATAAGACCTAGAAAATGAATATTTATCTCATGTACACCGTGTAGAGTAAGAAGAATAAAAAAGGGGAGTACCTACATTGAAATGGGAAACTGAATGGAGAAAAATATATAGAATTAGTTAAAGGGCCAGAATGATGAGGAGGTAAGGAAAGAGAATAGAAAGGACAAAAAGAAAAAAGTTAATAAGAGAAAGAAAACAAAATAGATGAGATAGAAATAAAAAAACAGAAAAATTGAGGACTAAATAAAGAAAGGTGGAATGTAAGAACAACAAGAGAAAGCAGAAGATTGAAAGATGAAGGTAGGAAAATAGATAGCATTGGTAGACAAAATCAGTATACACAGAAAATGAGAAATCAAGGAAGAGGAAACACAGCAAACAAGAAACAAACCAGCAGCACCTAATTAAAGGAAAAAAGGTGGCAGTGGAGGAGAAAGAGGAAAGAAAAACAAGAAAACAAGAAAAAACAAACACACACAGTCAAACAGTCAAGCAGTCAGACAAAAACTAAGGAAGAACAACCTTCCCGCTTAGGCCCCTGAGGAGTTTCTCAGGCTGCCAGTGTTCATCAATCAATTACCCTGTAGACTTCCCTCTGCAGGTTTTGAAGCAGGTTTTAGCAAGTAAAATAAGTTAATTTTTAAAGAAGGTAACCCTTTTTTTTAAGGAAAAATAAGAGACCGAATAGAAGCTAATGCAAAAATAATGTCTATTTTTTCCTGTCCTAAACTATCAGCTGGATGTTTGATATCCCAGTGGATCACTACTCTAAGAGGATCCAGGAATTGAACTAGGGACCTTGTATATTCAAAGTGGGAACTCACCCACTGAGTTAAACTTTCTTGTTGGGTCAGTTAGCTCTTCAGAAACCTATCCAGTCACTTTCTGTCAGGCATGCTGACACTTTGCAGTTGGATAAATTCCTGCTGATTAGGAGTTTGTCCCTGCCTCCTTTCTATTCTTATTGTTTTCTCTCCCAGGACAACAGGATGCAACAGCCTGTGTGAGGGGATTCCCCCTCACCTCTCCAGGTCAGATTTAGTTCCCTTTCTAAATTCAAATGGGACCCTGGTGACTGAACTCACTGCAGAAAAACTACCCGCAAACCAATTGCAGACCATCCTCTCCTCCCATGGGACCCTAAATAGGCTCTTGGAAGCTTATTAAGCTCTTCCTACTGCCCACTTCCCTTAGAGGGGTTGAAATTTTTATAGTTTTTCTGCACAGGACTACTCAATTGCTTGACTCTGCCCCCTTCAGGCCAAATTTATCTATACCAGGGTGGTTAGGTAAATCAGGCTGCCTCAGCAGACTCAACTCTCCTGTCTTCCTGATGCCACCTCAGGCCAGCTAGTATGTTCCTCAAAGCACAAAGGGTGTTCA
Organism: Tolypeutes matacus; assembly: GCA_026826555.1. Classification (NCBI taxonomy): domain Eukaryota; kingdom Metazoa; phylum Chordata; class Mammalia; order Cingulata; family Chlamyphoridae; genus Tolypeutes; species Tolypeutes matacus. Next base: position 231,224 of record JAKSZT010053923.1, read on the forward strand.
GGCAGCCAAACCCCCAGAAAGGAAACTCCTCTCCTCCCCACCTTCACCAGAACCATCCCCTCTTTGAGAATGCTCCCTCCCACTGGGTGGCCAGCAGGAATCAGGGCTTGGGGCTTACAGTGGCTTTGCCTTGAGAGTGAGGCTTAGCCATCCTAAGTTTCCAGAGTAAGAGGAAAGAAACTCAGGGTTTAACCTTGAGCAATTTATCTCTTTGTCCAGCTCTCTCCAGATCGATGCCCTGAAGCCTCCTGCTCTGTGGGTTACCAAAACAGCTCACTCAGGCAGTATCTTTCCCCCACTCAGCTGTTTTTTGCAAAAGAGATGATGAGTCCACACTTAAACGAATGCCATCATGCCCAGATCCTTCTAAACTGATTTATATTTATATTTCATATAAATGGATTCATACAATATGTTGTACTCTGTGTTTGTTTTCCTTGACTTAGTATAATGTATTTTTTGTCTGATAGTAACATTTTGTAGTATTAACCTACACGTGTTCAGTTTCAAAGAAAAATGGTATTATATATGCAACTTTAACCATACTCATATTTCACCTAATATTTTCAGTTCATAATAGCAGAGTCATACAGTGTTTGTCTTTTTGTGTCTAGCTTACTTTACACATCATAACGTGCTCCAGGTTAATCCATGTTGTCATATGTTTCAGGACTTAATTTTTCTTACTGCAGCATAATAGTCCATTGTGCATATACAAATAATTTTTTTTTATTTTTTATTTATTTTTATTGTGGGTAAAAATCAAAATTCTCACAATACATATGAACATTTGCAAAATGATATATAAATATATACGCATATATGTGTATTTGCTTACAAAAATGTTATTTATATATATATATATATATACACATATATTTTAAGAGGTGCTTAGATTACCCAAAATATTACATGGAACCCACTGGGATTCCCATGTTGCCCACCTCCCACACCTCCCACCACATCCCATGCAAACATCTCCCACAAGTGTGGCCCACCACCCTCAATGAACTTACACATCCTGGAGCCTTGCCACCAACCATAGACCACAGTTCACACCGTAGACCACACTCTCTCCCACTCAGTTCTGAGTGGTGTGAGCTGATTTAAAATGGCCTACATCCGTTGCCACAATGGTACTCAGGACAACCTCTAACTCCCAAAGAAGCCACTGTATTTCAACTGCTCATCCCCTCCCTACCCCAAAAGTGTCAAGTGGCCACTGGCTCCACCTCATTGTTATAATTTCTTCCATTGCTAGAATCAACATATGTGAACAAGAGAATACCATCAAGTCCACTCTAGTCCATAGTTCTTTCCCCAATCCTGAGGGGACTGGGATGGTGATGTCCACTCCAACTCCAAGTGAGAGAGTGCTTATATCCCATGGATATGGTGGGTGGGATGATCCTGCCTGCAGATGCAGGCCCTCTCCATTCCCTGGGATGGCCATTGCCCATCGTTGTCTCCTCACCAGGTGACTTGGATGCATCCATTGAGCTGTAGGGTAGGAGTTGCGGCTCCACCAAGATTTCATGCACACCTGGCACATAGGTAGGCCAGAGGCTCCAGTCTCTGGAAGTATACCTAAAACTCCAGCATAACATATAAGTTTGAATAGAAGGGACTGATGAACCATGTGCAGGGAGGACTTATTTGAGTCCAATTCTGTCACTCTCAGGAGCACAGATTGCAAAATAGAGCCCACTGATAAGGCATCAGTCTCTGGGGCTATCCCCCCTTATATAGGACCTGGGTGTCTCCAGAGCTCTCAGGAACCCCTCTGTGTGGGGTGATAGGCACTTAGATGTTCTATGAGTTACCTCTGGGATGACCTCCCAACTCTCTTTGAAGTCTCTTAGCCACTTGAACTCATTTGTCTTTACCATTTCCCCCTTTTATTCAAGGTCTTTTTCCAGTTGTGTTGCCAGTTGGCACTTGGTATTAATCCCTCGTTGCCAGGGAGGCTCATCCCCGGGAGTCATGTCCCACGTTGGGGGGAAGGTAGTGCAATCATATGCTGAGTTTGGCTTAGAGAGAGGCCACATTTGAGCAACAAGGAGGCTCTCAGGTGGCAACCCTTAGGCACCCCACAACTGCAGGCTAAGTCTCATTTACAAGAGCAAAGACTCACAAGGGTAGTCATCAATTAAAAAAAAACACATCAGTGGGTCATCCTATTTTGACAGGCACTGTCCCTACACTCAGAGGACTATTGCTGCTCCCTTGGAGACTGTGGCAGAGCTCTCCAGACTAGGAATTCAGATTCCCTCATTTATTGTGTGATTATCCACCCATCGTGACCATGCCCCATCCCCCGATCCTATGAATGATTTTGTGTATCTTTCATGTATATTCGGATGAACGAACCCCCACGAACCCCCCCCAGACACCCCCCCCAATAATCCCCCACAGTACCCATTGTAACCCTTCTGTGATCCAAATCCTCCTTGGACATTTAGTCCATAAAATAATCAAATATACTTACTAGGAAAAAGAAACAAGTATGATAAGCTTTCATGCAAGAGACAAACATAAGGGGACTCAGGGGGGAAAAATAAAAAGAGAAGGAAAAAAAACAAATAAACAAAGAACAAAACAAAATAAAATATAATTAGTGGATTGGGACATTCAAAAAATGGGCAAAAAAGCAAAGGAAATGCCTTTAAATAAAAAAAAAAAATATATATATATATATATATATATTCATTTTTATTTCCTTTCTCTCTTCTTTTTTCCCTTTTTTCCTTCCCTTTATCACTGTGTTATCGGATGTCTGGTGTGCCATGACACCTTCCTCCTCTCAATCCCCATTGTCTCCCAATTTTTCATTTAATTTTCAAAGAAGTTTTAGGTCACAGGAAAGTCACACACGGAGTGCCGGAGACTTCCAGATACCAAACCACCCCCCCTTCCCCACCCCATATTAACCCCCCCCTTTTTTTTTGGTTGTTAGCATTGTTATAACTGTTATACAGATAGCAAAATATAGCAACAAAACATTGTCAGTGATTTACAGTATAGTTTACAATTTAGATGATACAGTTTAATAATTTTGATGATATTTACTATGTCCTGTGTCCATTATTGTAAGGTAATGAAAAACCTTCTCCATGACCACCAAACAACCCATTAGATCTTGACTGTTCCCTTCCCCCCAGCCCCCCAGGGCCCGTGGTATCCCCCTCCCCCAACCCATGGAATGTCAAGATTCACAGTTACATGCCCTGGGGATTTGAACCTGCCCTTCCTAATCCACCCACCCCCCAGTGCTGCACCACCCAACCCAGGAACACCACCACTCATCTGCCCCATCCCCCAACATGCAACCACACTCTATCCCTTTACCATAGATTATGTCCATATGGGTGATGGCTCAAAGCCTGCTCTTCTCTTACTCTCCTTTGTTAACCTATCTTTCAGACAATGGTTCTCAGAGACTGCTCACTTTCCTCAGTTTAGATCAGTGAGGTCATATACTGTTCATCGTTCAGGGCCTGGCTGCTTCACTCAACATAAGGTCTTCAAGATTCATCCACGTTATTCCATGTGTTAGCACTTTTTTCCTTTTTACAGCTGAGTAATATTCCATTGTATGTATGTACCACATTTTGCTTATCCATTCGTCTGTTGATGGGCTCCGGGGCTGATTCCAACTTTTGGCAATGGTGAACAATGCCGCTATGAACATTGGTGTGCAAATATCTGTTTGTGTCTTTTCTTTCAGTTTTTCTGGGTATATACCCAGCAGTGGAATTGCTGGATCATACGGAAGATCTATTGCTAGTTTTCTGAGGAACCGCCAAAACAAATAATTTGTTTATCCATTCCTCTGTTGATGGACACCTGGGTTGTTTCCAACTTTTAGCTACCATGAATAATACCGCTATGAACATCAGTGTGCAGATGTCTATTCATGTCACTGCTCTGTTTTCTGGGTATATACCTAGCAATGGTATTGCTCTACTTGTATGTTAATTCTAGTACCTTTGTTGTGGAATTTCAGGATTTTCTAGATATAAAGTCATATCATCAGTGAATAGTAAAAGTTTTACATCTCCCTTTCCTAATTGGATGCCTTTTTTTTCTTTATCTAGCCTAATTGCTCTAGCTAAAACTTCTAACACAATAGTGAATAATGATGGTGACAGTAGGCATCCTTGTCTTCTTTCTGATCTCAGCAGGAAAGCTTTCAGTCTTTCACCATTGATTACAGTGCTAGCTGCAGATTTTTGATAAATGCACTTTAGGATATTGAGAAAGCTTCTTTCTATTCCTATCTTTTGGAGTGTTCTTTTCTGCATCAATAAAGAGGATCATATGGTTTTTCTTCTTCAGTTTATCAATACTATTTATTACACTATTGATTTTTTGTGTTGAACCACCCTTACATACCTGGGATAAAACCTATTTGATTGGAGTGTATAGTTATTTTAATGTGGTTTTGGATTCCTTTTTCAAGTATTTTGTTGAGGATTTTTACATCTATATTTATTTGTGATATTGCTCTGTAATTTTCTTTTTTCATAGTATCTTTATCTTGTTTGGGTATTAGGGTGATGGCTTCATAGAATGAGTTTGGTAGCATTCTTTACTGTACAATTTTTTGGAAGAGCTTGAGCAAGATCACTATTAGGTCGTCTTTGAATGATTGGTAGAATTCACCTGTGAAGGCATCTGGCCCGGGTTTTTCTTTTTTGGGAGGTTTTTGATGACTGTTTCAATCTCTTCACTTGTAATTGGTTTATTGAGGTCGTCTATGTCTTCTAGGGTCAGTTTAGGGGGTTTGTGTGTTTCTAGGAATTTGACCATCTCATCTACATTGTATTTTTTTGGCATATGGTTGTTGATAGTATCCTTTTGTGATCTCTCTTATTTCTGTGAGGTCAATGGTAAAGCACCCCCTCTCATTTCTGATGTTATTTATTTGTGTCTTCTCTCTTTTTTCCTTTTTCAATCTAGTTAACTATTTGCCAATTTTGCCGATCTTCTCAAAGAACCAAGTTTTCAATTTGTTGATTCTATTGTTTTTTGTTGTTGTTCTTGATTTCCTTTATTTCTGCTCTAATCTTTACTATTTCTTTCCTTCAGCATTGTTTGGGATTAGTTTGCTGTTCTTTTTCTAGTTCCCCCAGGTGTGCAGTTAGGTTTCAATATTAGCTCTTTCTTCTTTTTTAAGGTAGGCATTGGAGGCTATAAATTTCCCTCTCAGCACTTCCTTTGTGTTGTCTTATAAGTTTTGATACGTTGTGTTCTCATTTTCATTCATCTCAAGATATTTACTGAATTCTCTTGCAATTTCTTCTTTGACCCACTGATTATTTAAGAGTGCTTGTTTAATCTCCATATATTTATGAGTTTTTCCTTTTTCCATACATTATTGATTTCTAGCTTCATTCACTTTTAATCAGAGAAAGTATTTTGCATAATTTCAATATTTTAAAATTTATTGAGACTTCTTTTCTTGTGGCCCAACATATGGTCTATCTTGGAGAAGGATCCATGAGCACTTGAAAAGAATTTATATCCTGATGTTTTGGGGTGCAGTGCTCTGTAGATGTCTGTTAGTCTAGTTCACTTATATTATTCAAGCTCTTGGTTTCTTTATTTATCCTCTGTCCAGATGTTTTATCCAATACTAATAGTGGTGTATTGAAGTCTCCACCTATTATTGTAGAGACACCTGTTTCTCCTTTCAGCTTTGTCAGTATATGCCTCATGTATCTTGGGTGCATAAATATTTAGTATAGTTATTTCTTCTTCCTGCATTGCCCTTTTTCTTGCTATATCATGACCTTCTTCATTCCTTATAAGAGTTTTGCATTTTAAATTTATTATACCTGATATTAGTACCTCTACTCCAGCTCTTTTTTAGTTACTATTTGTGTAGAATATCTTTTCCAACCATTCACTTTTAACTTGTTTGTGTTCTAATGTCTGAAATGAGTCTTTTTTAGACAACATATAAATGGCTTATTTGTTTGATCCAATCTATCAAGATTTACCTTTTGAATGTGAATTTCAAGCCTTTAATATTTAATGTTGTCACTGTAAATGTATTACTTACTTCATCATTTTGACTTTGTCTTTCTGCTGTCATATAGTACTATTGTCTCTTTTTTACCTGTTAATTTACTCTTTCTAATAATCTTCATTTCTCCACTCTTCTTGAAGTCTCTTACCCTTGGTTTTTCCTTTCAGGCTACAACATTACCTTTAGTATCTCTTGTAATTTTATTCTTTTGGTACCATATTCTGTCGGTTTTTGTTTGTCTTTGAAGACTAAACTCCCCTTCATTTTTGAAGGACAACTTTGCTGGATACAGTATTCTTAGCTGGCAGGTTTTTTTTTTTTTTCAGTAACTTAAATACATCATATCACTTTCTTCTCTCCTCCATGGTGTCCAATAATAGGACAGTACTTAATCTTATCTAGTTTCCATTGTATGTGATGCTTTGGTTTTCTCTTGCTGCTTTTAGAATTCTCTATCTTTGATATTTGTCATTCTGAATAGAAGGTGTCTTGTGGTAGGTCTGTCCAGAATTATTCTGTTTGTGGTGTGTTGTCCTTCTTGGATATTGATATTTATGTTTTTCACAAGAATAGGGAAGTTTTCTGTCATTATTTCCTCAAAGATTCCTTCTGTCCCTTTTCCAATTGATTCAATTTATCCTAAGTCTTTAAAATTGCCCATCTTGAGTTATCAAAATTGCACCAAGGTGAAGTGGATGTGGTTCAAGGAGTTGGGCCTGCCCAGCACATGGGAGTTACCAGGTTTGGTTCCTGGTGGCTCCTAAAGAAGACAAACAAGACAGTGAGCTGTCACAATGGGCCAGTGTGGCAACCTGATGCAACAAGATGGCACAATGAAGAGACACAATGAAAAAACACAATGAGACACACTACAAGCAGGGAATTGATGTGGCTCAAGCAATTGAGCACATCCCTCCCACATTGGAGGTCCTGGGTTCAGTTCCCGGTGCCTCCCAAAAATGAATGAGCAGACACAGAGGGCACACAATGAACAGACAGAGAGCAAGAACAATGGGGGGGTGGTGGTGAGAAATAAATAAATAAAATAATCTTTTTAAAATATCATGCCAGGGACTCACTAATGGGGTATAGTTTTTCTCCCAGAAGTTAGAGAACAGAGAGATCCAAGTGCAGTTTTTGTCCACGCAATTTCCAGACCAGCTATCAGATGGTGCTTGTTGGTGTACTTTTCTATAGATGTGTATCGCCATACTCTTTTGTTTTGGTCTGCCCGGGGGTGATATTTAAAGCAGCCTCCATTGGTTTAATTCACTAATGAAAAATCCCCTGATACCACTTCCATTTTCTCTTGTAACAGCTGACAAGAAGAAAGATATCTGTTCCCCCCTCAGCTTGCTGAGGGGAAGGGAGCCCTTCCTAGCAGCCAGGAGGTTTAGTAATACATTTGTAGTTTCAGGTTCTTTCTCTCTCTGTCCCTCACCCTTCTGAGAGTTGTGAAGCACTGTCTTAGTCTGCTAACCCCCAAATCAGGTCTGTCAGGCAGCTTTTGGCTCTTTCTCCATTGTTTTTGTAAGAAAGCTGAGTCTTGCCTGCCTAATCTGCCATCTTCCCATAATAATGTAATAACTTTTTAAGGTAGTTTCAAAAGTAATATAATATATATTGATGACTGCATGACAATTAAAGCCACAAGTGCTCTTGAGCATGCAAATAGAGCAAAGGTTCAACAGGAGTTCAAAAATTTGAAGTTAATGACAAAGTATGAGTAATAATGAAAGACTAGATATGTGTTTATTTTCTAAATATTCAATGCTTCAATATATGTATATCAATCGTAGCAGATGTACCATCCACATGTAAAATGTTAATAGGGGACAATTAAAAAGGAAGAGGGCATTGGGTTATATGTGAATCTCTCATATTTCTATTTGATATTTCAGGAACCTAAAGGTGCTTTGAAGAGAAAGGTAAAAAAATAAAACACTGGAAGTGTATATGGAAGAAATTGTCACTGTAGATACAAGATAATAAGTCTTACAGTGATGAAAGATATATTGTATAAAAAAATTTTATGTTCCAAATTTTTTACTTTTTTACTTTTATTTTTTTATTTTTTCCTACCTTATTATTTTTTAAAGAAGCTTTAGATTACATAAATGTTACACAAAAAATATAAAGTATTCCTATATGCACAACACCCTTCCCCTACTACACTTTGCCACATCAATGACATCTTTCATTAGTGTGGTACATTTCTTTCCATTGGTGAACACATATTGAAGCATTGCTACTAACCATGGACTATAGTTTACATTATAATTTACATTCTGCCTGCACAATTTTATAGGTTATGACAAAATGTATAATGGCATTGCAGTTGCATGCAGAACAATTCCAAAGTCCTGAAATTCCCACATATACCATCTATTATTTCCTTTCTCTCCTTTCAGAACCCCTGGTGGCCAATGCCTTTATATCAATGATAAATGGTTTTCCATTGTTAGAATAATGTCTAAAATAGAATGATAATAATTCTATCTTAGTTCATTGTTCATTCCTCAAACTTTAGGATTTGGGGATGGTGATGCCTACTCAGTTTCCAATTGAGAAGGGGCTTAGATCACATGGGGCAGATGGATGGAACTATCTTGCTTGCAGTTGCAGACTCTCTCTGTTTCTTGGGATGGTCATTGTCCATCATCATCTCCTTCTTAGATGTCCTGGGTGAGTCCAAAGAACTGGAAAGTAGGTGTTGCAACTCTGCTGAGATTTAGAACTGACACATGAAATGAACAAAGATTTACATTTCTGGGACATATATTTAACAACGATGGTGATAACTATAGGTTCAAACAAAAGGGGCAGAAGAGCCATGTGTAGTGAAACTATAAAGGAATCTAATGCTGTTACAAAGTAGGGCCACTGACCGGGTCTCTAGAGCCCTCAGTAACCCCTCTGTTTGAGTCACTGTTTATGGTGGCAGTCAATGAGATCCTGCTGAGACGTGCATAAGCATAACCTCTGGAATGACCTACCAACTCACTTTGAAATCTCTTAGCTATAAAACCCATTTGCATTTAATATTTCCCCCTTTTGGCCAAGGTGTTTTCCCAGATAGTTGGCACTTGGTAATAATCCCTCAATGCCAGGGGAAACATCCCTGGGCATCAAGTCCCATGTCAATGAGAAGATAGTAAATTTTTATGCTTTTTGGCTTAGAGAGAGGCCAAATTTGAACAACAAGGAGTCTTTGAGGAAGTAAATACCAGGCAATATATAATACTCAGCTAAGTTTGAATTTCACAAGAAAAGGTTCATAAATACAATCATAAATATCAAGGACCTTGTGTAATGGTCTGTCTTCCTTCACTAGGCACTGCCCCTATACACAGGGGATTCTTGCCATTCTATTATAGAGAATATAGAACAATTCCTAGGATGGGAATTAAATATTCTTTCAGTTATTTTGTGGGTCTCCACTCACTAGGGCAATGCCCCATGAACATTTAAACATATGCATATGACTTAGAGGCATGCCCCATGTGCAATGCCTACCCACACATCCCCCCATCACTGGCACCCAGCATCAGTGATCCTCCCCTGTCACAATTATAAACTTTATGTAATCCAAAAACTCTCCAAAAATGAAGCCATCAAAAAAATAACAGATAAAATTTTTAAGAAATTAAAATTATAATAATAGTTTTTAAAATAGCAAATAAAATAAAAAATGAATAATTGAAATAAAATAAGTTTTTTAGATATTGTGTCATTCATTTCTGTAAGATCTATTGTCTTGTATACAGTGCCAATTTCTTCCATATATTCCCCCAGTGTCTTATTTTTTTCAATTTACCTTCAAAGAACCTTTAGGTTACAGAAAAATTAAACAGAAAATATAGGGCATTCCCATATATACAATGCCCTCTCCCTTTTCCACTCTCACCTATTAATAATATTTAAAATAAAGATGGTACATTTGTTAACATTTATATACAAATATTGAAGCATTGCTACTAACCATGGCCAATGATTTACATTATGGTTTACATTTTACACTGTATAGTTTTCTAGGTTTTCATTAAATTTAAAATGGCCTGTCAGTTATTGTAAGATCATGCAGAACATTTCCAATACCCCAAAATGCCTTATGTTCCATCTATTTTATTCTTCCCTCCCTCTCCCCTCAGAACCTATGGTAACTACTAACTTTCAATTTTTGAAGAATAATATTTATAGTTACTTGCATTATTATTGAGGGCTTGACATAATGGCCTTTTTTCTATTATTAGGAAATGGCTATGTTCTCAAAGAATTCTTGGCCCTCTCACTGAGAACATAGGAGGACTCACAAGAATCAGAGTTTATTATGTGGCTCTTCACCCACTGAGATAACACACTATGACAACATAAACACTTACATATTCCATAGAAACATGCCACAGATGTTCCCTATCCCACCTACACCACACACCCAACACCCTACACCAATAACCCTGCTATATTTGCCAAAAGAACATTCCAACAATTGTAGTTTTAACCACATACCTGCAAATCCCCAGAGTTCACCTGCTCCTTCCTACAACCCTCCCCCAGTTCTATGGATAGTCCAACCCAACACCCCTGCTCTACTTTCCCTCTCAGACCAACAGCACCAAACTCAATCACATCACCACACCATTCTCATGCCCAACCACTACCCAACCACACCATTCCAGCTTATCATAAATTTTTCCTATATGGGCATCAGCTCACCACCTTCTACTCCCTTTCTGTCTACTGTTAACTTATATTCCAGACTCTAGCTCTGTGAGTTTGAGTTATATCAGTGAGGTCATGTAGTATTTGTCCTTCAGTGCCTGTTTACTTCACTTAACATAAGGTCTTCAAGATTCATCCATGTTAACCCATGTGTTAGTACTGCATTCCTTCTTAAGGCTGAGTAATATTCCATTGTATGTATATACCAATCTTTACTTATTCATTTATCTGTTGATGGACTTTGTGTTGCTTTCAACTTTTGGCAATAGTGAATAACGTGACTATGAACATTGAAGTGTCTATATCTGTATGCATTCCTGCTTACAATTCTGAGTATATCCCAGCAGTGGGATTGCTGTATAATATAACATTTCTATATTTAGCTTCCTGAGGAACCACCAAACTGAATCCACAATGGCTGCACCATTCTACATTCCCACCAACAGTGGAAAAGTGTTCCATTTCCCCCACATCCTCTCCAACACTTATTTGGTTTTTTAATTATTATTTTATTTTCTTAACAATTTTATTTGGTAATAGTTTTGGTTTCATTATTGGGAAGGGTTTGATCACAAAAGGGCCACAACTGTGGCAGGGGAGGACCACTGGTATGGGGTGTCAGTGATGGGAGATTTGTGGGGAGGGATGCATGTGGGGCATGCTTCTGACATATGAATATGTTCAAGTGTTCATACAGCATTGTCTTGGTGGGTGGAGACCAACACAATAACCAAAAGAATATTGAAGTCCCATCCTTGGGAGTCCTACTACATTCTCTCATAGAACAGCAAGGATTCCCCAAGTCCATGGGCAGTAGCTAATGAATGAAGACAGACTGTTATGCCAGGCCCTTGATATTGATGATTGTACTTATGAACATTTACTTGTGAAATTGAAACTTAGCCTAGTAATATATATTGCTTAATATTTACTTTGTGAAAGCCTCCTTGTTGCTCAAATGTGGGCTTTCTTTAAGCCAAACTCTGTATATGAATGCATTACCTTCCCCCTGGTGTGGGACATGACTCCTGGATATAAGCCTCCCTGGCACTGAAGGACTAATCTCAAATGATAACTAAAGATGCATTTGGAAAAAGACCTTGACCAGAAGTGGAAATATTAAATGCAAATGAGCTTTTATGGCTAAGAGATTTCAAAGTGAGTAAGGAAGTCATTCCTGAGGTTATGCTTATACACATCTCAGCAGAGTCTCATTGACTGCCACCATAAACAGTAATTCAAGCATTGGGGCTCCTGAGTAGTTTTAGTGACATCTAGACACTATAAGCAAGGCAGATAAGCTCAAGAACTTTGCACCCTGTCAGTGTCCTTACTTTGGAATTTATGTTCCCCAGTGTAATAGAGTTAGACTCATTCGTAGTTTCCCTACACATGGCTCTTCTGCCCCTTTTATTTAATCATATAATTAGCACTATACTTCTTAAATAAATGTTCCAGAGACTTAACTTTTTAATCTGTACATGTGCCAGTTGAGCCTGATTCTCAGTAGAATCTCAATATGTTGTTGAATCTCAGGAGAGTTGCAACAACTACTCTCCAGCTCAATGAAATCCCTCAGAGCAACTAACAAGAAGTTGATGATGGACAATGCCCACCCCAAGAAATAGAGAGTGTCTGCAACTGCAAACAAGATAGTTCCATCCATCTGTCCCATGGGATCTAAGCACCCTCTCAATTAGAAACAGAGTAGACATCACCATCCCAAAAGTCTCAAGAGTCAGGAATGAACAATGGACTAAAGTGGGCTTATTATTGTTTTAGCAATGGAAGAATTCTTATCATTGATATAAAGGCAGTGGCCACCAGACATTCTTAGGGGAGGGAGAGGGAAGAATGGGTGTAAACTGGGGGCATTTTTGGGATATTGGAATTGTCCTGTATGGCATTGCAATGACAGAGGCAAGCCATTATATATTTTGTTAGAACCTATAAAATTGTGCAGGGCAGAATTTAAACTTTAATGTAAACTATAGTTCATGGTTAGTAGCAATGCTTCAATATGTGTTCATCAATTGTAACAAATGTCCCACAACTAATGAAACATGTTGAAAATGTGGGACAGTGTTGGAGAGTGAGTGGTGGAGAATTTGGCAGTCCCCTGTATGTTTTATGTAACATTTATGTATTCTAAACCTTCTTTAAAAATAAAAAAAAATTAAAACAAAAAGAAGAATGGGATATTTTGAGAATCCACTGGGTTGTTTCTATAAACAATAGGAAGCTCTATAAAATGAGAAGTCTCCTTTTAAACACCTAGAAGAGAATAAAATTATGGTGTTAATTTTCTATTGTTTATTTGAATAAAGTTTCTATTTTATCCAATTTTATTACAATTTCAACTAAAATTTTTGTTCAAAAAGAAAATGATTCTACACAATCAACAGAAAACACATTTGCATGTAAATCAATGCAAGCACTAATAAAACTTCAGCAGCATCCTTAATATAAGAGGAAAAAGTAATCTTTAAATTTATGTGGGAATCCAAGAGGCCTCATGTAGTCAAAACAATCTTGAAATAGAAGAATAGGGTTGGACCTCTGATAAAGATTTTATTTCCATGCTATATAAAGAGATCATTCAGCTCAACAAGAAAAGGGCAAGAAATCCAACTTAAAAATGGGTGAAAGACTTAAATAGACATTTCTTCAAAAAGGAAACACAAATGGTGAAAAAGCACATGAAAAAAATGGGTCAATATCACTAGCAATTAGGGTAATGCAAATCAATACTACAATAAGCTATTATATATCAAAGGCCTCATGGAAAGACCAGTATTAAAAAAAAAAAAAAAAAAAAAAAAAAAAAAAAAAAAGTACTGGAGAGGATGTGGAGAAATATGAACACTCCTTCAACCTTGATGGGAATGCAGAATGGTGCAGCATTTGTGGAAGACAGTTTGGCAGTTCCTCAGGAAGCTAAATATAGAGCAGCCATATGATCTGGCAATCACTCTACTAGGAATATATCTGGAAGAAATGAAAACCCTGATGCAAACAGGCATTTTCACACCAATGTTCATAGTGGTGTTATTCGTGATTGCCAAAAGATGGAAACGAACAACCCAAGTGTACATCAACTAATGAATGGATAAATGAAATTTAATATACATATACAATGGAATACTATGCTACTGTAAAAAAGTGAAATTGGGACACACGTGATAACATGGATGAACCTTGAGGACATTATGCTGAGTGCAATAAACTAGACACTAAAGAACAAATATTGTATGGTCTCACTAATATGAACTAAATATGAAGAATGAACACATGGAGTTAAAACCTACAGTATACTCTAGCGATTCTTGCCACTCTATGAAAGAATGTAGCAGGACTCCCCAGGATGGGAATTCAATATTCCATCATTTATTCTGTGGGTCTCCACCCACAAAGTCATCACCATATGATCACATGAACACATTCACACTCCACAGAAGCATGCCCCAAGCACATCCACACACACATATCCCCTCACTGCCAGCATCCCAGACTAGTGATCCTCCCCTACCACAGCTACAATCTTTCTGCAACCCAAAACCTCTCCCAAAAACAAGCCAACAAAAATAACAATAAAAAAAATTAAAACATAAAAATTAAAAATATTTTTGTTTTACATTGTTCCTTTCATCACAGTAAGATCTCTTATCTTTTATGTATATTGATAACTTCTGAATGTTTCCCCAGTGTCCTATTTTTTATCACATTATTTTTCAAGAAGCTTTGGGTTACAGAAAAGTTACATGAAAAATATAGAGGATTCCCATACACACCACTCCCTCCCCACCACATCCTCCCCAAGAATAACATCCTACATGAGTATGGTACATTTGTTGCAATTGCTGAACAAATATCGAAGCATTCCTACAAACCATAGTCAGTTCTGTACATTATGGTTTACGTTTTGTACTGTATACTTTTATAGTTTCTGACAAAATGTATAAAGGTCTGTATCTGTTATTGCAAGATTATGCAGAACTCTAATGTCCCAAAGATGCCCCATTTTCCACCCATTCTTCCCTCTCCCTTCCCTCAGAACCACTAAGTTGGAAATTTTGAAGAATAAGGTTCATAGTTAAATGCATTAATATTGAAGCCTTGAAACACTGGTCTGTTTTCTTTTATTAGATGCTGCCAATATACTCAAAATGCCCTTGCCTCTATATTTGAGAACATAGCATTGCTCCCCAAGATAAGAGTTTAATATTTTTTTGTTTATTGAGTACATGGGCACTGCTTAGCAAAGGAGGGTATACCAATGTTTGATGCTTGCACTTAAGAAACTTGGTCTTGTAAAATTGAAACTTGGCTTAGTAATATATATTGCCTAAGAGTTACTGCCTGAGGGTCTCCTTGTTGCTCAAATGTGGCATTTCTCTAGGCCAAACTCAAAATATAAATTCACTGCATTCCCCCTGACATGGGACATGATTCCAAAGAATAAGCCTCCCTGACACTGAGGGACTAATACCAAGTGCTAACTAATGATGCATTTGGAGAAAGACCTTGACCAGAAGAGGAAATATTAAATGCAAATGGGTTTTTATGGCTAAAAGATACCAAAGTGAGTCAGGAAGTCATTCCAGAGGTTACACATATGTATGTCTCAGGAGGATCTCAGACTGCCACAGTAAACAGTACCTCAAGTAGGGGTGATCCTGGGGGCTCTAGGGACATATAGATGCTATAAGCAGAACAGATAACCCCAGGAAATCAGCACCCCATCCATGGGCCTTGCTTTGGAATATATAATAACCCATGTCCCCCAATATATCTGAATTAGACCCATTTATCATTTTCCTACACATGGCTCTTCTGCCCCATTTACTTGAACCTATAATTAGTACTATACCCATTAAAAATATGTCCTAGAGACTTAAATCTTCTGGCTGTTCATATGCCAGGTGAGCCCTGAATCTCAGCAGAGCTGCAGCCAATACCTACTCTCCAGTTCACCCCCTCACCCAAGACAACTAACAAAAAAATGATGATGGACAATGCCCATCTCAAAAAATAGAATATCTACAACTTCAAGCAGGATAGTTCTATCCATCTGCCCCATGGAATCTAAGCTCCCTCTTAATCAGAAGCAGAGTGAGCATCACCATAGCAAAATCCTCAAGATAGAGGAATGAACAAACACAAGGGGGGAATGCATCTATGGACTAAAGTAGACTTATTATTATTCTAGTAAAGGAAGAACTTGTAACATTGATATAAAGACTAGTGACCAGAGTTTCTGGGTGGAGGGAGAGGGAGAATAAGTATAATATGTGGCATTTGGGAGAGTTTGGAATCATTCTGCATTATGTTGTAATGGAAAATTCATTGTACATTTTGTCAAAATGTATAAAATAGTGCAATGCAAAGTGTAGAACATAGTGTAAACTATAGGTCATGCTTATTGGCAGTGCTTCAGTATGTGTTCATCAATTGTAACAAATGTACCACACTAGTGAAAGATGTTGTTAATATGGGAAGTTGTTGGAGGAAAAGGGGCTGGGGTATATGGGAATCAGCTCTGTTTTTGATGTAACATTTATGAAATCTAAAGCTTCTTTAAAAATGAAGAAAAATTAAAAACATAGAGTACACATTACTAGGAGATAGTTTGAGGGCTGAGAAAAGGTACTGATGCTTAAAATATGTAGAATTTTCCATTCACTTCACTGTAAAGTATGGAAATGGACAGGGTTTATGGTTACATATTATAGTAAGTATAACTAACACAGCTGGTATATAAATGAGATTGGGGCTAAAAATGACAGTTTATATCAAGTGATGTAAATATCAGTTGAAAGAAAGCTAGAGAAGAATCTAGGGACTGAATAATATAGTAAACCCAGAGGTGGATGGTGATTCTGGTTAATAGTACAAATGCAAGAATGTACTTCAATGAGCTAGAACAAATGTATGTCACTGTTAAAAGGTAATAAGAACATGGTGGTGTTAATCTTTGGAAATGAATAGAAAAGGTGAAAGTACAACTATTATGTGGGTATGAAAGCAAAAGTCTAAAGTTATGTATATTGCTAAAAGGAAAGCTAAAATATGTAACATGGAATTGTATAGCATAGTAAAACAACATGTTATAATTTCTTCCATTGCTTGAATCACAATATGTCTACAACAGAATACCATTAAGTCCACTCTAGTCCATAGCTCTTCCCCCAATCCTGAGGGGACTGGGATGGTGACGTCCACTCCACCTCCAAGTGAGAGAGGGCTTATATCCCATGTATACAGTGGATGGGATTATCCCGCCTGCAGATGCAGGCCCTCTCCATTCCCTGGGATGGCCGTTGCCCATCATCATCTCCTCGCCAGGTGACTTGGATGAGTCCATTGAGCTGTAGGGTAGGAGTTGCATCTCCACCGAGATTCCAGGCACAGCTGGCACATAGGTAGGCCAGAGGCTCCAGTCTCTGGAAGTATACCTAAAATGTCAGGGAGGGGAAGGGCAGTTGAAAAACAGGGGCTTTTTCGGGACTTGGGGGTTGTCCTGAGTGGCATTATGGTGACAGATGTAGACCATTTTACATCAGCA
The DNA here is from genome assembly GCA_026826555.1 of Tolypeutes matacus. Lineage (NCBI taxonomy): Eukaryota > Metazoa > Chordata > Mammalia > Cingulata > Chlamyphoridae > Tolypeutes > Tolypeutes matacus. Next base: position 248,545 of record JAKSZT010053923.1, read on the forward strand.
TATACCATGCAGAACTGTGTGGGAGAGAGTGTGGTCTACTACATGAACTGTGGTCTATGCTTGGTGGCAAGGCCTCAGGATGTGTATATCCATTATGGGTGATGTGGCACATTGATGAAGGATGTTTGTGTGGAATGTTGTGGGAGGTGTGGGAGGTGGGGAACATGGGAATCCCTGTAATTTCTGTGTAATATCTAGGTAATCTAAGCACCTTTTTAAAAATATGTATATGTATAAAAAATTACATTTATGTAAGCAAATGCACATATATGCATATATATTTATATATCATTTTACTAATATTGGTATGTATTGTGAAAAATTTGATTTTTACCCACAATAAAAAAATTAAATTTAATTTTAAAAAAACACATATGGAATATGAATATGGGTAAAATTGCATATTAAAGACTGTTTTTCCTTGAATCTAAACAAATGTATGTTAATACTAAAGATGTTAATATCAGACAAAAAATATGCTGTTTAATAAAACTAACACAAAGTAATACATATTGCATGAGTCCATTTATATAAAATGTAAATATAAATCAATTTATAAAGATGAAATTTGATCAGTGGTTTTGTAGGGATGAGAAAGGACTGCAAAGGGTGTGGAATTTTTCTTCATGGAGTAATGAAATTGTTCTAAATGTTTTGTGGTGATAAATAAACAACATTGTGAATATGCTAAAAACCATTGATCATACACTTTGGATAGATCATATGGTATGTGAATATACCTCAATAAAACTGCTTAATAAATAAATAATTTTGTAAGAATAGCCAGAACTAGCAGCATTGTACAGCAGGGGAAGCATAGAGAGATTGAGAAGTGAAGAATTTTCTTTGTTAGGTTGTCTGTGTTTCCTTTTTTGTTTATTATCATTAGTGTTGAAATAATGAAAATGCTCTAATAATGATTGAAATGATGAATACACAACTATGTGGTTATACCAAATTCCCTTGATTGTACACTTTGGATGAATTGTATGCTTTATTAATATGTATCAGTAAAATTGATTTGTTTCAAAAAGATAAAAATTGGATCTGTCATTGCAATGTCATGTGGGACAATTCCAATGTCCTGAAAATGTCCCCCTGTTACACCTATTATTTCTTTCTCCTTCCCATCAGAAACTCTGGTGACCACTGCCTTTATATCTATGATACAAGTTATTTTATTGCTAGAAGAAAAAATCTATAATAGAATAAAAATAAGTCTACTTCAGTTCATTGTTCATTCCAGAGAATTTGAGGGTGTAGATGCCCACTCTGTTTCTAATTGAGAGGAGGCTTAGATCACATGGGGGAGATGGACAGAACTATCTTGCTTGCAATTGCAGACACTCTCTATTCTTGGGGTGGGTATGATCCATCATCTCCTTGTTAGTTGTGCTGGGTGAGTCCAGTGAACTGGAGACTCAGGCACATGAAGAGACCAAAGATTTAAGTCTCTGCAACATATATTTAATGAATATAGTGCTAATTATAGGTTAAAATAAAAGGGGCAGAAAAGCCATGTATAGGGAAATTATAAATGAGTCTAATTAGGTTACCCTGGGGAGCATAAATTCCAAAGTAAGGACCACTGACAGGGTACTGAATTTCTGAGCCTGTCTGCACTGCTTATAGTGTTTAGATGTCTCTAGAGCCCTCAGGAACCCCACTGTTTGAGGCACTGTTTACAGTGGCAGTTAATGAGATCCTGCTGAGATGTGTATAAGTGCAACCTCTGGAATGACCTCCCAAATCACTTTGAAATATCTTAGCTATAAAAAATCATTTTTATTTATTACTTCCCCTTTTGTTCAAACTCTTTTTCCAGATGTAGCACTATTTGGTGCTTGGTAATAATCCTCAGTGCCAGGGAGACTCATCCATGGGAGTCATGTCCCATGCTAGGGGGAAGGTACTAGAATTATATGCTGAGTTTACCTTAGGGAGAGGCCACATTTGAGCAACAGGGAGGTAACTCTTAGGCAACATATAATATTAAGTTAAGTTTCAATTTCACAATAAAAGGTTCATATGTACAATCATCAATATCAAGAGCCTGGCATAATGATCTGTCTTCCTTCACTAGGCACTGCTCTTATACAAGGGGATTCTTGCCATTCTATTAGAGAATGTAGCAGAACTTCCCAGGTAAGGACTTCAATATTCTTTCAGTTATCGTGTGGGTATCCACCAACCAAGACAATACCCCATGATGACTTGAATATATTCCTATGCCTTAGAGGTATGCCCAGGTGAACCCCTCCCCACACTTCCTCCATCACTGACACCCCATAGATTCTCCTCTGCCATAGTTTTGACCATTCTGTGATCCAAAACCTCTCCAAAAATGAAGCCAAAAAATAAGCAAATAAAATTAATAAGAAAATAAAATAATAATAATTTTAAAATAACAAATAAAACACAAAAATAAAAATAGAAAATTAAAAAATTTGAAATAAAAATTTTTATACATTGTTTCTTTCATCACTGTAAAAGCTGCTAACTTGTATGTACAGTGACAATTTCTTCTGTAAGTTCCCCCAGTGTCTTTTTTTTTCCTTTATCTTCAAAGATTTAGGTCACAGAAAAATCACAAATAAAATATAGGGGATTCCCATATCCCCATGCCCTCTACCTCTTCCACTCTCCCCTAGCAATAACATTTTACATGTAAATGTTACATTTTTTACAATTGATATAAAAATATCAAGCATTGCTACTAAGCATGATCAATGGTTTACATTACGGCTTACATTTTGCACCATACACTTTTATAGGTTTTGGTGAAATTTAAAATGGCCTGTATCTGTTATTGTAAGATCATGCAGAATTATTTTTAAAATGAGAAATAACAAATGTTGGTGAGGATAAAGAGAAATTATAACCCTCATATTTGGTAGGCATGTAAAATGTTGCAGTTGTTGTGGAAAAGAGTTTTATGGTTCCTCAGAAAATTAAACACAGGCCTACATTTGACCTGCCAATCTTACATATATATATATATATATATATATATACACACACACAAAAGAATTGAAAACAAGGACTCAAATAGATATTTGTAGACCAATGTTCTTAGCAGGCTTATGATAATAGCCAAAAGGTAGAAAGTGTCCATCAACAAATGAATGGATAAACAAACTGATACATACACCCAATGGAATATTATTTGGCCAAAGAAAGAAGTTCTGAGAGATGCTGCAACATGGAAGAACCTTCTTGATACACTCAGTCCTCCATGGAAGAACATTGAAAACAGTATGCTCAGTGAAATAAGCAAGATACATAAGGACAAATACGTGATGTCATTTCAATGTCTAGAAATAACAAATCCTCAGAGACAGAAGTAAATTAGAGGTTATTAGAAGACAGGGAATGATGGAAGGGAGAGAGTATATTTGGTGGATATGGAATATATGTAGTTTTTTAAAAGTATATATAGTCATTTCCTATAATGTTGCTTCAAAGTAGCATTGTAACTATGAATGTTTTTCAAAAGTTACAGTGATGGGTGCAAGGCACCCTTGCAGTCTAGGTAAAAAGCAGTTACTTCATGAAATATCCTTGTAAATTCAGAACACTCTACCTTTGGAGATTTTCCATCTGTACTGGCTTCACAGAAGCAGTAGTTTTTAGTTGTTTGTTAACATTTGCCATTTTCATTTTTTACTTTGGTGTTCTTAGCTTTATTGGCTACTTCTGCTCTTCTGATTTCAACTCTATTTCTGATTTCTTCTAAAACTGTCCAATGGTCACATGACTTTTAGCTTTAGAATTAACTCCTTTGGCAATAGATTCCAAATCATTAGACACTGTCGGGTTTGGAGCAGCACCCATTAGGCAAGAGTGAAAGCCCAGCCCAAGGAGAGAAATGGACTTAGGAGAGAAGGCAAAATTTTCCCTGGAGCCTTTAGGTCTGCACTCCCAACCAGAACACTGGGGATTTTTCAGCGATGTTGCCATGTTCCAGGATTCAAATACTGCTTGCAATTTCTTTCTTTCTCTATTTCTTTTTTTTTTTTTTTTTTTTTTTTTTTTTTTTTTTTAGTATCTTTATCTGGTTTGGTATTAGAGTGATGTTGGCTTCATAGAACGAGTGAGGAAGCATTCTTTTCTGTTCAAATTTTTGGAAGAACTTGAGTAAGATCGTTATTAGATCATCTCTGAATGATTGGTAGAATTCACCTGTGAAGCCATCTGGTCCTGGGCTTTTCATCTTTGAGAAGCTTTCGATGACTATGTCAATCTTTTCACTTGTGATTGGTTTATTGAGGCTTTCTATTTCTTCTAGGGTCAGTGGTTTGTGTGTTTCTAGGAATTTGTCCATCTCATCTACATTGTATTTTTTTTTGGCATACAGTTGTTGATCTTATGATCTCTCTTATGTCTGTGGGGTCAATGGTAAAGCCCCCCTCTCATTTATGATGTTATTTATTTGTGTCTTCTCTCTTTTTTCCTTTGTCAATCTAGCTATTTGCCAATTTTGTTGATCTTCTCAAAGAACCAACTTCTCATTTTGTTTATTCTATTGTTTTTTGTTGTTGTTCTTGATTTCCTTTATTTCTGCTCTAATCTTTACTATTTCTTTCCTTCAGCATGGTTTGGGATTAGTTTGTTTTTCTTTTTCTTGTTCCCCGAGGTGTGCAGTTAGGCTTCAATATTAGCTCTTTCTTCTTTTTTAATTAGGCATTGCAGACTATAAATTTCTCTCTCAGCACTTTCTTTGTGTTGTCCTATAAGTTTTGATATGTTGTGTTCTCAGTTTTATTCATCTCAAGATATTTACTGAATTCTCCTGAAATTTCTTCCTTGACCCACTGGTTATTTAAAAGTGTGTTGTTTAATCTCCATATATTTATGGTTTTTCCTTTTTTCTGTACATTATTGATTCTAGCTTCATTTGGTTATAATCAGAGAAAGTGTTTTGTATAATTTCAATCTTTTTAAATTTATTGAGTCTTGTCTTGTGGCCCAACATATGGTCTATCTTGGAGAAGGGTTCATAAGCACTTGAAAAGAAAGTATATCTGACTGTTTTGGAATAATGCTCAATAGATGTCTGTTAGTTCTTGTTCATTTATCATATTAGTCAAGCTCTCTGTTTCTTTATTTATCCTCTGTCCAGATGTTCTATCCAATACTGAGAGTGGTGTATTGAAGTCTCCAGCTATTATTGTAGAGACATTTATTTCTCTTTTCAGTTTTGCCAGTGTGTTGTCATGTAACTTGGGGAATCCAGGTTAGGTACATAAACATTCAGTATAGTTATTTCTTCTTCATGATTTACCCCTTTTATTAACATATAATGACCTTCTTCATCCCTTATAAGTTTTGCATTTAAAAACCAATTTGTCCAATATTAGTATCACTATTCTAGTTCTTTTTGGATACTATTTGCATGGAATTTCTTTTTCCAACTTTTCACTTTTAACCTGATTGTGTCCTTACATCTGAGGCGAGTCTCCTGTAGACTGTATATAGATGGCTCATATTATTTTATCCATTCCATCAGTCTATGTCTTTTGATTGGAGAATTCAAACGATTAACATTCAATGTTATTACTGTAAAGACTTTACTTAATTCATCCATTCTGTCCTTTGGTTTTCAGTTGTCATATAGCACTTTGGTATGTCTTTTTGCCCTTTAATTTACCCTTCTTAATAATCATCATTTCTACACTATTTTCCAAGACTCTTGCCCTTTTTTTTTTTTTTTCCTTTCAGGCTGCAGGATTCCCTTTAATATCCTTTGTATTTTTGTTGACATATTCTATCAGTTTTTGTTTGTCTTTGAAGACTTTGAACTCGCCCTCATTTTTGAAGGACAGTTTTCTCAGATACAGCATTCTTGGCTAGCATGTCTCCTCTTTCAGTACCTTAAATACATCATACTGCTGCCTTCTTGCCTCCATGATTTATGATGAGAGGTCAGCACTTTATCTCACCAAGGGTCTTTGTATGTGATACTTTGTTTTTCTCTTGCTGCTTTCAGAATCCTCTCTTTATCGCTGATATTTTTCATTCTGAATAGTAAGTGTCTCAAGGTAGATTTATTCAGGTTTATTGTTTGTGGTATCCTGTCCTTCTTGGATACTGATATTTATGTCTTTCATAAGGATTGGAAGTTATCAGTCATTATTTCTTCAAATATTCTTTCTGTCACTTTTCCATTCTCTTTTCCTTCTGGGACACTGATAACGTGTATGTTTGTGTGTTTTGCTTTCTCAGTCAGTTCTCTGAGATCCTGTCCAATTTTTCCCATTCTCTTCTCCTTCTGTGTTTTCCAGTTCAGATGTTCTGTCTTCAAAATCATTGATTCTGTCTTCAAGCAATTCAAATCTGTTCTTATGTGCTTCTAATGTATTTTTTATAATTTTTTTTTATTTTTAAGGAAACTTTAGAATACACAAATGTTACATAAAAAATATAAAGATTTCCATATGTCCCATTCCCTCCCCCTCCCACATTTTCCCATCTTAACAACATCCTTCATTAGTGTGGTGCACTTGTTACAATTGATGAACCATATTAAAGCATTGCTACTAACCTCTAATGTATTTAATGTATTTTAAATCTCATCTATCATGTCTTTCATTCCTATAAGTTGTGTTACTATTCTTTGCAGGCTTTCAGGTTGTTCTTTATGCTCACCCAGTCTCTTCTTAATATCCATTGCTCTCTCTTGCCTTTTTTTTTTCACAACTCTTCTGTGATATTTGGTTCAATTTATTCTAAATCTTTAAGATAGTCCAGCTTAAATGATCAAAATTTGCTCAGGGACTCACTAATGTAGTGCAGATTTCCTCTCAGGAATTTGAGTTAAGAGAGTCCTAAAAGCAGTTTTTATCCATACAATTTCCAGACTGGCCAGTAGGTTCCACTCATCAGCACACCTCTCCAAAGGGTGTTTCTTTCAATTTCTACTTTCCTCTGTTTTGATCTATCCAGAGCCAAAATTCAAAATGGTCTCTGCTGGCTGAATTCACTGAAGAGAAGCCCCTGACTCCACCTCCCTTTTCTCTTATAACAGCTGACAATGAGGAAGACATCTGTTCCCCCTCTCAGTTGGCTACAGTGTGCCAGGGGTTTTACCCCAGCTTAATATCTTGGGAGGGGGTTGGGGAGGGAAGACCTTCCCAGCTACTGTGGGGGTTTGATAACTCATGTTTGTTGTTTTAGATTCTTTGTCTCTCGGTCCCTCACCCTCCTAGGAGTTGTGTAGCACTGTCTTTGTTGACTTCCAAGGCATGTCCCTGAGACCATTTTGGCCCTTTCTCCATTGTTTTTTGTGAAAGAATTGAGCCCTGCTTGCCTACTCCAATGTCATCTTCCCAGAATACCCTGTTAGATTTTTAGATTGGAGAAAAATTAGTTTATCAGATATGAATTGCCTTAGAAAAATTTAATTCAACTGGATATATATCCATATCTGCCATATATATATACACACACAAAGGTAAATGTAGGCATCTATCTATGTATATCTATGTATGATCTTACCCATCAATCTATCTGTAGTATGCAACTAGGTTCATTTATAAAGTCTTCTTTTATGTTGAACAAGAACTTGAGAGAATGTTAGAGAGGTTACAATTGAAAGGAATGAGCGTTTGTGTTTTGCTTTTTGTTTTATTTTAGGATAAGCAAGGATGTAAAGAGTTTATTAAGAAACAAGAGAAAAGATATGTACCCAACCCAATACTTGGGTTGCTGGCTTGCTACAGGGTGTGATGTGCACATGGAGCCCCAGGTTAGGCCTTTTAAAAGCCTTTCTTCCTCCCTTGTCCTGATGCTGGGGAGTTGTTTGTTGTTCTGATTGGTTGCCTCACCTGTTAACTCTCAGGGGGCCAATGGGAAGGCCTATAGTTTGGAGGTATCTGGGGCTTACCCTTGATCATAGAAAGAGTTCCAAATAGGTCCTCATGGCCTGGCTCTAGATGGGATCTTTCCAGCTTTGTTTTTAGTAGTAGGGGATTTCTGGAAAGGATCTCACAGGGTACCCTTCTTCACCAGTTGTGACAATCATAAATGTCTCCACACATTGAGAAATAACATGGGGGGTGCAAAATTCCACATATTTAAGAGCTACTTTCTAGTGCCTAAGAAATAGAAACATATTGATAGAGTTTTAATTAAGTTCTCACCCTTTACTCAGTTTATAACTTTGATCAGATAAGTTAACCTTTTTGGCCACATTTCTGCAAATGTAGAATGCACCTGTATAAAATTTAATGAGATAATCCCTATAAGGTGTTAAGCAAAATTCATGTGGTATAAAAGATCTAAATATATTTCTTATAATTAATAAAACATAAGTGATGGACTAATAACACATCTTAATTTGTGTGACAAGCATGACATTCTTAATTGTTTTGGCAAAGCATTATCAAGCTAAGGAGTGTATATGATTTTATATCAAAGGATCACAATTCACCACTTTGTTGAAGAGGACAATAAGACATTTCTGGAGACAACTCTGAGGATTATATTCTCATACCAAGTCAGTTCTTTGATATCCATGTGACCTGGTCATGTTCCTGAATCTTAAACTTTGGAGGGAGCTTTAATATGAAGGATGGGATATGGTCTTAGAAGTTTAGATATATGGAAAGCAGGAGAGTCACAGAGAAGGAATACTGAAAATGGCATTCATCTGAATCAAAGCATGTTTTCTTGGGAGCAGAGAATCAGGAGCAAAATTTTCTTTCTCTCCAGACTAGAATCACACAGGAAAAGATGGCTCAGCATTTGGAGAAGCAGGAGGGAAATTGCCTGATGAGATATTATGGGGAAGCTAAAAATATTTCCTCATCTGCTGTTCCTCAACTTGTTCAACCCTGGGATGTATGGAGTTTCTCTTGGAGTCCTAAAACAGCTGATTCCTTCCTGCTGTCTTATATGGGGACTGAGATTCAGTGTCACTATCCATCACCTAAGGAGGCGTTTTGACTTTGACTCAGAGATGCAATCCAGGTGATCACAGTCTCCAGCAAATGTTGCAGGAAAGGCTCAGGAAGAATTGAGGTAGAGAATTGCTTTATGAGGTCATCTAATAGCCATTCCAGGCTAGCCCAGAGCCAAGAGTTCATCAAGCTTGTGCTTCCATTTGCTTAATTAATTTCTCTATTTATTTAGTACATTCAAAAATGGACTTAGCACTCTCTCCCACACAGTTCTTAGTGGTATGTGCTATTTTAAAAGTATGTATTGTGAAAATTTTGATTTTTACCCACAATAAAAAAAAAATGGACTTAGCATGCAGGGGTCATGTTGACAATTTAGTGATGGGAATGGTCTCTCAACGGGACAGATAAAATGATTCTAGGAAAAGTAGAATATCTGTCCAAGATGTTTTGAAGTTCAGGGGGTTAGAGAAAGGAGATATCAAAGTGGAAAGATGATCACTTCTAAGCCTTTGGGCTAAGATCAAGTGCAAAATGGAGGGATGTGCAGTGAAGTGAAGGCATTCACTTTTTTTATTTTTAAGATGAGATTTATTTGAGCATGTTTCTGTAGTAATGGGAAAGATTCAGTCCAATGGGGTAGATTTTAACTTGTTACAACAGTTCATGAGGGATACATGCTCAGGTTGTGTATGCACATGAAAAGTGATTGCTATTAATGGAATTTAATTGCTATACTTAAAATTTGACTAGCAATGATTCCTTTATGCTGAGGTTAAATGGGCCTCTTTATTAACCATTTACCTTTTTATCTGCATAATTTTGTTACATTTTTGCTTTGTATTTCGAATCTAAGTGTTTTAGTCTTGTTTTCCATTGCATTATTTCAAACATAAACTCTAGTTTTTCACAAACTTTGCTGTCAGCCATTTAGTTCTTTCATGGCTGTATAGATTTAGGTGATGGAACATGTAAAAATTTATAAATTTTGCACAGGTCAAACCAATCAGTGTTACATATTTTAAATCAGCCCCTGCTTTTCAAAACATAAAATTCTGCAAGGTTCAATTTATAAATCACATATTACTCATGTTGCCATGTGTTTCTAGATCTCTGTTTTTCTCTTTGTAACGTTCCCCTTTATGGTTATATGAATTTTTAAAAGTTGCATCACATTCTACAATATAATGTAAGCCATTGTTCTTTTTCTTCTTCTCCCTCTCCCGACTTGCTTTCTGTGTCCATTAACTGGGTGATCTTCTGTGTCTGGTTCTTGCCTTCTCTTCTCATTTTTCTCCTCCAGTCTTCACTGGGATTTGATCCTAGGGACCTCTGATGTGGGAGAGAGGCACCCTGTCACTTGCACCACCTCAGTTCCTGGTTTCTGGTGCATCTGGCTTTGATTCTCCCCTGCATCTCTCTTTTGTTGCATCATCATCTTGCTGCATGGTTCACTGCACTGGCCTGGCTCACCTGCTCACCTTTTTACCAAGAGGTCCCGGGGATCAAACCCAAGTCCTTTCATATGGTAGATGGATGCCCAATCACTTGAGCAACACCCGCTTCCCATAAGCCATTGTTCTTTACCATTTTACTACCAATTGTCTTTATCTTAATTATTAGTATATTTGTAATAATAAATATTTACCATGGGATGTATTATAACTTTTGTTATTGTTTCCTTCCTGCTTTAAAAAAAAGTGTATTTGCATATATTTTTGTTTTTATGTGTTGGTCAATTTAATTCATAACTAATTTTGAAATTTTTAAAGTATTATTTTATATATTATTTTCACAATTTACTTTTAGATATTCCATTTTATTTTATCTAATTTTGTTAATTTTATATGACTATATTATCTTGGTTTCACTAACTCTGGCATTTTTTAATCTAATAATTTACATTTTCTTTAATTTATTGTTTAAACAAATACACATATTCATATACCTTTGTCAAGATACAGAGTAGAACAAAGCAGGTGAAACCTCTACTCATTTGGATCTTACATTATACTGGAGAAGTCAGAGTACAATTTTATAAGAGCATGTATGATACTGTCCAGGAAAAGAAATCCTTTAAAGGAAGTTAATCAGATAACAAGCATTGATTGTTGTGGCATATTCAGGATTTTACAGAGAATGGGCCAGAAATTATGTTAATGCTGGACAATGTACAGAATCAGGACTTGAGTGTCTCCAATGAAATTTTCAAGAAAGAGTTCAAAACTAAAGCTCTAGAATAGTAAAGAGAACATGGCACAAGAAAAGTGAGAAGGGATTTGCCTTATCTTGTAGTGAACCAGATTAAAAAAAAATCAATGTGTTCTGGTAAATATGGGGCAAGCACAGAAACAGCAGGTAGATCAGGACATGATGTAGAAACCATGACAAGGCAGATGCAGCAAGAACATCTGCCCCATCCATGGATCTAGATCATGGAGGAGTCTCAGCTCCCAAGCTGGCTGCCTGTTCTTTCTCAAATCTTGCTCTTCTCTTGTCTCTCCTTTCAAGGACCCTTTTTCCCATTAGCAGTGACTTGCTTTATTTTTAAACCATTTCCAACATTTATAGACCATGTCCAACAAATTAAAAATGCATTTTACCTTTTAATTCAGCACACACAGTCACAGGCATAAGGCTAAATAGTTTCATGAAAGGATTTCTTAATGTTCCTGGACTATGTGAATCATAACTATTGTTCATTATTTACTGCTCCATATTAATTCAGCTACTGTAATATCACAGAAATGAACTAAATAGCCATGTAGGTGTGGAACTTTGTAGAACCTGGTTAGATCCCTCAAATCACTCACTGTCGCACTAGAAGAGGTGTATTTAAATAAAAGTATCACACAATCATAGACCCTGTCCTGAGAAAGTGTACGGAAGAAGCTGTTGTCTTCCTGTGGGGCTGTTAAGATTAAAGTCAATAGGGGGCCAGATAGTAGCAGAGTAAAGAGCTCCAAGAGTCAGTCCATCCTACAGGGCAGTTTGTGATCAGCCAGAGCTATCTAAATCACTTTTTTGGGGGGCCCAGGAGACCAGAAGAGCATCTTGCAACATCCTTCTAAAAACAAAAGAAGGAGACCACCCATCTGCAGTGAAGATTTGTGAATAGAGCACTCCACACCATAGAGTCTGGAGCCCATCCTTCATTAGCAGCACAAGTCACCTTGGGAGCTATTCCCTGGATGGAGTTGGAAGCTCCATTTCCCAAAAACGGGGGAGGAAGAGACATTCAGGCAACAATTTCAGCTACTGATTAGTAAATTTGACTAGCTAGAGTTCAATCCCCATTACAGATTAAATCATCTTAATATGGAACCTGTCTAAGTTGGAAAGAAGCCAGCAGCCTCCTTTTTAATGCTGCCACTGGCAAAGAGGGGAAGCAGAGCTGACTGAAATCAGTGAAAGTAGGGACTGGCTTCTTTCCACCAGGTCAGATTTCAGTCCTAGCTTGGACTCCAGCTCCACCTCCAACAGGGAGGAAGCTGTGGAGACCTGCAGAAGCCTTTCTAGGCAACTGCAGGCACTTTTGCCATGCATGGACTAGATTGATGGACAAACCTGTGGATACATCTCCTTCCCCAATAGGATAAGAAAAGGGCAGTATTTCCTCAACCTCTCCAGGAAACTGCAGGGACTTTTGGTACATAGATGAGAGTGCCCCTGACAGGACAGAATGAACAGTGGTTCCTCAGCCCCTCCAAGCAACTGCCACTTCTTTCAGCCTCGATGGAGTAGGCTGTATCTCTGACTCCAAACCCACCTCTAACTTGGCAGTAGGAGGAATAATGTGCACCTAGTCTCTCTGGGCAACTGCAGGTGCTTTCAGCCCCCACACACTAGAGTGTTGGGCACTCCAGAAGTTCCAAACACACCCCTGATAGGGCAGAAGGGAGAGTGCTCCCTCACTCTCCCATGTCAATTGCAGTTTATTTTGACTTGCAAGAACCAGATTATTGGACACAACTTTGGCTCCATACCCACCCCTAACAGAGCAGGATGAGAAACTGTTCCCTCACCCTCTCCTGGCAACTTCAGTCACTATTGGCATAGAAGGACTAGATTGCTGGGCACACTAGAGACTCCATTCTCACCAAATGAAGGGGTGGAGGGGTATGAGTGCTTCATCAGTCTAGCTGGGTAATTGCAATCAGTTTTGACTCACATGGCATAGTTTGCAGCCCACAGCTGTGGTGTTTTCCTTACCCAAGGCAGGGGAGGAAGGGACATGGAACTTCAACAGTCTCTTTGGACAACTAAAGATAGTATTGGTCTGCATGGCTTGGATTATTACATATGGCTGCATCTCTGTACCTACTTCTGGCAATGGAGAAAGGTGGGAGTAGTTTCATTGGTTCTTGGGACAATGCAGACAGCTTCAGACTCCACGACTTGCAGTAAAAACTGCAGCCTTAGCTCTTATTCCACAACCAGCAAGGGAAAATGGGCAAGAAAGAGATGAAAAAGAGTTGAAAAAATCAGAACAACTAAACACGAGCCACTATAAAGTTCTAAATTAAGTTGAACCAAGTATCAAAGAAAAGCTGTAGCACAAAGCCAATCAAATGGAAAGTAAATCAGAGGCAGACACACATACATACACACACAAATACAGCCCATACCAAGAAACAGAAAGATTTGGCCCAGTCAAAGGAACAAACTAAGCCTCTGGATCACATAAAGGAGTGGAGACAACTAATCATAGACGTTCAAACAAATCTCTTTAATAAATTCAAAGAGATGGCTAAAGAGATTATGGACATCAAGAAGACACTGGGAAAGAACAAGGAATTTGGAGGCAGACATAGAAACATAGCAGATCTAATGGGAATGAAAGTCACAATAAATGAAATTAAAAATACTCTCAAGACATATAACAGCAGATCTGAAGAGGCAGAAGAAAGGATCAGTGAGCTGCAAGACAGGGCATCTGAAACTGAACATACAAAGAACAGATACAGAAAAGAATGGAAAAACTTGAAAAGGTTTTCATGGAAATAAATGATGGGAAGAGATGTGCAAATATACATGTCATGTATATTTGCACAAGAAAGGGGAAAGGGGAAAGAAGGAATATTTGAATAAACAATGGTAGAAAATTTCCCAATCCTATTAAGGAAATAAATACCCATGTCCAAGAAGCACAGTGTACTCTCATCCAAATAAATCTTAATAAGCCTAATGTTAGACACATACTAATCAGAATATCAAGTGCCAAAGATAGAGAATCCTGACAGCACCAAGAGAAAAGAGGATCAACACATATAAGGGATTCCCAATAAGATTATGTGCTGATTTCTCATCAGAAATCATGGTGGCAAGAAGGCAGTGCTATGGTATATTTAAGATACTGCAAGAGAAAAACTGTCAGCCAAGAACCTGATATCTGGCAAGATTGTCTTTCAAATATGAGGGTGCATTTAGAATAGTCACAAATAAACAGAAACTGAGAGAGTTTGTAACCAAGTAGGTGGCTTTGCAAGAAATACTAAAGAGTACTACAGCCTGAAAAGAAAATTCAAGACAGACAATCTTGGAGGTGAGTATAGAAATGAAGATTATATTAGTAAAAGTAGCTGAAAGTGTGAAAAGAGTGGTAAAAACAACACATGACAGATAAAACCCAATGATAAAAATGGGTGAAGTAAGAACTTTACTGTAATAACATTGATTGCTAATGGATTAAACTTTCAATCAAAAGGCACAACCCATGGCAGAATGGATAAGAAAACATAATTTATATAGCTGCTGTCTACAAGAAACTTGTCTTAGACCCAAGGATACCAATAGATTGAAAGTAAAACCTGGAGAAAATATTCCATGCATGCAGTAACAACAACAACAACAAACAAACCAAAAAAAAAAAAAAAAAAAAAGCTTGAGGAAATATACATACATTGGATGAAATAGACTTTAAAAGCAAAGACAAGTTAGTCATTATGTACTAATAAATGGGGCAATTCACAAGGAGGATATAACAATCATACATGTCTATGCATCTTACCTCGATGCCCCAGGTTACATGTGGGAAACACTGACACCAGTGTACTGAAGGGAGAAATAGATGTCTTTACAATAATAGTTGGAGACTTCAACACACCACTCTCATCACTGGATAGATCATCTCAGCAGAGGATTAATAAATAAACAGAGAACTTGAATAATATGATAAATGAACTAAACCTAATAGACATATACAGAACATTGCACCCCACAACAGCAGGAGATACATTCTTCTCAAGTGTGCATGGATTTTTCTCCAGAATAGACCATATGTTGAGTCACAAAGTAGATCTCAATAAATTTAAAAAGATCGATATTATACAAAACACTTTCTCTGATCATATTGGAATAAAGCTGAACATCAACAATAGGCAGAAAAAGGGAAAATACACAAATATATGGAGATTAAACAACACATTATTAAATAATCAGTGGGTCAAAGAAGAAATTGCAAGAGAAATCAACAAATATCTCAAGACAAATGAAATCAAGAATACAACCTATGGGATGCGGTGAAAGCAGTGCTGAGAGGAACTTTACAGCCCTCAATGCTTATATTTAAAAAAGAAGAAAAGGTAAAAATATTGTTTGTAAATCTTTGGAAATGAATGGAAACGGTGAGAGCACATCATGGTACTTGTGACTGGCAGAGCTTTTATATGGGTATGACAGTGATTGAAAAGGAAAGTCTAAGGACATGTATATTACTATAAGGAAAGCTTAAAAATGCAACATAGGGCTGTATAATATAGTGAAACCTCATGTAAAATACAAATATGAGAGATATTGCATATATAAGACTGTTTTACCAACTATAAATAAAAATAAACTAGAAAGAAGAAAACAGAATTGCAAGGGAAGCAGGGAGTGATTGAGAGATGATGAGTTTAGTTTGCTTGGATTTTGTCTATTATTATTATTATTATTACTGGAATAATGAAAATGCTCTAAAAATGATTGAAGTGATGGCTGCACAACTATATGATTATACCAAATACCACTGATTATATTCTTTTGATGGATTTATGATTTATTAATATGTATCAATAAAATTGATTTGTTAAAAAAAAAAGAAGAGCTAAAATCAAAGACATAACTATACAGCTGGAAGAACTAGAAAAAGAACACCAAACTAATCCCAAACCAAGCAGAAAGAATGAAATAACACAGATCAGAGCAGAAATAAAAGAAATTAAGACCAAAAAATAAATAAATAGAGAGAATTAACAAAACTAAAAGTTGTTTTTTCAAGATCAACAAAATTGACAAACCCTTAACTAGACTGACAAAAAAAGAAAGAAGACACAAAGAAATAAAATTAAAAATGAAGGTGACATTACTACTGACCCCACAAAAATAAAAAAGATCATAAAAGGATACTATGAACTGTATGCCAACATACTAGACAATGTAGATGAACTGAAAAATTCCTAGGAACATATGAACAGCCTACATTGACCATAGAAGAAATAGAAGACCTCAATAAACCATTCACAAGCAGAGTGATTGAAACAATCATCCAACTCCTGAAAATGAAATGCCCAGGACCAGATGGCTTAAGTGATTTCTACCAAGCATTGAAAGAAAATTTAATATTAATCCTACACCAACTCTCCCAAAAAATTGAACAGGAGGGAACACTACCAAACTCATTCTATGAAGCCAATATCACCATAATACCAATGTCAAATCCGCTACCCCTCACTACCTCTGTACTGAGCTGGCTCAAGCTCTCAGTCCAGATACCTGGTCCTGATTCTAGAAGGAGCATAGTGGCTCTTATGATCAAGCTGAGGGATGTATGACTGGAACAATCTGTCTGCTGGTGGCCTGTATATATATATTCCCACCATTTAAAAAAAAAAAGAGCAACAAAAAAGACATTGATCATTAAATGCAATATATGATTCTGAATGGGATATCACAAGGCAGGAGAAAAGGCACAAAGGGATATTATTGAGACATATGAAAAAAATTGGAATATAGACTATAAGCTTTATATCAGTTTTAAATTTCTTGAACTTGATAACTGTAAAGTGGTTACATAAATGAATATCCTTGTTCTTAAGAAATGTATGTGGCAGTTTTAAATGTTCAAGGAGCAAGGTGTATACAACCTACCCTCAAGTATTTAGAAAATGGATTGAATAGATAGATGATATAGGTGGATCGATAGGTAGGTGATAGATAGATAGAGAGATAGATACATAGATAGATAGATGGATAGATAGATAGATAGATAGATAGATAGATAGATAGATAGATAGATAGATAGATAGATAGA
>JAKSZT010053923.1:265747-290788 GCA_026826555.1 Tolypeutes matacus
AGATAGATAGATAGATAGATAGATAGATAGATAGATAGATAGATAGAAAATAGGTGAATAGATAAAATAAAATGGTAAATGTGGGGAAAAGTCCATATTGGTCAATATGGGTACCTGGGTATATAGTGTTATGTTGGAGCTCCCTGTATAGGGTTGGCATTATTTTTGTAACTCTCCTGTACTTATTTTAAATTTTTCAAAATAAAGTTATAAACAACAGAAAAAGAAAACTAGAGGCCCATGTCCCTAATGAATACAGATGCAGATATCCTCAAAAAAAATACTCACTAATTGAATTCAACAACACCTTAAAAGAATTTTTCATCATGATCAAGTAGGTTTTATCCCAGGCATGCAAGGATGGTTCAACACAAGAAAATCAATCAGTATAATACATCATATTTAAAAATCAAAGAAGAAAAATCACAAGATCATCTTGATGCAGAAAACACATTTGAGAAAATTCAGCATCCTTTCTTGATTAAAAAAAAAAATTCAAGAGACAGGAAACAAAGGAACTTTCTCAATGTGATAACAGGCATATATTTAGAAAAACCCACAGGTAACACTGTACTCAATAGTGAAAGACTGAAATCTTTCCTGTTGAGATCAGGAAAAGACAGGGATGCCCACTGTCACCACTGTTGTTCACTATAGTGATAGATGTCCTTGCTAGAGCAATCAGGAAAGAAAAAAATAAAAGGAGTCCAATTTAGAAAGGAAGGAGTAAAACTTTCACTATTCATAGATGATATGATCATATACCTAAAGAATCCTGAAAAATCTACAACAAAGCACTCAGGAGGGTGGCAGGAAAGAAGAATAATATGCAAAATTCTGTAGTGTTTATATATACGCCAAATGAGCAATCTGAGAAGTAAAAAATTCTACTTACAATAGTGAAAAAATGAATAAAACATTTAGGAATAAACTTTGCCAGTCACCTAAGCATTAGTATTCAGAAAACTAAAATATATTGCTAAAAGAAATCGACGATGACCTAAATAAATGGAAAAATATTCCACATTCATGTATGGGAAGACAAAATATAGTTAAGATGCCAAATCTACCCAAATTGATATGCAAATTCAATGCAAAAATCCCAAAAACCCTTATTAAATAAGAAAAACCCAATTATCAAATTAATTGGAAGTCTAAGGGGCCCTAAATAGCAAGAAACATCTTAAAAAGAAAGAAGGAAGTTGGAGGACGCTCAGTTCGGATCTTTAAATAATGTTACCTAGCTACAGTGGTAAAAAGAGCATGGTATTGGCATTAAGATAGACATACAAATCAATGGAACTATTTCTGAGAAATAGACCCACGCATCTACAGTCAAGTGATTTTATTTTTGGCTTAAACACCAGGAATTTATTGGCTCATGGTTTTGAGGCTACAAGAGAAGGCAAAATGGAGAAGTTATCATGACAAAGCTTTCTCCCTGAACACTTTGATGTTCTTGGATTGACTACTGGTGATCCTTGAAGATCTTTGTAACATGGTGGTGTCCTCTCCTTTCTTTCCAAGATTCCCTTGATTTCTGGCTTCCTGCTCTCCTCATGGTTTACTCACTGTTTTTGAAACAAATCAAATTTTTTGGTATATGTTAATAGAACATAAATTCATCCAAAGTGTACAATCAATGGTATTCTGTGTAATCACATATTCATGCATTCATCACTTCAATCATTCTTAGAACAATTTCATTGTTCCAATAATAATAATAAACAAAAAAAAACCAAACAAAATTCATCACATCTCAATCTCTCTATAATTCTCCTGCTCTAAACAGCTGCTATAATTTTTCCTCCTCTATAGTATATTTGTATTTATATTTTGTAAAAACAGTCTTATATATGCAATATTACCCACATTTGTGGTTTGCATGTGGTTTTACTGTCACAAACAGTACCATGTTACAGTTTTTAGCTTTTCTTCTGGTAAAACACATGACCTTAGACATTCTGTTTCAACCACTGTTATACCCATAAAATAGCACTGCTAGTTAAAAACACCGTGATATGCTTTCACCATTTCTATTCATTTACAAAGATTTAGAAACAAGGTTTTACCAATTCTGCACAAATTAAACCTCAGATTTCCATTCCCTAACCTCATTCTATTTTCTGGTGAACTATAATTATTAAGTCCAAGAGTTTACACAATATATTTAGTTTATAATAGTGCAATCAGTCAAGAAGAAACCAGCAATTCAAGAAATACTAAAGGAATCTCTACAAGTTGAAAGGAAAACACAAAGGAGAGAGAGTTGGAGGAGAGTTTAAAAACAACTGAAAAGTCAAAAAGAGAAACAAAACAACATATGACATAAATTAACCCAAAGAAAAAATGGCTGAAGTGAGAAATTTGTTACGAGTAATAAAACTGAATGTTAATGGATTAAATTCACCAATCAAAAGACAGAGATTGGCAGAATGGAAAAGAAAATATGATCCATCTATATGCTGTCTACAAGAAACCCACCTTCAACACAGGGATTCAAGGAGGCTGAGAGTGAATGGCTGGAAAACCATTTTACAAGCTAACAATAGCCAAAAAAGGGCAGGAGTGGCTATTCTAATATCAGACAAAATAGACTTTAAATGCAAAACTATTGTAAGAGACAAAGACGGACACTACATATTAGTAAAAGGAGTAATCTCTCAAGAAGAGAGAACAATCATCAACATTTACGCACCTAATCGAGGTGCCTCAAAATACGTGCGGAAAACTCTGGAAAAACTAAGAGGAGAAATACATGCCACTACAATTATAGCAGGGGACTTCAACACACCACTATCATCATTAGACAGAACATCTGGGCAGAGAATCAATAAAGAAACTAAGGCACTCAACAACAAATTAGAAAACATGGACTTAATAGACATATACAGAATACTACACCCAAATACAGCGGGATTTACATTCTTCTCGATGAAAGAAGAAATAGATGAACTCAACAGTCCAATTACAAGAAAAGTGATAGACTCAGTCATCAAAAACCTCCCAACTAAGAAGAGTCCAGGACGAGATGGCTTCACATCTGAATTCTACCAAACATTCTGGAAAGAGCTAACACCAATTCTACTTAAGCTCTTCCAAAAAATAGAAGTAGAAGGAATATTACCTAAATCATTCTATGATGCCAACATTACCCTAATACCAAAACCAAATTAAGATACCACAAGAAAGGAAAATTACAGACCAATTTCTCTAATGAACTTAGATGATAAAATCCTTAAAATATACTTTCTAATCGCATTCAACAACTTATCAAAAGGATTATACACCATGACCAAGTGGGTTTCAACCCGCATATGCAAGGATGGTTCAATATAAGAAAATCAATCAATGTAATACACCACATAAACAGATTGAAAGAAAAAAAATCACATGATCGTCTCTATAGATGCAGAAAAAGCATTCGACAAAATACAGCACTCTTTCCTCATAAAAACACTACAAAAGATAGCAATAGATGGAAACTTTCTGAAATGATAAAGGGTATATATGAAAAACCCAAAGCTAACATCATTTTCAACGGTGAAATCTTAAAAGCCTTCCCTCTGAGATCGGGAACGAGACAAAGATGCCCACTATCACCACTCCTATTTAACATTGTCTTAGAAGTACTTGCATGAGCACTGAGAAAAGAAAAGGACATAAAAGGCATCCAGATTGGAAAAGAAGAAGTAAAATTTTCATTATTTGCAGATGACATGATCCTATACATAGAAAGCCCTGAGAAATCAACAACAAGGCTTCTAGAACTTATAAAGGGGTTCAGTAATGTTGCAGGCTATAAGATCAATGCTCAAAAATCAGTAGCATTTCTGTACACCAATAACGAGCAAGCTGAGGAGGAAATCAGGAAAAAAATACCATTTACAATAGTAAACAAAAGAATCAAATACCTAGGAATAAATTTAACTAAAGATGTAAAGGACTTATATACAGAAAACTACAGAACACTGTTAAAGGAAATCAAAGAAGACTTAAATAAATGGAAAAATATTCCCTGTTCATGGATAAGAAGACTAAACATCATCAAGATGTCTATCCTACCAAACTAATCTACAGATTTAATGCAATCCCAATAAAAGTCAACACTATATTTTTTAAGGAACTGGAAAAACTAACCACAAAATATATTTGGAGAGGCAAGAGGCCCCGAATTGCGAAAAATATATTGAAAAAGAAAAATGAAGTTGGAGGTATCATATTACCTGACTTAAAACATACTACAAAGCTACAGTGTTCAAAACTGCGTGGTATTGGCACAAGGATAGACCTACTGACCAATGGAACTGAATTGGGAGTTCTGATATAGATCCTGGCATATACAGTCATCTGATATTTGACAAGGCCACGAAGACCACTCAGTTGGGAGAGAATGGCCTCTTTACCTAGTGGTGCTTGGAGAACTGGATATCCTTATCCAAAAGAATGAGAGAAGAATACCATCTCACACCTTATACAGAAATCAACTCAAGATGGATCAAAGATCTAAATATAAGAGCCAAAACCATAAAGACCTTGGAAGATAATGTAGGGAAGCATCTACAGGACCTTGTAATAGGAAATGGTTTCATGAACTTCACAGCCAAAGCACGAGCAGCAAGAGAGAAAATAGATAAATGGGATCTCCTCAAAATTGAAAACTTATGCACCTCAAACGATGTTATTAAGTAAATAAAAAGGCAGCCTACCCAATGGGAAAAAATATTCAGCAACCATATATCTGATAGGAGCCTAATATCCTGCATATATAAAGAAATCGTACACCTTGAAAATAAAAGGACAAACAACCCATTTAAAAAATGGGCAAGTGACCTGAAAAGACACTTCTCCAAGGAAGAAATAAAAATGGCTAAAAAGCACATGAGAAAATGCTCAACATCGCTTGCAATCAGGGAAATGCAAATCAAAACTACAATGAGATACCATCTTACACCCATCAGAATGGCAGCTATTAAAAAAACAGGAGACACTAAATGTTGGAGAGGATGTGGAGGAATAGGAACCCCCATCCACTGCTGGTGGGACTGCGTTACGGTACAGCCACTGTGGAGGACAGTTTGGCGGTTCATCAGAAAACTAACAATAGATCTTCCATATGATCCAGCAATTCCACTGCTGGGTATATACCCAGACGAACTGAAAGCAAAGACACAAACAGATATATGCACACCAATGTTCATAGCGGCATTGTTCACCATTGCCAAAAGTTGGAATCAGCCCCAGTGCCCATCAACAGATGAATGGATAAGCAAAATGTGGTACACACATACAATGGAATATTACTCAGCTTGTAAGAAGGAAAAAAGTGCTAACACATGGAATAACGTGGATGAATCTTGAAGACCTTATGTTGAGTGAAGCAAGCCAGGCACTGAAGGATGAACAGTATATGACCTCACTGATCTGAACTGAGGAAAGTGAGCAGTCTCTGAGAATCATTGTCTGAAAGATAGGTTAACAAAAGAGAGTAAGAGAAGAGCAAGCTTTGAGCCATCACCCATATGGACATAATCTATGGAAAGGGATGAAGTGTGGTTGCATGTTGGGGGATGGGGCAGATGAGTGTTGGTGTTCCTGGGTTTCGTGGTGCAGCACTGGTGGGTGGGTGGATTAGGAAGGGCAGGTTCAAATCTCCAGGGCATGTAACTGTGAATCTTGACATTCCATGGGTAGGAGAGGGTGGTATCATGCGCCCTGTGGGGCTGGAGGGTAGGGAACAGTCAAGATCTAATGGGGTGTTTGGTGGTTATGGGGAAGGTTTTTCATTACCTTACAGTAGTGGATACAGGACATGGTAAATATCATCAAAGTTATTAAACTGTATCATCTAAATTGTAAACTTTACTCTAAATCATTGACAATGTTTAGTTGCTATATTTTGCTATCTGTATAACAGTCATAACAATGCTAACATTAAAAAAAGGGGGGGTTAATATGGGGTGGAGAAGGGGGGGTTGGTATCTGGGAGTCTCCGGCACCCCGTGTGTGACTTTGCTGACCTAAAACTTCTTTGAAAATCAAATGAAAAATTGGGAGGCAGTGGGGATTGAGAGGGGGATGGTGTCACGGCACACTGGACATCCGATGACTCAGTGATAAAAGGAAGGAAAGAAAAAAGAAGAGAAAGGAAAAAAAAGAATATATATATATATGGCATTTCCTTTGCCTTTTTGCCCATTTTTTGAATGTCCCAATCTGCTAATTATATTTTATATTGTTTTGTTTTTTTGTTAGATTATTAGGTTTTTTTTCTTCTCTTTTCTTTATTTTTTTTCCCCTGAATTTCCTTATGTTTGTCTCTTGCATGTAAGGTTATCATACTTGTTTCTTTTTCCTAGTAGGTGTATTTGATTATTTTATGGACTACACGTTCGTGGAGGATTTGGATCACAGAAGGGTTACAATGGGTACTGCAGGGGATTATTGGTGGAGGGTGTCTAGGAGGGGGGTTTCATGAGAATTAGTTCATCCGAATATACATGAAAGATATACAAAATCGTTAAAGGATCAAAAGATGGGGCATGGTCGCGATGGGAGGACAATCACACAATAAATGAGGGAATCTGAATTCCTAGCCTGGAGAGCTCTGACACAGTCTCCAAGGGAGAAGCAATAGTCCTCTGAGTGCAGGGACAGTGTCTGTCAAAAGAGGATGACCCACTGATGTGTTTTTTTTAATTGATGACTACCCTTGTGAGTCTTTGCTCTTGTAACTGAGACTTAGCCTGCAGTTGTGGGGTGCCTAAGGGTTGCCTCCTGGGAGCCTCCTTGTTGCTCAAATGTGGCCTCTCTCTAAGCCAAACTC
Source organism: Tolypeutes matacus (assembly GCA_026826555.1). Lineage (NCBI taxonomy): Eukaryota > Metazoa > Chordata > Mammalia > Cingulata > Chlamyphoridae > Tolypeutes > Tolypeutes matacus. The sequence goes on from JAKSZT010053923.1 coordinate 272,574, forward strand.
AGCATTTGATTGCATTACCTTCCCCCCAACGTAAGACATGACTCCCGGGGATGAGCCTCCCTGACAACGAGGGATTAATACCAAGTGCCAACTGGCAACACCACTGGAAAAAGACCTTGAATTAAAGGGGGAAATGGTAAAGACAAATGAGTTCAAGTGGCTAAGAGACTTCAAAGAGAGTCGGGAGGTCATCCCAAAGGTAACTCTTATGCACACCTCAGTAGGAGCTCATAGAACATCTAAGTGCCTATCACCACCACACAGAGGGGCTCCTGAGAGCTCTGGAGACACCTAGTTCCTATACAAGTGGGGATAGACCCAGAGACTGATGCCTTATCAGTGAGCTCTATTTTGGAATCTGTGCTCCTGAGAGTGACAGAATTGGACTCAAATGGGTCCTCCCTGCACATGGTTCATCAGTCCCTTCTATTCAAACCTATATGTGATGCAGAAGTTTTTAGGTATCCTTCCAGAGACTGGAGCCTCTGGCCTCCCTATGTGCCAGGTGTGCATCGAATCTCGGTGGAGCTGCAACTCCTACCCTACAGCTCAATGGACTCATCCAAGTCACCTGGCGAGGAGACAACGATGGGCAGTGTCCATTCCAGGGAATGGGGAGGGCCTGCATCTGCAGGCAGGATCATCCCACCCACCATATCCATGGGATATAAGCCCTCTCTCACTTGGCGGGGGAGTGGACATCACCATCCCAGTCCCCTCAGGATTGGGGGAAGAACTGTGGACTAGAGTGGACTTGATGGTATTCTGCTGTTCACATATGGTGATTCTAGCAATGGAAGAAACTATAACAAAGAGGTGGAGCCAGTGGCCACTAGACATTTTTGGGGCAAGGAGGGGACAAGCAGTTGAAATACAGGGGCTTCTTTGGGATTTGGAGGTTATCCTGAGTACCTTTGTGGCAACGGATGTAGGCCATTTTAAGTCAGCACACACCACTCGGAACTGTGTGGGAGATAGTGTTGTCTACGGTGTGAACTCTGGTCTATGGTTGGTGGCAAGGCCACAGGATGTGTAAGTCCATTGAGGGTGGTGGGCCACACTTGTGGGAGATGTTTGTGTGGGATGTAGTGGGAGGTGTGGGAGGTGGGCAACATGGGAATCCCAGTGGGTTCCGTGTAATATTTTGGGTATCTAAGCACCTCTTAAAATATATTTATATATATACATAAATAACATTTTTGTAAGCAAATGCACATATATGCATATACATTTATATATTATTTTGCAAATGTTGGTATGTATTGTGAAAATTTTGATTTTTACCCACAATAAAAAATAAAAAAATAAAAAAATAAAAAAAAGAATCAATAAGAATCTTTAAAAAAAAAAATAGTGCAATCATACATTATGTGTCCTTTTGTTTCTGGCTTGCTTCACTCAGGATAATGTCCTCCAGGTTCATCCATGTTGTCGTATGCTTCACGACTTAATTTCTTCTTACCACTGCATAATATTCTTTCTTGTGTATACACCAAAATTTGTTTATCCATTCATCAGTTGTTAGACACCTGGATTGTTTCCAACTTTGGGCAATCATGAATAAAGCCACTATGAACAATTGTCTTTTCAAATTTTTACTCCATTTTTTTAATTGGGTTGGTTATCTTTTTATTGTTGAGATGTATGATCTCTTTGTTTATTATGGATATTAAACAATATCAGATATATGATTGTCAAATACTTTTTTACCAATGAGTCAGCTGCCTTTTCACTCTTTTCACAAAGTCCTTTAAGATGTAAAAGTGTTGAATTTTGAGGAGGTCCTATTTATCTATTTTTTTCTTTTGTTGCTCATGCTTTGTTGTAAGGTTTAAGAAACTACCACTTACCACAAGATTTTGAAGATATTTTCCTACATTTTCCTCTAGGAGTTTTGTGGTTTTCACTTTTACATTTAGGCCCTTGATCCATTTTGAGTTAATTTTTGTATATGGTGTTAGACAGAGTCTTCTTTATTTTGGATATGGATATCCAGTTGTCCCAGCACCATTTGTTGAATAGATTGTTCTGGTCCAGTTGGGGGGGGGGGTTGAACACCTTGTCAAAAATCATGTGATTGTGAGGGTCTATTTCTCTGCTCTCAATTTGGTTCCAGTGGTCAATGTGTCTGTCTTTTGGCCAGTACCATGCTGGTTTACCACTGTAGCTAAGTAATATGCTTTAAAGTCTGGAAGTGAGAGTCCTACAAGTTTGTTATTTTTTAAAAAAATCTTTTTGGCTATTTGGGGCCTCTGACTGTTCCAGATAAATTTTAATATTTCTAGGGAAATGGGGTAAAAGTAGGTATGCAGAGTCTGACACTCTTATAAAAAAGAGATAGAGAAGGCAGGGACTTATCTAAAGGATCTGCTTTGTATATATATGGAACGGGAAGTTGCTCTGAGTCATATAGGTGGGTACTGGAAAGATAAAAAAGCCAAAAGTAAAACATCTTGTATGGTTCCTTTTCTACTTTTATTATTATTATTACTATTATCCTTTTTCTCTTCTTCTCTCTTTCCTTTTCTCTGGTCCTAATTTTTTTCAGAAGAACATAGACAACAACAAGGAACTTGAATAAGAAGAATAAAATGTCAAAGTGAAGCCTTACCACATACACACACACACACACAAAAAAAAAATCCACAACAAAATAAAACCCTAGAGTAGGAAGAGAAGCTAATCAACAAAATAAATCCATCTTGATAAACACATGCCTGTACACCAACAAAAAATTACAAACCATACTAAGAGCAGAAAGACATAGTCCAGCCTAACAAACAAACTGAAAAACAAGAGGAGATGCAGAACATGGAACAACTAATCAGAGATGTTCAAACAAATATCATGAATCAACTTAATGAAGTGAAGAAAGACATTAAGGATATTAAGAAGAACACTGAGAAAACATACTAAAAAATTGTAAACATACATAAAAAGATAACAGATATGATGGTGATGAGTGGCACAATTCAAGAAATGAAGAATATGCTGGAAGCACATAACAGCAGATTTGAACAGACAGAGGAAAGAATCAGTGATGTGGAAAACAGTACAGCTGAAATCAGACAGATGGTAGAGCAGTCAGATAAAAAGATAGAGGAAATCCAACAGGGACTCAAGGTTTAATGAACAATACAAAATGAACAAACATATGCATTATAGGCATCCCAGAGGGAGAAGAGAAGGGAAAGAGGGCAGAAGGAGTGTTGGAAGAAATAATAGCTGAAAATTTCCCAACTCTATTGAGGGACATGGATGTACATGTCCAGAAAGTTCAGCACACCCCAAACAGTATAAATCCTAACAGACATACTCCAAGACATATACTTGTCAAATTGTCCAATACTGAAGACAAAGAGAGAATACTGAAAGCAGCAATAGAAAAGACATCCACCACATATAAGGGAAGCTGAATAAGATTAAATGCTGATTTCTCATTTGAAACCATATAGTCATGAGGACAGTGCTATGATATAATTAAGGTGTTAAAAGAAAAAAATCTTCCAGCCAAGAATTCTATATCCAGCAAAGCTGGCATTCAAAAATGAAGGAAAGTTCAAAATATTCACAGATAAACAAAAATTAAGAAAGTTTGTTAATAAGAAACCTGCCCTTCAAGAAATACTAAAAGAGTTCTGTGAAAATGGCACTGAAGTAAGTAGACAGAGTGACCTTCTTACAAAATAATTGGAGAGAAGGCAGTGACCTACCTAAAGGAGCTGCTTTTGATATATATATATATATATATATAACAGGAAGGTGCTCTGAGTCATCTAGGATGGTACTGGAAAGATAAAGAACCAAAGGAAAACTGTAAGATTCTCACCCCTATGGCTAGAAATGGCACATATACCCCACTCTCCAGGCAAATAGCCTAGGTATAGCCCCTGGCTAACTGCTGCAAACTGAGTGGAAGGGAGCTTTTCCTGGGAGGAAGAGAGGCCTGGGAAGGTGGAGAGTGTTTTTTTTACAGTGAGTTTGAACAGCTGAGCCACCTTTGAATCTCGGAAGGGACCCCGACCTGGCAGTGAGAGGGTAGAGGGATCTCCTCAGGAAGACTGTCAATCCCAGGTACCCAGGTAAGGAGAGGAATTAAATTAGAGAGGGAACTGGGACAGACAGACGTCTAATCAGCAGGGCACTGGAAAACTGCTAAGAATCTAACCTGCTCAAGGGAAAGGGGCTGGATAGCTTTCTGAAGGCTAACTAACCTAAGGAGACTGTTTAGCTCACTGGAGGAATTCCAACCTTGCATATATGAGGTCTGGCTTCGATTACTGGCTCTTCTTAGAGAAGTGATCCATTGGGTTATCAGGGATCCAACTTATACCTTCTGATAGGGAACATATAGGCATTCTTTTTTTTTATTAGCTTTAACTGGATCTCATTCTTTTTAAAGAGGTTCCTTTATTCCCTCATTTTACTCATTAAAGCTCGGATCATCACCTGCAGGGGACAGGACACAGGGTAATTGCTTGATGATCACCAGCAACCTGAGGAGACTCTCTTCTGATCATTCTGGCCTTTTAATTCATTCCTTATATTTTTCTCTGTTTCTCATTTCATTGTTTATATTCCACTTTTCTATTCTTATTCCTCTGTACTTCTTACTCATGTTAATTATTTATTTTCCTATGTCTTGCATGGTTCCTCTTCTCCCTTTTGTTGTTGTTATTGTTGCTATTATTATTTTTATTATTATTCTCTCCTTATCTCTTTCCTTTTATTTGGTCCTAATTTTTTTTCAAGTGCACATACACAAGAGCAAGAAAATAGAATAAGAAGAATGAAGTGTTAAAGTAAAATCTTACCATATAAACAACAACAACAAAATAAAATCCTAGAGTAGAAAGAGAGGCTAACCAACCAAATAAACACATCAAGATAAACAGATACCTAGACACACACAAAAAACATTACAATCCATACTAAGAAACAGGAAGACATAGCCCAGTAAAATGAACAAACTCAAAAACAGGAGGAGATGCAGAACATGTAAAAATTAATCAGAGATTTCCAAACAAATATCATGACTCAACTTAATGAAGTAAAGATTAAGATTAAGGATATTAAAAAGACAATGGGAGAATATATTGAAGAAATGGTAAACGTACATAAAAAGATAACGGATCTGATGGTGGTGAATGCAAGTAACAAAAATACACTGGAACACCTAACAGCAGATTTGAACAGACAGAGGAAAGAATCAGCAATGTAGAAGTACATCAAAAATCAGACAGATAGAAGAGATAGAAAAAAAGTTAGAAAATATCCAGATATTTTCTAAAGATAGAAAAAAAGTTAGAAAATATCCAGCAAGGATTAAGGGATTTGAATGACAACATGAAACACACAAACCTCTGCATTATAGGCACCCCAGGGAGAGAATATAAGAGAAAGGGGACAGAAGGAGTGTTGGAGGAAATAATGGATGAAAATTTCCCAACTCTATTGAAGGATATAGATGTACATGTGTAGGAAGCACAGCACACCCCAAACAGTAAGCATCCTAAAAGACCTTGTCCAAGACATACTTGTCATATTGTCCAATGCTCAAGAAAAAGAGAGAATACTGAAAGCAGCAAGAGAAAAGAGAACCATCACATACAGGGGCTCAATATGATTAAGTGCTGATCTCTCATCTGAAACCATGGAGGCAAGAAGGCAATGGTATGACATAGTCAAAGTGCTAATAGAAAAAAATACTTCCAGCCAAAAATTCTCCCAGGAAAGCTTGCATGCAAAAACAATGGAGAAATCAAAATATTCACAGATATCCAGAAATTAAGAGAGTATGCCAATAAGAAACCTGTCCTTCAAGAAATATAAAGAGAATACTAAATACTGCAGGTCGAAAGGAAAAAATAGGAGAGAGAGAGAATTGGAGGACAGTGTAAGAAAAAAGAAAAAAAGTAAAAGGGAATTAAAACAACATATGACATATATAAACCCAAAGAAAATATGGCTAATGTAAGTAATTCCTTGAAAATAATAACACTAAATGTTAAGGAATTAAACTCACCAGTCAAGAGACACAGATTGGCAGAATGAATAAGGAAATATGACCCATCTACATGCTGTCTACAAGAAACCCACCTTAAACCCAGGGATTCAAGGATGCTGAAAGTGAATGGCTGGAAAACAATTTTACAAGGAAACAACAACCAAAAAGAGGGCGGGAGTAGCTCTACTAATATTTGACAAAGTAGACTTTAAAGCAAAAATATTTTAAGAGACAAAGATGGGCATTATATATTAGAAAAGGGGTAATCTTTCAAGAAGAAAGAACAATCATCAACATTTATATACTTAACTGGGGCTCCTCAGAATACATGAAGCAAACCCTAGAAAGGCTAAGTGGAGAAATAGATGCCTCTACAATTATAGTGGGGAACTTTAATACACCATTATCACCATTAGACAAAAAATTTCAATAGATAATCAATAAAGAAACAAATAGTTTGATTAATACATTAGAGGATCTGGACCTAATAGACTCATACAGAACACTACACCCAAATACAATGGGATATACACTCTTCTTGATTACACATGGATCATTTTCCAAGATCAACCACGTGCTATGCCACAGAAAAACTCTCAATGAATTCAGAAAGATGAAATTATACAAAATAATTTCTCTGACCACAATGGAATGAAGCTGGAAATAAATTAGGGCCAGAGAACCAGATTAGGCACATGGTATCAAAGTTAAACAAAGTCTTAGACAAACAGTGGGTCAAGGAGGAAATTACAAAAGAAATCAGTAACTCCCTTGAAACGAATGAGAATGAGAGCACAACATATGAAAACCTATGGGATGCAGCAAAAGCTGTACTGAGAGGGAAGTTCATAGCCATAAATGCATGTATCAAAAAAAGAAGAAAGCTAAAATCGAAGAACTAACTACACACCTAGAGGAATTAAAAAAAGGAGAACAAACCAACCCTAAATTAAGTAGAAAGAAGAAAATAACAAAGATTAGAGCAGAGCTAAATGAGATTGAAAATAAGAAAGCACTAGAAAAAAAATAAACCAAAGCAAAAGCTGCTTCTTTGAGAAGATTAATACTATTGACAAACCCTTAAATAGACTAACAAAGAAAAAAGAGAGATTATGCGAATATGTAAAATAAGAAACAAGGGAGGGGATGTCAACACAGAAATAAAAAGTATCATAAGAGAATGCTTTGAAAAATGGTATGCCAACAAGATGGATAACTTAGAAGAAATGGACATATTTCTAGAAACACACAAACAGCCTACATTGATGAAAGAAGAAATTTATGAACTCAACAGACCAATCACAAGAAACGAGAATGAATTAGTCATCAAAAACCATCCAACTAAGAAGATCCCAGGACCAGATGGCTTCACAGGTGAATTCTACCAAACGTTCTAGAAAGAAATAACACCAATCCTGCTTAAACTCTTCTAAAAATATAAATGGAGGGAATGTTGCCTAACTCATTCTATGATGCCAATATCACCCTAATACCCAAGCCACACAAAGATGCCTGAGGAAAGAAAACTATAGACCAATCCCTCTAATGAAACTAGATGTTAAAATCCTCAACAAAATACTTTGCTAATTATATTCAACACCACATCAAACAAATTATACCCCATGACCAAGTGTGTTTCATCCCTAATATGCAAGGATGGTTCAACATAAGAAAATCAATAAAAGAAATACACCACATAAATATATCAAAAGCAAAAAATCACATGATCATCTCTATAGATGCAGAAAAATCATTTGAAAAAACACAGCACCATTTCCTGATTAAAAAAAAAAAAATCAATAGATAAGAATACAAGAAAACTTCCTCAACATGATAAAGGGTATATAAAATACCCACAGCTAACATCATATTCAACGGTGAAATCCTAAATCTTTTCCTTTAAGATCTGGAAAAAGACAAGGATGCCCACTGTCATTGTTCTCATTTAACATTGTGTTAGAAGTACTTGCTTGAACACTTAGGCAAGAAAAAGATATAAAATATCCAAATTGGAATGATGGAAGTAAAAATTTCACTGTTTGCAGATAACATGATCCTATATATAGAAAGGCCTGGGAAATCTACAACAAAGTTTATAGAGCTCAAAAATGAGTTTGGTACAGTGGCAGGTCATGAAATCAATGTGCAAAAATCAGTAGCATTTCTTTACACCAATAATGAGTAATCTGAGGAGGAAATAAAAAAAAATCCCATTTACAATAGCAACTAAAAGAATCATAAACTAAGGAATAAATTTAACTAAAGATGTAAATGACTTGTAAGCAGTAAACTACACAAAGATGTTAAAGGAAATCAAAGATCTAAATAAATGGAAAAATATTCACTGTTCATGGATAGGAAGTCTAAACATGATTAAGATGTCTATCCTACACAAAATGATTTACCATTTTAACACAATCCCAATAAAAATTACTACAGCATTTTTTACTGAATTGGATAATCTAACTATGAAATTTACTTGGGAGGGCAAGAGGTCCCAAATAGCCAAAGACATATTGAAAAAGAAAAATATGACTTTAAAATGTACTACAAATTAGAGTGTTCAAGACAGCTTGGTATTGGCACAAGGATAGACAATACTGACCAATGGAACCAAATTGAGACTTCTGATATGGATCCTTGTGTATACAGCCAACTGATATTCGACAAGGTTACCAAGACCACTCAACAGGGAGATAATGGCCTCTTCAACAAATGGTGCATGGAGAAATGGATATCCACATCCAAAAGACTGAGAGAGAAGCACTATCGCACACCTTATACTAAAATTAACTCAAAATGCATCAAAGATCTAAATATAAGAGCTAAGACTATAAAGATCTTGGAAGATAATGTAGAGAAGCATTTACAAGATCTTGTATTAGGAAATGGTTTCAAAGCACTAGCAATGAAAAAAAAGACAAATGTGACCTCTCCAAAATTAAAAATTTTACACCTCAAGAAAGTGAAAAATCAGTCTACTCGATGTCAGAAAATATTTGGTAGCTATCTGATAGGTACCTAATATCCAGCATACATAAAGAATACATCACAAAAATAAAGAGACAAACAACCCATTTAAAAGAATGGGCAAGTGATTTGAATAGATACTTCTCTAAAGAAGAAATACAAATGGCTATAAAAGCACATAAAGAGATGGTCAACATCACTAGTTGTTAAGGAAATGCAAATCAAAACTTCAATGAGATATCATCTTACACTCATTAGACTGGCTGTTAATGAAAAAAAAAAAAAAAAAAAACAGAGGACACCTGTGTTGGAGAGGATATGGAAGAATGGGAACAGTTATGAACACTGGTGGGAATGCAGAATGGGGCAATCATTGAGGAGTACAAACTGGTGGTTCCTCAGGAAGCTAACTATAGAACTGCCATATGATCCAGCAATCCCACTACCAGGTATATACCCAGAAGAACTGAAAGAAAGGACACGAACAGATATATGCACACTAATGTTCATAGTGGCATTATTCACTATTGCCAAAAGCTAGAAACATCACAAAAGTCCATCAACAGATGAATGGATAAGCAAACTGTGGTATATACATATAATGGAATATTTCTCAGCTATAAGAAGGAATGCAGTATTAACACATGGGATAACATGGACGAATCTTGAAGACCTTACATAGAGCGAAGGTCAAATATTATATGACCTCACTGATATGAATTAAGCAAATTGAGCTGACTCACAGAGCTAGAGTCTGGAAGATAGGTTTTCAGGAGACAGAAAGGGAGTAGAGGGTCATGAGCCAATGTCTATATGGGCAAAACCTATAAGGTAGAAGTGTGTAGTTCTGCAATGGATGGACCTGACTGTGGTGCAGTTATGCCATTGGATTGGGTGGTGTTGGTTTGTGAAGGGGTTAGGGTGGGGAGGGTGGGTTGTACTGTCCATGGAATTGTGAGGAGGGTTGGGGGAGGGAGCAAATGAACTCTCAGGATTTGCAGGTATGTGGTTTGAACTACAACGCTGGGAATGTTCTTTTGGCAAATATGTCAGGGAATGATTGGTTTAGGGTGTTGGAAGTGGGGGTATGCAAGACAGGGTGCACCTGGGGCAGGTTTCTAGGGAGTGTGTGAGTGTTCATTCTGTCATAGTGCCTTGTATCAGTGGGTGGAGACCCACACAATGAATGGGAAGGTGTTGCACTCCCACCTTGGGAAGTCCTGCTATGTTCAAAAATAGAGGGGCAGGCGTCTCTCAAGAGCATAGGCAGTGCTTCATAGGGGAGGACAGACCAGTATGTCAAGCCCTCAATGTTGTTGCAAGTAACTCTGAACCTTGTTGTTCAAGGAGTGAAGCTTGTTGGTGGCTGTGGGTCTTGAGGGGAGGGAGAGGGAAGAATAGAATAGATGGAACATTGGAATTGTTGTACATGATCTTGCAATGTTGGATACAGTCCATTTTAAATTTCATCAAAATTTATAAAAGTGTATGATCCAAAATGTAAACCATAATGTAAATCATTGACCATGATTAGTAGCATTGCTTCAGTATTTGTACATCAATTGTAACAAATGAACCAGCCACATGTAAAATGTTATTAAAAGGGAAAAGTGGGAAAAGGAAGGATATTGGGTATATGCGAATCCCCTATATTCTGTATGTGACTTTTCTGTACCCTAAAGGTTCTTTGAAGACAAAATAAAAAAACATAAGACACTAGGGGAATAAACAGAAGAAAATGTCACTATACATACAAAACAATAGATCTTACAGTGATGAAAGACATAATGTCAAAAAATCTCAATATTTTTTCATTATTTTTTATTATTCCAAATTTTTAAATTCTTTTTTATTTTTTTAAATTTTTTTGTATTTCATTTCTTATTTTTAAAACTATATTTCATTTCTTATTAGTTGCATTTGGTTATTTTGTTGGCTTCTTCTGAAGAACTTTTGGATCACAGAAGGGTTACAACTATGACAGTAGAGGATCATTGGTGTGGGGTGTCAGTGATGGGGGATATATGGGAAGAGGTTCACCTAGGGCATATGTAAAAGGTATATAAATGTGTTCAAGTGTTCATAGGGCATTGTCATAGTGGGTGGAGATTCACACAATAACCAAAAGAATGTTGAATTCCCATCCTGGGGAGCTCTGCCACATTTTCTAATTGAAGAGCAAGAATCCTCCAAGTACTGGGGCAGTGACTAGTGAAGAATAATGGTCCATTGATATTGATGATTGTACTTATGAACCTTTACTTTTGAAATTGAAACTTAGCCTAGTATTATATGATGCCTAAGAGTTGCCTCCTGAGAGCCTCTTTGTTGCTCAAATGTGGCCTCTTTCTAAGCCAAACTCAGCATATAAATGCAATACCTTCCCCTTGGCATGGGACATGATTCCCAAGGATGAGCCTCCCTAGTACTGGGGTATTACTACCAAGCACCAACTAGCAATGCAATTGGAAAAAGACCTTGACCAAAAGGGGGAAAAGGTAATGACAAATGAGTTTATATGGCTAAGAGACATCAAAGTGAGTCAGGAGGTCAATCCAGAGGTTAGGCTTATACACATCTCAGCAGGATCTCATTGACTGCCAAAGTAAATACTACCTCAAAAAACAGGGCTCCTGAGAATTCTGGAGACAGCCAGACACTATAGGCAGGGCACACAGCTCAGGAGTATGTTGTCCTTCCACTGGATATTATTTTGGAATTTATTATCCCCAGTGTGACAGAGTTGGGCTCAATAGTGCTTTCCCTACACAGGCTTTTCTGTCCCCCTATTTGAACCTATAGTTTGTACAAGAGTTGATAGGTGTACATCTAAGAGACTTAAATCTTTGGGCTGTCCATGTGTTAAGATTAACAGCAACACTTGCACTACAGTTTATTGGACTCACCCAGGACAACTATCAAGGAGATGATGGTAGACATTGATCACCACAAGGAACACAGGGAGTCTGCAACTGCAAGCCAGATAGTCCCATCAATCTTCCCCATGGGATCTAAGCCCCCTCTCAATTAGAGATGGAGTGGGCATTACAATCCCAGAATCCTCAGGATTGGGGAATGAATGATAGACTAGAGTAGAAATACAGGTATTCTATTATAGACTTATTGTGATTCTAGCAATGGAAGCACTTATATTATTGATGTGGAGGCAGTGGCCACTGGATGTTCTGAGGGGCAGAAGAGGGCAAAATAGGTATATTATGGGTGCATTTTTAGGACTTGGGAATTGTCCTGAATGGCATTGCAATGATGGATACAGGCCAATATATATCTTGAGATAACTTACAAAATTGTGTGGGAGAGTGTAAACTACAATGTAAAGTATAATCCATGCTTAGTGGCAATGCTTCAAAATGTGTTCATGAATTGTAACAAATGTACCACATTAATGAAAGATGTTAATGTGGTAAAACGTGGGAGAGGTAGATAGCAGGGCATATGGGAATCCCCTATAATTTTTGTAACATTTATGTAATCTAAATACCTTTTAAAAAATAAAAAATATATTTTTAAAAATTATCACTTAAAAACATCTACTTCATGGGGAAAAAGTTCCTCCTTTGTGGTACTATTTATATTTTTTCATTGAAAAATGTTGATTTATTTATTTTCCTCATTTGATTCCTGAGGTGTTCAATCTGTATGGTGTCTTGAATTCTAAAATTATATTACTGCTCTTTTGATAAATTGGTTCTGCTCTTTTATTAATTTTCTGTACATTAGTGGTTATAACTGTGATGGAATATCACTGCCAGATCCAAGGAAGTTTTGTTGTTTTTTTTAAATCACAGCCTCTCAGGGATGAACTGAGCATAGATCAGTCTTTCCCTCAACTCTATTTCATTCTTCCCTTCCTGTTTACTGAGCAGATTTATATATTTCTTTAAATACAGAGTCAAAGATGTTCTTACCAAAAGGAAGCCCCTCATCTACATGTCTATGGAGGCTTCTCAGCTAGAATTTCTGGGTGCTAACCATAAATATTTTGGGAAAAGACATTCTAATACTCTAATCAGTGTGTCTGTGGATGAGAAAAGCACAATATTAATATGGACTTAGGAATTCTTGGTGTGCTGTGTGTGTGCTTGTGTGTTGTGTGCATGCATGTGTGTCTGTGTGTGTTGTGTGTGTGTCCTTTGTGCATGTGTGTCCATATGTTGCTTGCACATGTATGTTATGTGTATTCTGTGTGTTCTGCTGTGTGTGTTTTGTGTGTGTATTTTGTGTATGTGTGTCTGTTGTGTGTACATGTGGGTTCCATGTATGCATGGGTGTCTATATTTGTATTGTGTGTGTGTTTGGTGAAGTTTGGCAGAACTCAGAGTAGGGTAACCTGGGCTCATATATTCCAAACAGATTCACTATAATACAAAGCTGACAACTCAGATGCTCATATGAGTATAAGAATGGGTTCCATTTTATTCCACTGCATGTGATAAACCTTAATTAATAAAGTTCAAGATGTATAAAATATTGGTAATGGACTCCTGTGGTCCTGAAGCTTCATTAGCATTTCATTGGCACCATCTCTCATCACTTTCCCTCTTGCTAATTCATGTTGCCACAATGGCTTCCTTGTTGGCCTTTTCTCTCTGTTGTGCATATGGTTCCACAGAAATGCCCATGGCTCCTGTAACATCATCTTTGAATCCTCTGTTCAAAAGTTGACTTTTCTACTGGTCTTCTCTGAACCATAGTAAATAATGGGCCTCTACTCATTCTCTTTTTTATACTTCCTCTCATTATCTTTTAGCAATTGTCATCATCTGATAAGTCATATGATTTTTTATTTGTTTATAGTCTGTCTTTCATCAGATTGCAGTCTCTTTCATTTTCAGCACTGCTTTCTTAGACAGTGCCTGGAACGTATCTGACACTCAATATATATTCATCAGATGAATGTATGTATTTCTGATAATGTCTGTATAGCACACGTCTGCTTGGAAAAAGGATGCATTGGGAAAAGAATTTCTAATCAGAGATGGCACTGGAATTTTACCAAGAGGAAAAGATGCCTAAACACAATAATTTTTTGAATGCAAAATAGAAATTATAGAGGATTGTGGGAACGTGGCTGACAGGTTAGGCATATAAGTCTTAACTCCAACTAAAACAACAAAGAAAAAGCCAAATGCTGCTGTGGGGATCTGCTTTGGGCACAGCAAACCAAGATACTGCTTACCAACTCCCAGAAGAGTGAGGGTCTGAGACACAAAGAAGCCAAAACAAGTAATCATGAGATATTAAACCTCCCAGCTGCTGGGAAGGGCTTCCCTCACCCAAACCTGAGATATTAAGTGAGGGTAAAACTCCTGGTGAATTGTATATAACTGAGAGTAAAGCAGATGTCTATCTTGATGGGAAGGTGCTCTGAGTCATCTAGGAGGGTACTGGACAGATAAGGAAGCCAGGAATAATTATAGGCTGCTTACCTTGGTGACTGGAAGAAGCACACGTAGCCAGCCTCAGGGTGGACAGACTAGGTGGAGATCCTAGCCCCCTTCTTCAAATGGGAGTCTGATGGCAAATTCCCTGTGAAGAAAATGGATCTGGGAGAGTGGAGAGTGATTTTTTTGCAGGGAGTTTAGCCAGCTGGGACCCTCTTGAATATCAGAAGGGACACTGACTCAACAGAGAGAGGGGAAGGGGATCACCTCAGGCTGGTGGTCATTCCCAGGCTGGCAGTCATGCCCAGGAACCTAGATAAAGAAAGGAATTACATCAGTGAGGAGACAAAAACAGGCGGCAATCAGCACCAGTCCCGCTGACTGCAGGGGATCTAACCTGCCTGAGGGAAAATGGGTGGATAGCCTTCTGAAAGACTAATTACCCTAAGGACACAGAATAGCTCATTGGAAAATTCCTGCCTAAGATATATGAGGTCTTTGGTTCAATTCCTGGCTATTCCTTGAGAAATGACTCATCAGGCATACAATTGAAACTTTATGACAGGGAGCATATAGACATTTTCTTTGTATTAGCTTTTCTTAGATCTCTTTTTTCTTTCCAAAAAAAAAAAAAAAGTTCCTTTTTTTAATTCCCCTTAGTTTACTCACTAAAACCCAGTTCAAAACCTGCAGAGGGCAGGCTGCAGGGTGAGTGATTGAGGAACAGAAGCAGCCTGAGAAGATCCTTAGGAGTCTAAGAGAGAAGGTTGTTTTTCCATGTTTATTTTTTTTCTTTTGTCTCCTTTTTTCAAAAAAAAAAAAAACCAAGTTGCTGCTATCTTTTTTCTTGCTTGTTTTGTATCCCCTTCCTCTGTTTCTCTGCTTGTTTGTTTGTTTGTTTGTTTTATTTTTTTCATTTATTCTCTTGGTTACTGATCTATTCTCCCAAGGTTATTTCTTTTCACTCCTTCATCTTTATTTCTTTTGTTTTCCGTTGTTCTTTCATTCCAACTCTTTTATTTGCTCTCCAATTTTTCTTATTTGCATTTCTCCTTCTCTCCTTTTTCCTCTGCTTAATTTCTCTTTTTTACATTATTCTTTCTTTCTTTTCTCTTTTATTTCCCCCTCTTCTCACTATTCCAGACTTTTAATTTATTCTATATATTTTTTCTTTATTCTGTTTCTTGTTTCATTGTTTTTCTTCCACTTTCCTAATCTTACTCTTCTGTGCTTCTTACTTGTGTTATTTTTTCAATTTCCTAGGTCTTGTGCAGTTGCTCTCTTACCTTTTACTGATTTCATTACTATTATTCTTTTTTATTTCCTCTCTGTTTCCTTCTCTCTGGTCCTTATTTTTTTCTTTCAAAGGAACATACACAGATCTCTCTTAAACAAATGGCTGAGTGGGGGCAAGATCATGCCCAAAGGGGCTGTTTGGGGAACACACAGAGTAGGAGGCTTTTCGGCATTGATCTGGAGAGATCTGGACAAAAAGAAAAATTCCTCAAGGTGCTGCTGGCTTGATTCTTGGTTACTGTGATTCCTCTTCTTTGATTTCTCCTTTTCCATGTATAACAATTTTGTCTACCAATGCTCTTTTCCTACCTGCATCATTCTAACTTCTGCTTTCTGTTGTTGCTCTTACATTCCACCTCTCTTTGTTTAGTCCTCAATATTTCTGGTTTTTATTTCTATCTCATCTATCCTGTTTTCTTTCTTTTAACTTTTTTATTTTTGTCTTTTCTTTTCTCTTACCCTCTCTCCTCATCATTCTAACCTTTTAATTCATTCTATATATTTTTCTCTATTCAGTTTCCCATTTCATTATTAGTTCTCCACTTTTTTATTCTTATTACTCTACACTGCTTACATGAGGTAAATATTCTTTTTCCAAGGTCTTATACAGTTCTTCTAATGATAAATATTATAACTCCTCTTATTCATTTACTTTTCTTACCTCTTTCATTTTCCCTGGCCCTAAGTTTTTCCTTCAAGGGAACATAGACAATAGCAATTAAATAGAATAAGAGGAAGAAAGCTTCAAAGAGAAAAGTTAACGCACACACAGAAAAACCAGGAACTAAATAAAACACTAGAGTAAAGTGAGAGGCTAATCAACTGAATAAACCAATCAAGATAAAAAGATGACCAGATATTTATTATTTCCTTCTTTGTACTTCCTTTAGGTTTAGTTTGTGTTGTTTTTCCAGTTCCTCCAAGTGTGCAGTTAGGTTTTCAATTTTAGCATTTTCTTCTTTTTTAATATACGTATTTATGGCTATGAACTTCCCTCTCAGGACAGCTTTGGCTACATCCCATAGGTTTTGTTGTTGTTATTGTTGTTGGTGGTGGTTTTTTTTGGAGGGGGAATCAAATTTTTCACAATACCATAGGTTTTGATAGGTTGTGTTGTCATTTTCATTAGTTTCAAGAGAGTTACTGATTTCTTCTGAGGTTTCCTCCTTGACCCACTGTTTGTAGAGTGTGTTGTTTAACTTCCATATCTTTGTGCCTAATCTGTTTCTCTGGCCTTAGAGATTTCCAATTTAATTCCATTGTGGTCAGAGAAATTACTTTGTATAATCTCAATCTTTCTGAATTCATTGAGAGTTGGTCTGTGGCCTAGCATGTGGTCTATCTTGGAGTATGATCCATGTGCACTCAAGAAGAACGTAAATCCTATTATATTTGGGTGTAGTGTTCTATATATGCCTATAAGGTCCAGGTCCTCTAACATATGGTTCAAAGTCTTTGTTTCTTTATTGATTCTCTGTCTAGATGTTCTGTCTAATGGAGATAGTGCTGTATTAAAGTCCCCCACCATATTTGTAGAGGTCTTTATTTCTCCACTTAGTTTTTCCAGAGTTTGCCTCATGTATTTTGAGGCACCCCGATTAGGTGCATAAATGTTTATAATTGTTCTCTCTTCTTGAGAGATTACCCCTTTTACTAATATATAGTGTCCATCTTTGTCTCTTACAATAGTTTTGCATTTAAAGTCTATTTTGTCTATTTTTATTAGAATAGCTACTCCTGCCCTTTTTTGTTTGTTTGTTTGCTTGTAAAATTGTTTTCCAGCCATTCGCTTTCAGCCTCCTTGAATCCCTGGGTCTAAGGTAGGTTTCTTGTAGACAGCATATAGATGCATCATATTTCCTTATCCATTCTGCCAATCTGTGTCTCTTGAGTGATGAATTTAATCCATTAACATTCAGTGTTATTACTCGCAACAAATTTCTTACTTCAGCCATATTTTCTTTGGGTTAATGTATGTTATGCTGTTTTGTTTCTGTTTTTGTATTTTTAGTTGTTTTTAATACTCTGCCAACTCTCCCTCCCTTGTTTTTTCCTTTCAACTTGTAGAACTTCCTTTAGTATTTCTTGAAGTGCAGGTTTCTTATTGGAATACTCTCTTAATTTCTGTTCATCTGCAAATATTTTGAGCTCTGTCATTTTTGAATGCCAGTTTTGCTAGATAGAGAATTTGTGGCTGGAAGATTTTTTCTTTTTGTACTTTGACTATGTCATACCACTGTCTTCTTGCCTCCATGGTTTCAGATGAGAAATCAGCACTTAATCTTGTTGTGCTTCCCTTGTATGTAATGGTACTCTTTTCCTTTGCTGCCTTGAGTATTTTCTCTTTGTATTGGGCATTGGACATTTTGACAACCGTATGTCTTGGAGCTGGCCTGTTGGGATTTATACTGTTTTGGGTGCGCTGTGCTTCCTGGACCTGCACGCCCATTTCTTTTAATGGGGTTGGGAAGTTTTCAGCCATTATTTTCCTCAACACTCCTTCTGTTCCCTTTCCCTTCTCTTCTCCTTCTGGGATG
>JAKSZT010053923.1:315788-355572 GCA_026826555.1 Tolypeutes matacus
TGGTGGGCCACACTGTGGGAGATGTTTGTGTGGGATGTGGTGGGAGGTGTGGGAGGTGGGCAACATGGGAATCCCAGTGGGTTCCGTGTAATATTTTAGGTAATCTAAGCACCTCTTATAATATATGTATATATATATATATATATATAAAACATTTTTGTAAGCAAATACACATATATGCATATATATTTATATATCATTTTGCAAATGTTTGTATGTATTGTGAGAATTTTGATTTTTACCCATAATAAAAAAAATAAAAAATAAAAAAATAAAGATAAAAAAATAAAAAAATTAAAAAAATAAAAACCAGTAGCCCTACAGCCCAAAAAGGGAAGCAATAATCTGCTGTTCCCTAAACCTCAAACTATACAAGTTATAAAAATGAGGACATGTGGCTGTGGTGTTGGCCTATGCAGCCTCACTGGTTGAAATTCTTAAACCCATGGGAAATGGGAGTCACCCAAAACATTATTTAAAAACCACAATAAAGTATGTATCTTTTATTATTTGTAAATGCCTTTTCAAAATGAGTGAGATTTTCCCTACTGCACAAAACAACATTGTCTGGGAACTAAGTTCCTCCTCCAGAAAATCATCCCAAGGTTTGGACTGCCCCAAACAACTCAGTCAAGTAATGAACCTGTTTTTATTTCAGCTGTAGTGCAAGGTGTCCACCAAAGTCTCAGAATTAAGTGAAAATTGCATGCAGATTGGAGATCTGCATCATCAGGAAAGGTGGAAATGATGAGCTATACTTTAAAGAAAATCTTAAATTTGTCAAAAAACACAATTAAAATGGACTGAAACACTTAACCTAGCTCTCCATTGGGTCAGAGTGGCCCTTAGAAGAGGACTGTATTAAATCCTTTCAAGCTTATGTATGGAAGGCCCTTTCTAAACAACCTGTGGGGAAAACCCAATTTCCCAATAACCTTATAGGTAGCCCTCCATAACTGGGCCTTGCAGATAGGAGAGCTCCTCACCATGCATGCATATGCAAAAATGCACCTAAGATACATGACTGGCCAACCACTCCACCCCTTCTCCGTCAGGACAAGTTCTTTTAAAAGTTTGAAAAAACAAATATCCTGAAGATCAGCTAAAACCTAAGTGGGAGGGACCTTACACAGTAATATTAACCTCTCACTCTTCTAAGTTACAGAGAATCAAGTCCTGGGTCCATCATACCAGAGCAAAGCCTTGCTACTTATCAGATCCAGTTAATAAAGGAGGTCCTAAGCCTGAGCATGAAGTGAAATGTGAAGTAATGTTGGTTGGGAACCTGCATTTCCTATTCAAAAAGAAAAAAAACTCCACAAAATACTAATTCTGTTCTTTCTCTTAAAGGACCTACCATTAGCTTGCCTTGAGGGAAATTACCAATCATCCCTCACACTTGTTTTGCAAATTATCCAAAACCTCTACAATAGAACCAAGTGTTGGTACTATGTAAATTTGCACAATCAATGTCAAGTAATGCTTGGACCAGCTGTACTGTGGGATGTTTCATTTAATCTGAACATGGAAAGCAGTAGCCAGGAGAGCCTACTTAAACAAAATTCAACAGACTTTTGCAAAAGCAGACCCCAAAACATGTAACGCCACAAGTGATCAAAGAGAGCAATCCAATTAATCCCTTTGTTTACCTTCTTAAGGATCACAGCATCCACTGAAACTGCAGCCGCATCCTTATACTAGCCAAATATCTCTCCAGAGAATTGAGAGCATCGAGAAACTAAAAAACAAAATAAAAAACTTCATCACATAGGAAAATAATTTCTCCTTCTGGAACCCATCGAGCTTCACCAAGTGATTGCTCCCATTCATTATCATCTTAATTCTTTTTGGTGGTTGCACACCTACTCATATCATGCATGCAATGCTTTATTCAAAGGCAATTGTACATACTAACAATCCAACTTTTCCTTCTCAGACCATCCTCTTACTATAGTTCCTGAAAGGTCAATGCCCATGGTGTCAGCAGGAAGTAGTTACAGAAGATCTGAGCTTCATCACTTTCCCCTGCAATAAGAATATCTCCAAAAACTAGGAGGGAATTGATGGGTATAAGATGACCATATACCTGAAATTAACTTGTTTCTCTCCCTGTTGCTAGGATACATAGGAAAGAATTATATGTAAATTAGAAGGTAATGAGATGCAAGCCTCTATTGGGGCCAAATTCTAGTTCTTGTGGTCGAGAATATCCTGTTGAAGCAATGAAGTTTGAAAACCAGCCTCAACTCATTGGCCGAACCTGTGCAGTAGAAGCCCCTCGCTGTCCTCACTTCAACTTGCTTCATTAATGTAGTAAAATTCCCACCCCGGGGTGGAGTTATCCACCCCCTTTTTGATCATGCAATGTATGTGCAAGCATGATTTCCTGAACATACTAATCATACAATTCAATTATATAACTAGCAATGTATGCTCATCCATATGCATAAAAGCTAATGCATAATCAAAGCAAATCCTAAGTAGTAACTTAGGTATTTGAGCAAGAGTAAAACCACAGCATGGGGAATTGGGTTTATGTCACTTTAGACCAAACTTGGCTCCTGTCTGCAGACATAATAAATGTAAGTTCTGCCTAACTCTCATCTTAAAGTTTTTTTTTTCCTACATCTCAGGTTATCCCCAAAGCCTCAGCTTTGGAACCTAACATTAAAGTGTGGGGTGTTGGCTTGGACTATCCATGGAACTGGGGGGAGGGTTGGAGGAAAGAGCAAGTGAACTCTGGGGATTTGCAGGTTTGTGATTAACACTACAATGGTGAGAATGTTTTTTGACAAATATGTCAGGGGAGGGTTACTGATGCAGGTCGTCTGGATGGGGGGATACACAGGATAGGGTGCACCTGGGGCATGTTTCTGTCAAAGCAGAGAAAGTGTTCATCTTGTCATAGTGTGTAACCTCATTGGGTGGAGACTCACACAATGAACAAGAAAATATTAAACTCCCATCCTGGGGAGTTCTGCTGTGATTTCAAATCAGAGGGACAAGAATCTCTCTAGAATATAGGTAGTGCCTAATAAAAGAAAACAGACCGGGAAGCGGCTGTGGCTCAATCAGTAGGGCTCCCGTTTACCATATGGGAGGCCCCGGGTTCGGTTCCTGCGGCCTCCTGGTAAAGACAAGCCCGCCCGCACGGCGTGGTTAGCTGACCCAGCGAGCACAAGCAGCAAGGGGGGGATAAATGAATAAATAAAAATAAAAAAAAAATCTTAAAAAAAAAAAAAAAGAAAGAAAACAGACCAATATATCAAGCCCTCAATATTATTGCATGTAGCTATGAACCATATTCTTAAAAAACTGAAACTTAGTAGTTACCATAGGTTCTGAGGGGAGTGGGAGGAAAGAATAGAATAGATGAAACATAGGACATTTTTAGGGCATTGGAATTCTTGGAATTGTTCTGCATCATCTTGCAACAATGGATAAAGGCCATTTTAAATTTTTTCAAAACCAATAAAAGTGTACAGTGCAAAATGGAAACCATAATGTAAACCATTGACCATAGTTAGTAGCAATGCTTCCGTATTTGTACATCAATTGTAACAAATGTACCGTACACATGTAAAATTTTATTAATAGAGATGAATGGAGGGGGGAGGGGTTGAGTATACTCTATGTGAATCTCCTATATTTTCTATGTGACTTTTCTGTAACCTAATGCATCTTTGAAGATAAAATTTTTAAAAATAAGATACTGGGGGAATATATGGGAGAAAGTGTACTTGTATATAAAAGATAACAGATCTTACGGTGATGAAATACACAGTAAAAATTTTATTACAATTTTTTAATTTTTCTTTTTGTACTTTATTTGTAATTATTACTATTCTTACTATTATTTTTATTCATGTATATTTTTTTCTAAATGAATATATTTAAGCATATGAGAACACCCACCAATATCTCTAAAGGTAACATGAAATTCTCCATTAAACCTCATACCCACAATTAACATATATGATTGGGATGTTTTTTTTTTTCTGTGTATGAGATAACAAATCAAAGAATAAGTGATCACTAAATAAATCTAAATAGATATTTCCATAGCAACTGTTTCCCTGCTTTTATTTAAACTTCATATGCCCTTTAACTAACAAATACTCTATGGTAAAAGAAAGTTCAATAAATTCCTTTTTTTTTCTGCAGAAGCTTTATTTTAAATATATATTTTAATTTTTAAGGAGATACTTAGGTTACAAAAATGTTACATAAAAAATATAGGGGATGAGAACCAGCAAGATGGCACAGAGCAAGGAGCTCTTAGAATCAGCTCCTGCTACAGGTCAGTTGGTAATCACGCAGGCTATCTAAAGCACTTGTTTGGGTGCTCCAGGAGACCAGGGGTACATCCTACAACATCCTTGAAAGAATGGAAGGAGGAGACTGCCCATCTGCAGAGAAGATTCATAATTAGAGCACTCCATGCCACGGAGGCCAGTGCCCACCCACCACCAGAGGCACAAGCTGCCTCAGGAGCTATTCTGTGGCTGGAATTGGAAGCTCCACTTCCAAAAATGGGGAAGGAAGAGACAATTGGACACCAACTTCAGCTACTGATTAGTAAATCAGTAGGCTAAAGTATAATCATAACAACAGCTAATGTTTAAACCTGTCCAAGTCAGAAAGAAGCCAACAGCTGCCATCTTAACTGCTCCTGACATGAGGAGAAGTGGGGCTGACTGAAAAGCACAATGCTGGTAGGGACCGGCTTCTTTCCACTTAGATCAGATTGCCACTCTTGACTAACCCCAGGCCCACCTCAGGCAGGGAGGAAGCTGTGGGAGCTACCAGCCTCTCTGTGAAACTACCGACCATGCTGCAGAGATCAGTGATCATCCTACTTTGGCAGTTCAAGTCACCCCAGGAGCTATTCTGCAGCAGAAATTGGAAGCTCCATTTCCCAAAACAAGGAAGGAAGAGATGGTTGGCCACCCATATCAGCTACTGATTAGTAAATTCAGTTGACGAAAGTATAACTCAAAGAACAGCTAAAGTTTGAATATGTCCCAGTCAGAAGGAGGCTGGTAGCCTCCACCCACAGCATGAGGGGAAGCTAGGGTGACTGAAAATCACAGTGACAGTAGAGACTGGTTTCTTTCACCCAGATTGGCCTGCAGCCCTAGCCTAGACTTCAGCCCCACCTCTAGCAAGGAGGAAGCTGGCAAGCCCTACACCAGCCTATCCAGGTAACTGCAGGTACATTTCATGGAACAGACTGAATAACCAGAAGTATACCTGGGCAACTGTGGTCATCTTGGACCTGCACTGCATTGATTGCTGCCCACGTCTACAGCTCCATTCCTGCCCCAGTCAGGGGAGAAAGGGGTGTGAAGCTTCATCAGTCTCTCTGGGCTACTACAGTCTAGGCCTGCATGACTTGGATTATTCCACACAACTATGACTCTGTCCCTACCCCTGGCAAAGGACAAAGTTGGGAGAAGCTTCACTGGTCCTTGGGGCAATGAGGGCAGCTTGAACCTCCCTGGCTTATAGCACCAACTACATCCTTGGCTCCTACTACACAACCAGCAAGGGAGAAAGGGCAAGAAAGCCCTAAACTAAAAAGAAGAACTGCACCCAAAATAAATAAGCAAGCCAGATGCCAAGATACCAACAAAAAATTTCAATTCACACCATGAAACAGAATGATATGGCCCAGTTTAAGGAACAAGATTAGCCTCCAGACGACATAGAGGATTTGAGACAACTAATCATAGATGTTCAAACAAATCTCCTTAATAAATTCAATAAAATGGCTAAAGAAATTAAGGATATTAAGAAGCCATTGGATAAGCACAAAAAAGAATTTGAAAGCATACATAGAAAAATTGCAGAATGAAAGGTGCAATAAATGAAATTAAAAATACACTGGAACCTTATAATAGCATATTTCATGAGGCAGAAGAAAGGATTGGTGAGCTTGAAAATGGCCTCTGAAATTGAACATACAAAAGAGCAAATAAAGAAAAGATTGGAAAAACTTGAACAAGGTCTCAGGGAACTAAACAACAGCAGGAGATGAGCAAACATACATGCCATGGGTGTCCCAGAAGGAGAAGAGGAGAGGAGAGAAAAGGGGCAGAAAGAATATTTAAAGAAATAATGGTATAAATTTTCCCAACCCTATTAAAGGACATAGATATCCATGTCCAAGGAACATGATGTACTCCCATCTGAAAAAAATCTGAATAGACAAACTCCGAGACACACACTAATCAGAATATCAAATGCCAAAGATGAAGAGACAATTCTGAGAGCAGCAAGAGAAAAGCAATGCATAAGATATAAGAGATACCCAATAAGATTAAGCACTGATTTCTCACCAGAAATCATGGAGGCAAAAAAACAGTGGTATGATATATTTAAGATACTGCAAGAGAAAAACTTCCAACCAAGAATTTTATATCCAGCCAGATTGTCTTTCAAAAATTAAGGCAAGTTTAGAATATTCACAAGTAAACAGAAACAGAGAGTTTCTAAGCAAGAGACTACCTTTGTAGGAAATACTAAAAGGTGTGCTCCAGTCTGAAAAGAAAAGACAGGAGAAAGTGGCCTAGAAGAGAGTCCAGAAATGATGATTATAACAATATAAGTAACTAAAAGTGTCAAAAGAGTGGTGAAAATAAAATATGACAGATAAAACCCAAATATTCAGGAATAAACTTAACCAATGATGTAAAGCACTTGTATTCAGAAAACTACAACTCGTTGTTGAAAGAAATTTTAAAAAGACCTAAATAATTGGAAGAACATTCTGTGCTCATGGACTAGAAGACTATATATCATTAAGATGTCAATTGTACTGAAATTGATATAAAGACTCAATGTAATTCCGATAAAAATTCCACCAGTATTTCAAAAATAAATGGAAAACATGATTATCAAATTTATTTGGAAGGGTAAGCCAGATACATCTTAAAAAGGAAAAGCAAAGTTGGAGAACTCTCATTTTTGGACTTTAAGTCGTATTACATTGCTACAGTGGAAAAAGCAGCATAGTACTGGCATAAAGACAGATACATAGACCAATGGAACAGAAGCGATAATTCAGAAATAGACCCTAACATCTATGGTCAAGTGATTTTTGTCTAGCCTGTCAAACCCACCCAGCTCAGGCATAACAGTCCATTCAACAAATGGAGCAGAGAAAACTCGATATCCATAGCAAAAGAAGGGAAAATGACCCCTATCTCACATTGTATACAAAAATTAATTCAAAATGAATTTTTAAAAAAGTAAATATAGAAACAAGAACCATAAAGCTTCTAGAAGAAAATGTAGGAAAACATCTTCAAGATCTGGTGGTAGGTGGTGAATTCTTAAAGAAGATAAGAGCTTGAGTGAGATGGACTACTGATAATTAAGGTACGTAAAAGTTTTAATTAGCATTACTGTAAAAGTGTGGAAATGTACAGATTTGATGGTAACACATTAAAGTAATAGCTGGTTTATAATCGAGTATGTGGCTGAAAATCATTGTCTAGAGATGTAAATACCAATTGACAGAAAGCTAGAGAATAATCTAGGGACTGAATAACACTGTAAACCCAGAGGTGGATGGGAATTTTGGTTGGTGGTACAGATGCAAGAGTGTCCTTTGTGTGCTAGAGCAGATGTACATCACTATTGCAGGGTGGTGGGAATGTGGAGGAGCATGGGAAAAATACAACTGGAGTGACCTATGGAATGTGGTTAACAGTAATGTAATATCCTTGCATCTATGCCAAAGATGTACTGTGTTGTTAATGGGGGCACATGGAAAATGTGTACCAAATGTATGCTAAGGACCTGGCAATAAGCAGACAATATTGTCTCATAATCCGTAACAAATGTTCCACCATGGTGTGGTGTGTTGATAAGGAGGTGTTTTTTGGGAAGCCTGCACATGTGAATGATTGTTTTGTAAGTTTACAGCCTCTGTTCTAAAAATATATTTAAAATATAATAATTGGGTGGGTTTGGGGAAGAATACACCAAATGTAAGATAAGGACTATAATTAGTAGAAAGATTTTAACAATATTCTTTCATAATTTGTAACAAATGTCTCATGACAATGCAAGGTGTTGGTGGAGGGCTGAGGTATGGGACTACTGTATGATGTTAGGAATGTTTGCTTTGTAAGTTCACAACTTTTACTATACACTTATTATTTATGTATGTACATGTATAAATGATATAAAAATAATAATAATAGGGTGGGTTGAGAAAAATACTTGAGTTAGTAGTAATATTTTGAGGATATTCTTTAGTCATTAAAATGTTTAACAACAATGTAATTTATTGGTGGTAGGGTGAGGTATGAGAGCCCTGTATGATATTATGTATGTTTGTTTTGTAAGTTCATGGCTATTGCTATACTCTTATTTTTTATGTATGTTCATGTATGTGTAATATACTTCAATAAATTCAAAATATATAGGGGGTTACCATATGCCCTGCTCCCCACACCACCCACATGTTGCCCCATTATAAACACCCTTCATTAGTGTGGTATATTCATTACAATTGATGAACAGATTTTGAAGCATTGCCACTAAGTATGGATTATAGTTTACATTGTAGTTTACACTCTCCTCCACACAATTCTGTAGGTTATGGAAAGATATATAATGGCCTGTATCTTTCATTGCAATGTCATTCAGGATGATTCCCAACTCCTGAAAATGCCGCTGTATTACACCTGTTTTTCCCTCTCTCTACCCTCAGAACCTCCATTGGCCATAGCCTCCACATCAATGATATAATTTCTTCCATTTGGTAAAATCACAAAATGTCTATAGTAGAATTTCAATATCTACTTTAGTCCATAGTTCATTCCCCAGTCCTGAGGATTCTGGGATGGTGAAGCCCACTCCACCTCTAATTGAGAGGGTGCATCAACCCCATATGGTTGATGGATGGAGCTCTCTTGCTTGAAGTTGTAGATTCTCTCAGTTCCTTGGTATGGTGGTTGTCCATCATCTCCTCCTTGTTAGTTGTCTTGGGTGTGCCCAATGAACTGCAGAGTAGGTGTTGCAAGTCAGTTGAGATTCAGAGCCCAGCTGACACATGGACCACCCAAAGATTTAAGTCTCTTGGGCATACACTTACTAACTCTAGTTAGTAAGGTTCAAATAGAAGGGACCATAGAGCAATGTGTAGGGAAGCCACAACTAAGTCCAACTCTGTCACATTTAGGAACATAAATCCCAAAGTATGGTGGAATGGCAAGGCATCAAACTCCTGAGCAACTGTCCTGACTAGAGTGTCTGGATGTCTCCAGAGCCCTCAGGAGCACTGTGACTTGGGGCAGTGTTCTTTGGCTGAAATGAGATCATACTAATATGTGCATTAGGGCAACCTCTGGAATGACCTCTCAACTCACTTTGAAGTCTCTTAGCCACGTAAACTCATTTGTCTTTGCCTTTTTCCTCTTTTGGTCAAGGTCTTTTCCCAGTTGCATTGTTAGTTGACAATTGGTAGTAAACCTTTGGTGTCAGGAAGGCTCATCCCCCGGAGTCATGTCTCACGTTTGGGGGAAGTTATTGCATTTATATGTTGAGTTTGACTTAGAGAGGGGCCACATTTGAGCAACAAGAAGCTCTCAGGAGGTAACTCTTAGGCACCCTAAAATACTAGGCTAAGTTTCAATTTCAAGAGTAAAGGTCATAAGCACAGTCATCAATATCAAGGGCCCATCAATGGACCATCCTCCTTCACTAGTCATTGCCCCTGTACTTGAGGGATTCTTACTGCTCCATTAGAGAGTATGGCAGAGTTCTCCAGAATGGGAATTTGATATTCTTTCTGTTATTGTGTGAATCTCCACCAACTGTGATAATGCCTCATGAACATTTGAACATATTTACATGCCTTATATGTATGCCCAGATGAACTTTCTCCCATCGCTGACACCCTGTATCAATGAACTTCCCTTGCCACAGTTGTGATCCTTCCGTAATTCAAAACTTCTTCAACAATGAAAGCAATTAAATAGCCAAATACAATTAATAAGAAAATGAAATAATGATAGTTTTAAAAAATAAGAAATAAAATACAAAAATTAAAAATAAAAAAATAAAAAAACTTGGGAGGTTAAAAATAATGAAAAAATATTAAAATTTTTTTGACATTTTGTCTTTCATCACTGTAAGTACTGTTGTCTTGTATGTACAGTGACTTTTTCTTCCATTTATTCCCCAAGTGTCTTACTTTTTTCATTTTGTCATCAAAGAAGTTTGTGGTTACCGAAAAGTCATGTACAGAATATAGGGGACTCCCATATACCCATCCTCCCCCTTTACTACTTTCCCTATTACAAACATTTTATATGTGTATGATACATTTGTTCGAACTGATATACTAATATTGAAACATAGCTACTAGCCATGGCCAATGGTTTACATTATGGTTTACATTTTGGACATACACCTTTATAAATTTTGATATAACTTAACATCACCTGTATCCATTATGGCAAGATCATGTTGAACACTTCCATCACCCCCAAGTTGCTCCCTGTTCCATCTATTCTTTTCCTCCCTCCTCCTCCCCTTGGTACCCACAGCAAACATGAGGCTTCACTCTTTGAAGGACAAGATTCATAGTTACTTGCAACAACACTGAGGGCTTGACACACTGGTCTGCCCTCCTCTATTAGGCACCACCCATAGTTTTTGAGAGACTCCCGCCCCTCTGATTGAAAACTTAGTGGGCCTCCCCAGGATGGGAGTCCAACAGCTTCCTACTCATTATGTGGGTCTCCACCTACTTATATAACACACTATAACAAGATGAACACTCACACATTCCATAGAAGCCTACCCCAGGTGCACCCTGTCCTGAATGGCCCAATCCCCAATTTTCAACTACTCCCTCCCCCAACACTTACCCCAGTTCCATGGACAGTCCAACGCCTCCTCTCCACCCTATCTACCTGACAAATCTGCACTTCCCAACCCAATAGTAACACTGCACTCCTGTCATGCCCCCTCCACTGCACAACTACACACCTGCACCTTATCATAGATTTTGCCCATTTGGGCATTGGCTCACAACCTTCTTCTCCCTTTCTATTTCCTGTAAACTTATCTTCCAGACTAGCTCTGTGAGACTGCTCAATTTGCTTAATTCATATTAGTGAGGCCATGTAAGATTTTTCCTTCAGTGCCTTGCTTGCTTCACTGAACATAAAGTCCTCAAGATTCATCCATGTTATACCATGTGTTAATATTGTATTACTTCTTAGAGCTGAGTAATAATCCACTGTATGCATATACCACAACTTCTTTATGCATTCATCTGTTAAAGGGCATGTGGGTTGATTTCAACTTTTGGCAATGGTGAATAATGCCACTATGAATATTGGTGTACATATAAGTGTTTGAGTCCTTGCTTCAATTCTTCTGGGTGTATACCCAGCAGTGGAATTGCTAGATCATATGCCAGTTCTATAGTTTAATGAGGAACTACCAAACTGGCTGGTCCACAATGGCTAGACCATTCTACATTCCCACTAGCAGTGGATGATGGATCCCATTCCTTCAAATCCTCTCCAACAATTGTAGTCATCTGTTTTTTTAAGAATGGCCAGTCTAATGGTTGTAAGAGGATATCTCATTGCTGTTTTTATTTGCATTTACCTAATAGCTAGTGATGTTGAGCATCATTTCATGTGATTTTTAACCATTTGTATTTTTTCTTAGGAGACGTTCAAGTCTCTTGTCCATTTTTAAAAAGGGTTGTTTGTCTTTTGATTTTTGAGGTGTAGGATTTCTTTACATATGCTAGATATTAGGCTCCTATCAGATATATGGTTACCAAATATTATCTCCCATTGAGTAGGCTGCCTTTCACTTTCTTGACAAACTTCTTTGAGGTTCAAAAGTTTTTAATTTTGAGGAGGTCCCATTTATCTATTTTTTCTTTAATTGCTCATGCTTTTGGTGTGAAGTTCTTAAAACTATTTCCTAATACAAAATCCTGTAAATGCTTCCTTACATTATCTTGAAAGGTTTTTATGGCCTTGGCTCTTATATTTAGATCTTTGATCCATCTTGAGTTAATTTATAAGGTGTGAGATGGTGTTCATTTCTCATTCTTTTGGATGTGAATATCCAGTTCTACAAGCACCATTTGTTGAAGAGGTCATTCTCTCCCAGTTGAATGAGATCGTTGACCTTATCAGTTACCAGATCACGGTATATGCAAGGATCTATACCAGAAGTCTCAATTCAGATCCATTGGTCAGTATGTCTACAGTTGTGCCAATACCATGCAGTTTTGACCATTGTGACTTTCTAATATTTTTAATTTCAAGTTCTGTGATTCTTCTATCGTTTTTCTTTTCAATATGTCTTTGATTATTCACAGTCCCTTGTCCTTCCAAATAAATTTCATAGTTAAGTTTTCCAACTCAGTAAAAAATACTGTGGTGATTTTTATTCAGATTACATTAAATCTGTAGATCATTTTGGGTAGGATAGACATCTTAATGATGTTTAGTATTCCTATCCATGAACAGGAAATATTCTTCTATTTATTTAATTCTTCCTTGATATCCTTTACTAGTTTTGTGTAGTTTTCTGCATATTTCATTTACATCTTTAGTTAATTTATTCCTAGGTATTTGATTCTTTTAGTTGTTTTTGTAAATATCATTAATTTTCTCCTCAGATTGCTCATTATTAGTGTACAGAAATGTTACTGATTTTTGCACATTGATCTTGTAACCTGCATCTTTACTGAACCTGTTTATAAGCTCTAGAAACTTTGCTGTAGATTTCTCAGAGGATTCTATGTATAGGATCATATCATCTGCAAATAGTGAAACTTTGATTTCTTCCTTCCCAATTTGGGTGAATTTCATGTCTTTTTCTTGCCTAAGTGCTCAAGGAAATACTTCTAACACAATATCAAATAGGAGCAGTGAAAGTGGGCATCCTTGTCTTGTTCCAGATCTTAGAGGAACGCTTTTAGGATTTCACCATTAATATGATGTTAGCTGTGGGCCTTTCATATATATCCTTTATCATGTTGAGGAACTTTGTTTCTATTATTATCTTTTGTAGTGTTTTTATCAGGAAACATTGTTGTTTTTTGTTGTTGTTGTTGAATGCTTTTTCTGCATCTATAGAGATGATCATATGATTTTTTTCTTTTGGTCTGATTATGTAGTGTATTACATTGTTTGATTTTCTTATGTTGAACCAGGGATGAAACCCAATTGGTCATGGGGTATAATTTGTTGGATGTGTTGTTGAATATGATTAGCAAGCATTTTGTTGAGGATATTCACATCTAGGTTCATTAGAGAGATTGGTCTGTAGTTTTTCTTTCTTGTGGTGTCTTTGTTTGGTTTTGGTATAAGGGTGATGTTGACAACACAGAATGGGTTAGATAATGTTCCCTCCACTTTTATTTTTTGGAAGAGTTCAAGCAGGATTGGTATTAGTTCTTTCCAGAATGTTTGGAAGAATTCACCTGTGAAGCTGTCTGCTCCTGGGCTCTTCTTACTTAGAAGGTTTTTGATGAATTATTCTATCTCGTTATTTGTGATTGGTCTGTTGAGTTCATCAATTTTTTCTTTCATCAATGTAGGCTGCTTTTATGTTTCTAGAAATGTGTCCATTTCCACTAAATTATCCATTTTGTTGGCATATAGTTTTTCAAAGTGTTCTCCTATGATACTCCTTATTTATGTGGGGTCAGTGGGGATATCCCCTTCCTCATTTCTTATTTTATGTATTTGCATCTTCTTTCATTTTTCCTTTGTTAGGCTACCTAAGGGTTTGTCAATTTTATTAATCTTCTTGAAAAATCACCTTTTGGTTTTGTTAATTTTTTATAGTGTTTTCTTATTTTCAATTTCTTTTAGTTCTGCTCTAATCCTTGTTATTTCCCTCTTTCTACTTCCTTTGGGGTTAGCTTGTTTTTCTTTTTCTAATTCCTCCAGGTGTAAAGTTAGATCTTTGACTTGGCCTCTTTCTTTTTTTTAAAATATACACTTTTATGGCTCTGAATTTCCCTCTTACTACAGCTTTTGCTGCATTTGGTATGTTGTGTTGACATTTTCATTTTTTTCAAGGTAGTTATGATTCTTTTGAGATTTCCTCCTTGACCCACTGTTTATCTAAGAGTGTGTTGATTAGCTTCCATATCTTTGTATCTAATCTGGTTCTGTGCCCCTTAGTGATTTCCAATTTCATTCCATTTTGGCCAGAGAAATTGCTTTGTATAATTTCAGTCTTTCTGAATTCATTAAGTGTTGTTCTGTGGTCTAGCATGTGGCCTGTCTGGAAAATCATCCATGTGCACTCAAAAAAAATGTATAGAGGATTGTAGGAACATGCCTGAGAGACTAGACATATCGTTTTTAGCTCTTACTAAAACAGCAAAGAAAAAGTCCATAGGCTGCCATGGAGACCTGCTTTGGGGCACAGCAAAATAGGACACTGCTTACCACCATCCAGAAGATGGAGGGTCAGGGAAATGAAGAAGCCAAAACAAGTAATCATGAGTTATTAAAACCCCTGGCTGCTGGGAAGGGCTCCCCTCACATACCCCTGAGATATTAAGCAAGGGTAAAACTCAAGGCAAATTGTATCCAGCTGAGAGTACAGCAGATGTATACCTCCAAGGGAAGGTGCTCTGAGTCATTTAGGAGGGTACTGGACAGATAGGGAAGCCAGGAATAATCAGAGGTTGGCTACCTTGGTGGCTGGAAGGGACAAATATACTCAGCCCTCTGGGTGGACAGACTAGGTGGAGACCCTATCCCTCTTCTCCAAATAGGAGTGTGATGGCATATTCCCTGTGAGGAAGAGAGGTCTGGGAGAGTGGAGAATTATTTTTTTGTGGTGAGTTTAGCCAGTTGGGCCCCTTTTGAATATCAGAAAGGGTATCCAACTTGACAGAGAGAGGAAAAGGGGATTGTCTCTGGCTTGCAGTCATGCCCAGCCACCTAGGGAAAGAGAGGAATTACATCAGTGAGGAGGCAGAGACAGACAGCGATCAGCACCACTCCAGCTGACTGCAGGGGTTCTAGTCTGCCTGAAGGATAAAGGGCAGATAGCCTTCTGAAAGGCTAATCACCCCCAAGGACACAGAAGAGCACAGTGTAAGAATTCCTGCCTAGCATATATGAGGTCCCTTGTTTGATTTCTGGCTATTCATTGAGAAGAGATCTACCAGGTTATCAGGCATCCAGCTGAAGTTTCATGACAGGGAACATATAGACATTCTCTTTGTATTAGCTTTTCTTGGATTTCTTCTTTTTTAAAAAAAGGTCATTCCCTTACTTTACTCCTTAAAACCCAGCTCAAAGCCTGTAGAGGGCATGCTGCAGGGTGAGTGAATGAGGAACACCAGCAGCCTGAGAAGATCCTTAGTGGTTTAAGAAATAAAGCTGTTTGTCCGTGTTTATTATTATTTTTCCTTCTGCCCTTTTTTTCTGTCTTGTTTCTTGCTAGTTTTGTATCCTCTTCTTTTTTTTCTCTGCTTCCTTATTTTTCTTTTTTTCCCTTTTATTCTTTTGGTTAGTGATCTGTTCTACCTAAGCTATTCATTTTTATTCCTTCATCTTTACATCTTTTGTTTTCTATTATTGTTTTTTCATTCCAGCTCTTTTATTTGGTCTCCAATTTTTGTTGTTTGTATTTCTCCTCTCCCTTTTTCTCTGTATACTTTCTCTTTTTCACTCTTTTCTTTCTCTCTTTTTTCTTTTCTTTTCCCCTATTCTCACCATTCCAGCATTTTAATTAAGTCTATATATTTTTTCTCTATTCTATTTTTTGTTCATTGTTTCTATTCCACTTTCCAAATATTATTCCTCTGTGCTTCATAGTTGTGTTAATTTTTCAATGTCCTAGGTCTTGTACATTTGTTCTCCTACCTTTTACTATTACCATTACCATTATTCTTTTTGTCTTCCTATCTCTTTCCTTTTCTCTCGTCCTAATTTTTTTTTTCTGTCAAAGGAACAGAGGCAGATTTCTCTCACCAAAAAACTGCTGGGAGGGGGCAAGATCCTGCCCGAGTGAACTGTTTTGGAAACCCACAGAGTTATAGGATTCAGGGCATTGATCTGGATGGAGCTGTACGAAGAGATAAATTCCTTATAGTGATACTGGCTTGATTCTTGGTTACTGTGCTTCCTCTTCCTTGATTTCCCCTTTTCTATGTGTACAAATTTTGTATACCAATGCTATCTCTTTTCGTTCCCTCATCATTCAATCTTCCAATTTCTCTTGTTGGTCTTTCATCCCACTTCTCCTTGTTTAGTCCTTAATTTTTCTGATTTTTACTTCCACTTCATCTATACGGTTTTTTTTTTTCTTTTATTAATCTTTTTTTATTTTTGTCTTTTCTTTTCTCTTCTCCTCTCTCTTCATCATACTGGCCTTTTAATTCAATCTATTTATTTTTCCCTATTTTGATTTCCATTTCATTGTTGGCACCTCCCTTTTTTATCCCTATTACTCTTCACTGCTTACATGAGTTAAATATTCATTTTCGAAGGTCTTAAACAGTTCCTCTTCTTACAGTTACTATTGTTATTACTATTATCCTTTTACATTACTTA
Organism: Tolypeutes matacus; assembly: GCA_026826555.1. NCBI lineage: Eukaryota > Metazoa > Chordata > Mammalia > Cingulata > Chlamyphoridae > Tolypeutes > Tolypeutes matacus. The sequence goes on from JAKSZT010053923.1 coordinate 332,369, forward strand.
TCTCTCTCATTTTCTCTGGCCCTAATTATTTCCTCCAAGGGCACATAGAGAACAGCAAGAAAATAGAATAAGAAGAACAAAATGTCAAAGAGAAAACTTAACACACACAAGAAAAGAGCAATTAAATAAAACCCTAGAATAAAGAAAGAAGCTAGTCAACTGAATAAACCCATAAAGATAAAAGGATGACCAGAGGGCAACAAAAAATTATAAACCATACTAAGAAACAGGAAGACATGGCCCAGTTAAAGGGACAAACTAAAAATCAAGAAGAGGTGCAGAACATCAAACAACTAATCAAAGCTCTCCAAACAAACATCTTGGGCCAACATAATGAAGTAAAGGAAGAGATTAAAGATATTAAGAAGACACTGGGAGAACATACTGAAGAAATTGTAAACATACATAAAAAATAACAGATATGATGGTGAAGAATGGCAAAATCCAAGAAATCAAAAAGACACCGGAAGCATATAACAGTAGATTTGAGCAGGTGGAGGAATGAATTAGTGATGTGGAAGACAGTACATCTGAAATCAGATAGTAGAACAGATAAATAAAAAGATAGAAAAAAATCCAGCAGGGATTTAGGGATTTGAATGACAACACAAAAGGCATAAACATATGCATTATAAGCATCCCAGAAAGAGAAGAGAAGGATAAGGGGACAGAAGGACTGTTGGATGAAATAATGGCTGAAAACTTCCCAACCCTATCGAGGGAGATGGATGTACAAGTCCAGGAAGTGCAGCACATCCCAAACAGTATAATTTCCAACATGCCTACTCCAAGACATATACTCGTCAAACTGTCCAAAGCTCAAGACAAAGAGAAAATACTGAAAGGAACAAGAGACAAGAGTATCATCACATACAAGGGAAGCTCAATAAGACTCGGTGCTGATTTCACATCTGAAATCATGGAGGCAAGAAGGGAGTGGTATGACATAGTTAAGGTACTAAAGGAAAAAAAACCTCTAGTCAAGAATTCTCTACACAGCAAAGCTGATGTTCAAAAATGATGGAGAGTTCAAAATATTCACAGATAAACAGAAATTAAGAGACTATGCCAATAAGAAATGCTAAGGGGAGTTCTGCAGGTTGAATGGAAAGAAAACAGGAGAGAGACAGAGGATAGCATAAGAACAACCAAAAGGACAAAAAGAGAAATTAAAACAACATATGACATACATAAAACCAAAGAAAATATGGCTAATGTAAGTAATTCCTTGAGAGTAATAACAGGGAATATTAATGGATTAAACTGACCAGTTAAGAGACACAGATTGACAGAATGGATAAGGAAATATGATCCATCTATATGTTGTCTACAAGAAACCCATCTTAGACCTAGGGATTCAAGGAGGCTGAAAGTGAATGTCTGGAAAACAATCCTTCAGGCAAACAAAATGAAAAAATGAGCAGGATTAGCTGTACTAATATTAGACAAAATAGACTTTAAATGCAAAACTACTGTAAGAGACAAAGATGGACACTATATATTAGTGAAAGTTTATGGTTATTCTTTGATGCATCTAATAGAAGTGCCTCAAAATAAATGAGGCATATACTGGAAATACTAAGTGGAGAAATAGATGCCTCTACAATTATACTGGGGAATATTAATATACCATTATCACCATTAGACAGAACATCGTGAAAAACAATCAATAAAGAAACAAATACTTTTATTAATACATTAAAGGATCTGGATCTAATAGACATATACAGAACACTACACCCAAATACAGTGGGACATATATTCTTCTCGAGTACACATGGATCATACTCCAAGACAGACCACATGCTAGGTCACAGAAAAAATCTCAATGAATTCAGAAAGATTGAGATTACACAATGTAATTTCTTTGAACACAATGGAGTGACATTGGAATTCAGTAAAGGCCAGATTACAAGATTAGGCACAAAGATAAGTAAAAAACACAATCTTGGAAAAAGCAACAACAAACTAACTCCAAAGGAAATAGAAAGAAGGAAATAAAGATTAGAGGAGAACTAAATGAAATAGAATATAAGAAAGCACTAGAAAAAATAAACAAAACCAAAAGCTGGGTCTTCGAGTAGGTCAATAAAATTGACAAACCCTTAACCAGACTAACAAAGAAAAAAAGAGAGAAGATGCAAATACACAACATAAGAAATAAGGAAGGGGATATCACAACTGACCCCAGAAATAGAGTATTATAAGAGGATACTTTGAAAAATTACATGCCAACAAGAATGATAACTTAGAGGAAATTGACAAATTCCTAGAAACTCACAAGCAGTCTACATTGACAAAAGAAGAAATTGATTAACTCAACAGACAAATTACAAGTAAAGAGATAAACTCAGTCATCAAAAAATCTCAACTAAGAAGAGCCCAGGAGCAGAGGGTTTCACAAGTGAATTCTACCAAATATTCCAGAAAGAACTAACACCAGTCCTGCTAAAACTCTTCCAAAAAATAGAAGTAGAGGGGCATTTTCTAACTCATTCTATGATACCAACAATACCAAAGCCAAACAAAGATGCCACAAGAAAGGAAAATAACAGATCAATCTCTCTAATAACCTAGATGCCATAATCCTCCACAAAATACTTGTTAATCACATTCAATAACACATCAAATGAATTATACACCAGGACCACGTGGGTTTCATCCCGGGTATGCAAGGATGGTTCAATATAAGAAAATAAATCAATGTAATATATCATATAACCAGATCGAAAGAAAAATAACCACTTGATCATCTCTACAGATGCAGAAAAAGCATTCTACAAAATACAGCACCCTTTTCTGAAAAAAAAAAAAAAAACTGCAAAAGATAGAAATAGAAGGAAACTTTCTCATCATGATAAAGGGTATATAGGAAAAGCCCACAGCTAACATCATCTTCAATGGTGAAATCCTAAAAGCTTTCACTCTAAGATCAGGAACAAGACAAGAATGCTCACTATCACTGCTCCTATTTAACATTGTCCTAGAAGTACTTGCTCAAGCACTGAGGCAAGAAAAATTTATAAAAAGGCATCCAAATTGGAAAGGAAGAAGTAAAAATTTCACTGTTTGTGGATAACATGATCTTATACATAGAAAGCCCTGAGAAATCTACAACAAACTGCTAGAACTTATAAATGAGTTCAGTAATGTCAAAAGCTATAAGATCAATGCTCAAAAATCAGTAGCATGTCTGTACACCAATAACGAGCAACCTGAGGAGGAAATTAAGAAAAAATAGCATTTACAAAAGTAAGTAAAAGAGTCAATACCTAGGAATAAATTTAACTAAAGATGTAAAGGACTTATATACAGAAAACTACACAACACTGTCAAAGGAATTCAAAGAAGTCTTAAGTAAATGAAAGAATATTCCCTGATCATGGATAGGAAGATTAAACATCATTAAGATGCTTATCCTACCCAAAGACATCTACAGATTTAATGCAATCCTAATAAAAATCAATACAGCATTTATTAATAAATTAGAAAAACTAACTACAAAATTTATTTGGAAAGGTAGAGGCCTGGAATAGCCAAAGATGTATAGAATAAGAAAATTGAAATTGGCGGTATCACACTACCTGTCTTTAAAATATACTTCAAAGCTACAGAGGTCAAAATTGCATGGAATTGGCATAAGGATAGACATACTAACCAATGGAACCAAATTGAGAGCTTAAATATAGATCCTCACATATACAGTCATCTGATATTCGACAAGGCCACCAAACCCACTCAGTTGGGAAAGAATAGGCTCTTCAACAATTGGTACTTGGAGAACTGGATATCCATATCAAAAAAAGAAAGGAATACCATCTTATGCAAATATCTACTCAACATGGATCAAAGATCTAAATATGAGAGCCAAGATCATAAAAACCTTGGAATAGAATGTAGGGAAGCATTCTAGGACCTTGTAATAGTAGATAGTTTCATGAACTTCACACCCAAACACAAGCAGCAAAAGAAAAAATAGATAGATGGGATCTCCTCAAAATTAAAAATTTTGCACCTCAAAGGACATTATCAAGAAAATAAAAAGGGATGGTAACCAATGGGAGCAAATATTTTGCAACCAAATATCTGATAGGAGCCTCATATCCAGCATATATAAAGAAATGCTACATTTCAAAAATAAAAAAACAAACAACCCATTTAAAAAATGGGCAAGTGACCTGAAAAGACACTTCTCCAAGTACAAAATACAAATGGCTAGAAAACACAAGAAAAGATGCTCAACATCACTAGATATTAGGGAAATGCAAATCAAAACAACAATGCGATACCATCTTATATCCATTAAGTGTTGGAGAGGATGTAGAGGAATGGGAACCCTCATCAACTGTTGCTTGGAATGAGGAATGGTCAGCCATTGTGGAGGACAGCTTGGCAATTCCTCAAAATCTAGCTATAGAATGGCCATATGATCCAACAATTCCACTGCTGGATATATACCCAGAAGGAAAGACACGAACAGATATATGCACACCCATATACATAGTGGCATTATTCACTATTGCCAAAAGTTGTAATCAACCCAGGTGTCCATCGACAGATTAATGGATAATCAAAATGTGGTATGGGGCCAAGATGGCGTTAGTGTAGGAGGGCACACACTGCAAGCTCCCAGAGCAAGGAGGATTGTGGACGGGGTCCAGCCTGGGGGTTGTGCTGTGCACGCGTGGAGTGAGAAGATTGGGACATCTATCTGCGCGGATCGGCAGCGTGGACCGAATGGTGGAGATTCGTGAGTTTTGAGGCAGCCGGTGGAGGTTGGCACGGGCGGCTGAGCCCCGCGGTTAGGGTAAAAAAAAAAATTAAATAAAAAGTCCATTCGGAGCCGCAGGCGGGGCGAAAAAGTTTTATTTTCTGGGGATCTGGCTGCCTGGCGCCCCTTGGAACTTGTGTGAACAGAACAAACGAGCTAATCAGCATCCGGTGAACCGGAGCAGGGAATTTGGTCGGGGAACGGAGCTGATTTCATTAGCCACCCAGGGATAAGACCCAGGCCGCTGCGGAGCCAGGAAGAAGGGACACTTCCCAAAAAAGGGAGGGTTCTGTTGGAAGACAGGGAAGGGCATTTTATATTTTTAGACATCGATCTGGCTGCCTGTACTGCCTCATAGCTTTGGGGAGCAGATAAGCTGACCTGTTTGGCGGTTCCTCAGAAAACTAGCAATAGATCTTCCATATGATCCAGCAATTCCACTGCTGGATATATACCCAGAAGAACTGAAAACAAAAATACAAACAGATTAATGCACACCAATGTTCATAGCGGCATTGTTCACCATTGCCAAAAGTTGGAATCAGCCCCGGTGCCCATCAACAGACGAATGGATAAGCAAAATGTGGTGCATACATACAATGGAATATTACTCAGCTGTAAGAAGGAACAAAGTGCTAACACATGGAATAACGTGGATGAATCTTGAAGACCTTATGTTGAGTGAAGCAAGCCAGGCACTGAAGGATGAACAGTATATGAACTCACTGATCTAATCTGAGGAAACGGAGCAGTCTCTGAGAACCATTGTCTGAAAGATAGGTTAACAAAGGAGAGTAAGAGAAGAGTAGGCTTTGAGCCATCACCCATATGGACATAATCTATGGTAAAAGGATAGAGTGTGGTTGCATGTTGGGGGATGGGGCAGATGAGTGGTGGTGTTCCTGGGTTTGGTGGTGCAGCAATGGGGGTGGGTGGATTAGTAAGGGCAGGTTCAAATCCCCAGGGCATGTAACTGTGAATCTTGACATTCCACAGGCTGGTAGAGGGGTATATCATGGGCTCTGGGTTGCTGGGGGGAAGGGAACAGTCAAGATCTAATGGGTTGTTTGGTAGTCATGGGGAAGGTTTATCATTACCTTACAGTAATGGACGCAGGACATGGTAAATATCATCAAAATTATTAAACTGTATCATCTAAATTGTAAACTATACTGTAAATCACTGACAATGTTTAGTTGCTATATTTTGCTATCTGTATAACAGTTATAACAATGCTAACAACCAAAAAAAAGGGGGAGGGTTAATATGGGGTGGGGAAGGGGGGGTAGTTTGGTATCTGGGAGTCTCTGGCACTCCGTGTGTGACTTTGCTGTGACCTAAAACTTCTTTGAAAATTAAATGAAAAATTGGGAGACAATGGGGATTGAGAGGAGGAAGGTGTCGTGGCACACCAGACATCCCATAACACAGTGATAAAAGGCAGAAAAAAAAAAAGAAAGAAAGGAGAAAGGAAAAAAAATGAATATATATATATATATACATTTTAAAGGCATTTCCTTTGCTTTTTTGCCCATTTTTTGAATGTCCCAATCCACTAATTATATTTTATTTTGTTTTGTTCTTTGATTGATTTTTTTTCCTTCTCTTATTTTTCCCCCTGAGTTTCCCTATGTTTGTCTCTTGCATGTAAGCTTATCACACTTGTTTGTTTTTCCTAGTAAGTGTATTTGATTATTTTATGGACTAAATGTTCATGGAGGATTTGGATCACAGAAGAGTTACAACAGGTACTGCGGGGGATTATTGGGGGGGGTGTCTGGGGGTGGTTTCGTGGGGGTTGATTCATCTGAATATACATAAAAGATATACAAAATCCTTCAAAGGATCGGGGGATGGGGCATGGTCACGATGGGTGGATAATCATACAATCAATGAGGGAATCTGAATTCCTAGCCTGGAGAGCTCTGCCACAGTCTCCAAGGGAGCAGCAATAGTCCTCTGAGTGTAGGGACAGTGCCTGTCAAAATAGGATGACCCACTGATGTGTTTTTTTTTTTATTGATGACTACCCTTGTGAGTCTTTGCTCTTGTAAATGAGACTTAGCCTGCAGTTGTGGGGTGCCTAAGGGTTGCCACCTGAGAGCCTACTTGTTACTCAAATGTGGCCTCTCTCTAAGCCAAACTCAGCATATGATTGCATTACCTTCCCTACAATGTGGGACATGACTCCCAGGGATGAGCCTCCTTGGCAATGTGGGATTAATACCAAGTGCCAACTGGCAACACAACTGGTAAAAGACCTTGAATAAAAGGGGGAAATGGTAAAGACAAATGAGTTGAAGTGGCTAGAGACTTCAAAGAGAGTCGGGAGGTCATCCCAGAGGTTACTCTTACGTACACCTCAGTCGGAGCTCATAGAACATCTAAATGCCTATCACCCCACACAGAGGGGTTCCTGAGAGCTCTGGAGACACCCAGGTCCTATATAAGGGAGGATAGCCCCGGAGACTGATGCCTTATCAGTGGGCTCTATTTTGGAATCTGTGCTCCTGAGAGTGACAGAATTGGACTCAAATAAGTCCTCCCTGCACATGGTTCACCAGTCCCTTCTATTCAAATCTATATGTGATGGTGGAGTTTTTAGGTATACTTCCAGAGACTGAAGCCTCCAGCCTACCTATGTGCCAGGTGTGCATGAAATCTAGGTGGAGCTGCAACTCCTACCCTACAGCTCAATGGACTCATCCAAGTCACCTGGTGAGGAGACAACAATGGGCAATGGCCATCCCAGGGAATGGAGAGGGCCTGCATCTGCAGGCAGGATCATCCCACCCACCATATCCATGGGATATAAGCCCTCTCACACTTGGAGTTTGAGTGGACATCACCATCCCAGTCCCCTCAGGATTGGGGGAAGAACTATGGACTACAGTGGACTTGATGGTATTCTCTTGTTCACATATGGTGATTCTAGCAATGCAAGAAATTATAACAATGAGGTGGCACCAGTGACCACTTGACACTTTTGGGGTAGGGAGGGGATGAGCAGTTGAAATACAAGGGCTTCTTTGGGAGTTAGAGGTTGTCCTGAGTACCGTTGTGGCAACGGATGTAGGCCATTTTAAATCAGCACACACCACTCAGAATTGAGTGCGAGAGAGTGTGGTCTAGGGTGTGAACTGTGGTCTGTTGTTGGTGGCAAGTCTCCAGGATGTGTAAGTTCATTGAGGGTGGTGGGCCACACTTGTGGGAGATGTTTGTGTGGGAGGTGGTGGGAGGTGTGGAAGGTGGGCAACATGGGAATCCGAGTGGGTTCCATGTAATATTTTGGGTAATCTAAGCACCTCTTAAAATATATGTCTAAATATATATAAATAACATTTTTGTAAGCAAATACACATATATGCATGTATATTTATATATCATTTTGCAAATGTTTGTATGTATTGTGAGAATTTTAATTTTTACCCACAATAAAAATAAAAAAATAAAAAAATAAAAAAAATGTGGTACGTACATAAAATGTAATATTACTCAGTTGTGAAAAGGTATACAGTGCTAACTCACACGATTACATGAATGAATCTTAAGGACCTTATGATTAGTGAAGCAAGCCAAGTAATTGAGGGATGGATAGCACATTACCTCACTGATATGAATTAAGCAAATTGAACAGTCTCAGAATGCTAGTGCCTGGAAGAAAGGTTTACAGGAAATAGAAAGGGAGAAAAAGCTTTTGAGCCAGCACCCATATGGACATTATCTATGGTAAGGTGAAAGTGTGTAGTTGCATATTGAAGGGATATGACAGGAAGGTAGTGATATTATTGGGTTGGGCAGTGCAGGTTTGACAGGTGGGTAGATTGGGGAGGGTGGGTTGGAAGGTCCAAGGAACTGGGGGGAAGGTTGGAAGAGACACCAGGTGAACACTGGGGATTTACAGATATATAGTTGAAAGTACAAAGTTGGGAATACTCTTATGGCCATATGACAAGGAAGGGTTACTGGTTTAGAGTGTTGGATGGGGGGACATTCGGGACAGGACGAATCTGGAGCATTCAGGACAGGACGAATCACTCACAGGGAGTGTGTGAGTGATCATTTTGTCAGAATGTGTTGTACCAGTGGGTGGAGACCCACACAATGAGGGCAAAGGAGTTGGATTCCAATTCTCTGGAAGACTGGTATGTTTACAAATAGAGAAGCGGGAGTCTCTCAACATCATTGGCAGTTCCTAATAGAGGAGGATAAACAAGTGTGTCAAGACCTCAGTGTTGTTGCAGGTAACTATGAATCTTGTCATGCAAGGAGTGAAGCCAGGAGGTCACTGTGGGCCCCAAGGGGAGGGGGAGGGAGGAATAGAATAGATCAAACAGGGTGTATTTAGTGGCAATGAAAGTGTTCTACATGATCTTGCAATAATGGACATAGGCCATGTTAAATACCATCAAAATTTATACAAGTGTATGGTCTAAAATGTAAACCATAATGTAAACCACTGACCATGTTTAGTAGCTATGTTTCAGTATTTGTATATCAGTTATAACAAAGGTACCACCCACTTATGAAAAGGTATTAATACAGGAACTAGGAAAAGGGGAGGATGTTGGTTATATGAGAGTCCTCTGTATTCTGTATGTGATTTTACTGAGTCCTAAAACTTCTTTGAAAACAAAATGAAAAATAGTAAGACACTGGGGAATAAATGGTAGAAATTGCCACTGTACAGACAGGACACCAGATATTACAGTGATGGAAGGCAAGATGGCAAAAAAAATTTTCTAGAATATTTTTCATTATTTTTAATATCCCAATCTTTTTAATTTTATTTTATTTTTAGTTTTTTCAAAAATTTTGTATTTTATTTCTTATATTTAATCTTATTATTATTTCATTTTCCAATTAATTTTATTTGGCTATTTTAATGGCTTCATTCTTGAAGAAATTTTGGATCACAGAAGGGTTACACCTGGGGAAGGGGAGGATCATTGGGGTGAGGTGTCAGTGATGGGGAATACATGGGATGTAGTTGATCTGGACATCCTTATAAGGTATATTAAAAAGTTCAAATGTTCATGGGGCATTGTCACAGTGGGTGGAGCCTCACACAATAACCAAGAGAATATTGAATTCCCATCCTGGAGACCTCTGCCACATTATCTAATGGAGTAGCAACAGTCCCCCAAGTGCAGGGGCAATGACTGGTGAAGGAAGATGATTCACTGATGGTCCCTTGATATTGATGACTGCTTATGAGCCTTTACTCTTGAAATTGAAATTTAGCCTATTGTTGTAGGTTGCCTAAGAGTTGCCTCCTGAGAGCCTCCTGGTTGTTCAAATGAGGCCTCTTTCTAAGCCAAACTCAACATATAAATGCATTATGTTCCCCCCATTGTGGGACATGACTCCTGGGGATGAGCTTCCCTGGCACCATGGTATTATTGCCAAGCAACAACTAGCAATGAAACTGGAAAAAGATCTCAAATAAAAGGGGGAAATGGTAAAGACAAATGAGTTTAAATGGCTAAGAGAGTCGGGAGTCGTCCCAGAGGTAATACTTATGCACATCTCTGCAGAATCTCATAGACTGCCAATGTGGATACTACCACAAATAATGGGACTTCTTAGGGCTCTGGAGACACCCAGGTCCTTTGGTCAGTGCAGATAGCTCCAGAGATTGGTGCCTTGCCAGTGGGCCCTATTTTGGAGTTTGTACTGAAAGTGACAGTGTTGGACTCAATTATGACTTCTCTACACATGGCACGTCTGACCCTTCTATTTAAACCTGCACTTGATGCTGAAGTTTGTAGGTGTATGTCCAAGAGACTCAAGTCTTTAGGCTGTCCATCTGCCAGCTGGGGCTGGAACCTCAGCAACACCTACTCGACAGCTCATTGGACTCAGTCAAGACAACTAACAAGGAGATGATGGTAGACAATGACCATCCCAAGGAACAGAGAGATTCTGCAACTGCAAGCAAGATTGTCCCATTCATCTTCCCCATGGGATATGAGTGCCCTCTCAATTAGAGGTTTAGTGGACATCACCATCCCATAATCCTCAGGATGGGGGAAAGAACTATGGACTAGAGTGTAATTACAGGTATTCTACTATAGACATACTGTGATTCTAGCAATGTAAGAAATTACAACATTGATGTGGAGCCAGTGGCCACTGGAGGTTCTGGGGGCAGGGAGAGGAAAAAACAGTTGTAATATGGGGGCTTTTTCAGGACTTGGGAATCGTCCTGAATGACACTGCAATGACAGATATATGCCATTTTATATCATCACATAACAAAACAGTACTGTGTAAAGAGAGTGTAGACAACAGTGAGACTTATGGTCCATGCTTAATAGCAAAGCCTTAGGATGCATTTATCAACTGCAATGAATAATGAAGTAAGTGGGAGGGTGTGGGAGATGTGGGGAATGGGGCATATGGAAATCCCTATATTTTTTGTGTAACATTTATGTAATCTAAGTATCTTTTAAAAATTATTTTAAAAATAATAATGTATATGCCACTGTATTGGGGTGTAATGTTCTGTATATATCTATCAGGTCCAGATCTTCCAATGTAATTTTCAAAGTCTTTGTTTCTTTATTGATTCCCTGTTGAGATATTCTGTTTCATTGTGATAATGGTGTATTAAATTCCTCCATTATAATTGTATAGGCATCTATTTCTCCACATAGATTTTTGCCTCATGTAATTTGAGGCACCCTGATTAGGTGCATAAATATTTATGATTGTTCTTTCTTCTTGACTGATGACCCTTTTTATTAATATATAGTGTCTGTCCTTGTCTCTTACAATAGTTTTGCATTTAAATTCTATTTTGTCAGATATTAGTATATATAACCCCGTCCTTTTTTGGTTATTGTTTGCTTGTAAGATTGTTTTTCAACCACTCTTTTCCAGCCTCTTTGAATCCCTGGGTCTAAGGTGGGTTTTTTGTAGACACCATATAGATAGGTTATCATTTTTTTATCCATTCTGCCAATCTGTGTCTCTTGACTGGAGAGCTTAATCCATTAACATTCAATGTTATTGCTGTCAATGAATTACTTACATCAGCCATATTTTCTTTGGTTTTGTGCATGCCATATGTCATTTTTATTTCTCTTTTTACCTTTTTATTTGTTCTTACACTCCTCTCCATCTCTCTTTCTCTCCTTTTTTTCCTTTTGACCTGCAGAACTCCCTTTAGTATTACTTGAAGTGCAGGCTTCTTATTGACATACAATCTTAATTTCTGTTTGTCTGTGAATATTTTGAACTCTCCCTCATTTTTGAATGCTAGCTTTACTAGATAGAGAATTCTTGACTGGAAGTTTTTTTGTTTAGCACCTTAACTATGTCATACCAATGCTTTCTGGCCACCATGATTTCAAATAAAAAAATCAGCACTTAAATTTATTGAGCTTCCCTTGTATACCATGGTTCTCTTTTCTCTTGCTGCTTTCAGTATTGTCTCTTTGTCTTGAGCATTGGAAAATTTGACAAATATATGTTTTGGAGTAGGCCTGTTAGGATCTATACTTCTTGGTGAGTGCTGTGCTTCCTGGACATGTCCATCCATCTCCCTCAATAGGGTTGGATAGTTTTCAGCCATTGTTTCCTCCATCACTCCTTCTGTTCCCTTTTCCTTCTCTTCTCCTTCTAGGATGCTTATAATTCATATGTTTCTGCCTTTTGTGTTGTCATTCAAATCCCTACATCTCTGCTGTATATTTTCTATCTGTTTATGTATCTGCTCTACTATCTGTTTTATTTAAGATGTACTGTCTTCCACATCACTTATTCTTTATTCTGCCTGTTCAAACCTGCTGGTTTGTGCTTCCAGAGTATTTTTTTATTTCTTGGATTGTGCCATTCACCACTATCATATCCTTTATCTTTTAAGTATGTTTACAATTTCTTCACAGGGTCTTCTTAATATCCTTAATGTCTTCCTTCATTTTATTAAGTTGATTCATAATATTTGTTTTGATGTCTCTGATTATTTGTCCTATGTTATGCGTCTCCTCCTAATTTTTAGTTTGTTCATTGGACTGGGCCATGTCTTCCTGTTTCTTGGTATGGCTTGTAATTTTTTCTTGGTGTCTAGGCACCTTTTTATCTTGATGGGTTTTTCAGTTGTTTAGCTCTTCTCTCTACTCTATGGTTTTATTTTGTCATTTTTGAGTGTGGGAAGGTTTCTCTTTGACACTTAATTCCTGTTATTCTATTTCCTTGCTGTTGTCTATGTTCCCTTGGGAAAAAATTAGGGCCAGATAAAAGGGACAGATAGGAAGAGAAAAAATAATAGTAATAATAATAGTAAAAGGTAGGAGAGGGAACCATACAAGACCTAGGAAATTGAAAAATTGACATGAGTAAGAAGTACAGAGGAACAAGATTAGAAAAGTGGAATAGAAACAATGAAACAAGAAACAGAATAGAGAAGTATATATATATATATAATGAACTAACAGGCCAGAACGATGAGAAGAAGGGAAAAGAAAAAAGAAAAGAGAGAAAGAAAATAAAGCAAAAAAGAAAGCAGAGAAAAAAAGGAGAGAGAAAGAAATAAAAACAAGAAAAATTGAAGACCAAACAAAAAGAGGTGGAATGAAAGAACAACAGAAAACAGAAGATATAAAGATGATGGAGAGCAAAGAAGTAGTGTAGGTAGAGAAAATCAGTAAATGAAAGAAAAAAAGAGAAAAACAGAGAAACAAAGGGAGGGGTAACATAACAAACAAGACACATGACAACAGCAACTTTTTTTTTAAAAAGGCAAAAAAAATTAAAAAAAAAAAACAGAAATAAACACATAAAAACAGCCTTCTTTCTTAGACCCCTAAGGATTTTCTCAGCCTGCTGGTATTCATCAATCATCACCCTGCAGCCTGTCCTCTGTAGGATTTGGACCAGGTTTTAGTGTGTAAAATAAGGAAAATAAAAAAGGAAACTTTTTATTTTTAATAAGAGATCCAAGATAAGCTAATGCAAAGAAAATGTCTATATGTTCCCTGTCATAAAGTTTCAGCTGGATTCCTGCTAACCCGTTGGATCACTTCTCAAAGAAGTGTCAGGAACCAAACCAGGGACCTGTGTATGCTAGGCAGTAATCTTCCACTGAGCTAACATGTCTCCTTAGGTTAGCTATCCTTTTAGAAAGCTATCTGCCACTTTTCCCTCAGGCAGGTTAGAGTCTCTGCTGTCCACTGGAGTCCTACTGATCAGTCATCTGTCTGTCTCTGCCTCCTCTCTGATGTAATTCTTCTCTCTACCTAGGCAGCTGGTTATAACAGGCTGCATGAGGAGATCCCTTCCCCTATCCCTATTGAGTCGGGGTCCCTTCTGATATTCAAGGAAGGCTCAGCTGGTCAGCCTCACTGCAAAGAAACCATTCTCCACTCTCCCAGACATATTTTCCTCCCAGGAAATCTGCCGTCACATTCCGTTCAGAGCAGGGAGTCAGCAGCTCTACTTAGGCTCTTTGTCCTGAGGGTGGGGTGCATGTTCCACTTCTACCTACAGGGGCAAGATTATAATGATTTTCCTTTGGCTTCTTTATCTTTCCATTACCCCCCTAGATGCTCAGAGTGCCTTCTTATTTGGCATATAACCAAAGGAGCTGTCAGGGAGGAAGACATTTGCTCACCTCTCAGATAAAATTCACCAGAAATTTTACCCTAACTTAATATCTTGGGGATGGGGGAGGGAAGCCCTTCCTGGTGGCTGGGAGGTTTAATAACTCACAGCTCATTGTTTTGGCTTGTCTCTTTGTCCTTCATTCTCCTGGGACTTGTGAAGCAGTGTCCTGGTCTGCTGTACCCCAGTGCAGGTCACCAAGTCAGGCTTTCCTCTTACTCCATTGTTTTAGTGAGAGCTGAGCCTTATCTGCCTAACGCATTGGTGATGTTCCAACAATCACCTCAATAAATTCTTGATGAATGAATGGATCTTAACTCATATCTACAAATTCTGAATGGGGCAACTGAATTAAAAAAGATCTGAAGCTAGAAAAAGTATTACCTGTTTGTTCATTAAGCTTCATGGTGATTATTGGTAATGTCTTGATGTAAAGTCTTCATTGTGAAATAATGACTTCACAATAATTCACTGTGTTCTGCTAACCACCTAGTTTCCTGTTGAAGGCATGATGCCAAAATATTATGAATTTGTGAACACATGATACCCCACACTGGACAAATAAGATGGACAGCAGTTTACTTGTCACATACACCAAAATTCTAGAGAGAAGGACACTATCCACCATGCAGCACTGCATATAAGTTACTCTCAGGAAGGCTTTGGAGTTTAAGGAAGATGGAGTGACCCCTGGTTACTGGGATGGGATATGATTGAGTTGTTTCAAAAAACAAACATGGGCTGACACTTAAGTGAAACATATTGGGTTGAGGACTGAGTGCATTGCTGCCCATCCCACTGTTCTGGTGTCCAGCCAGTTGAGAAGACATTTCTGTAGGATGTGCAGTATATCAGGCAAGGAAATAATTAAATAAATGAGAATTATATATATATATATATATATATACACATTATTAAAAAGTGCCAAACAAATTCTGGAGTAGAATAGTACAATAAGAATAAAAGAAATTCCCTAGGGTGATTAAAGAGCAGAATGGAGCTAAATGAATAAAAAATTAGTTAATTGAAGACAGGGTGATTGAAATTATCCAGGTTCTGGAGCAGTAGGGAAAATGAAAGAAGAAAACATTAGGGGAATCCAAGAAGGAGATGAAAATAATAAATTGACAGAAGAACGTATGAGTAAATAATGGTTTAAAATGTTGCTCATTTAATAAATGACACGAATATAAACATTCAATATGTCAATGAAATCCAAATAGGAAAAACTTCAGGAAATCCACCAACAAGAGGTATAACCAAATATCAAATGCCACTAAGAGAGTACCCTTAATGCAGTGGGAGTCAATGAATCAAATAAAAGGAAGTCTGTCTAAGAGTAAGTGCTGATATTACATCACAAATTATGGATGCCTGAAGGCTAAGACCATAAAGCTCCAAGATGATAATGTAGGGAAGCATCCATGAGATTTGATAACAGAAAATGGTTTCAAAACACAAACAACAAAAAAAGTATAGATAAATGAGACCTCCTCAAAATTAAAAAAAAAAAAATGTGCTTCAAAAGACTTTGTCAAGAAAGTGCAATGTCAACCTACTCAATGGGAGAAAATATTTGGGAACCAGCTATGTGATAAGGGCCTAATATCCAGCATATATTAAGAAATATTACATACGGAAAATGAAAACACAAATGGGCTAGAAATTTGAAATAGATATTTTCTCAAAGAGGAAATGTAAATGGACCAAAATAGACTAACTATAATTGTGATAGTAGAAGAGCTTTTAATATTAATATAAAGATAGTGATTGCTATAAATTCTGATGGGAGGGGGAGGGAAGAAGAGGTGGAAAATAGTGCATTTTTATAGCACTGGAATTGTTTTGCGTAATTTTGCAGTGGCAGATACAGGCCATTACACATTTTGTCAATAGCTAAAAAATTTTATTATGCAAAGTGTAAACCATAATGTAAACTATGGGCCATGATTAGTAGCAATGCTTTCATATTTGTTCATTAATTGTAACAAATGAACCACACTCATGTAAGTTATTAACAGGGGGAAATGTGAGAATGGGAGGGAGTGGGGTATATAGGAATCCCCTATATATTCAATGTAACTTTTCTCTAAACTAAAACTTCTTTAAAAATAAAGTTAAAAAATATCAAATGCCACAAAGGGAGAAACCTGAATGCAGCAAGAGAGATTCAATGCATTAAATACAGTGGAGACTCACTAGGAGTAAGTGCTGATATTATGTCATAAATTATGGAGGCCAGAAGCCAGTGGGATAAAGTACATATGTCTACCAATTTATCCCAGCAAAACTAAACTTCAGAAATGAATGGGAGATTAAGTTAAGTGCAGGTAACAATTCAGTAAAAATTGTAGGATTTCACTTATTTGAAATATCAAGAATAAGCATATTCACAAAATCAAAATGTATATTAAAGCTTACCACGGATGGAGGAAGGCAGTATGGGCTTAATGACTAATGGGTACTAAGCTTCTTTTGGGGATGATATAAAAGTTTTAGTAATGGAAGGTGTTCATGGTAGCAAAACATATTTAATTCAATTAATATCATCGAATCTATCCTTTGAGTATTGTTGATATGAATATGTATATCCTTGGTATTTCATATAAGTGAAATCATCATCAAGTGACCCAGGAGTAGGATAGGCCAAAATTACTTAGAGGCATTGGAGGATAGTTGAATAAAGACAAGGGAAGATGAAAAAACTATTAGATATTATGATCATAGCACTTAGATAGACAAAATACCTTGGAAATTAAAATTTCTTGAGTGAAGTGGAACTTTGTGAGGGGTAAAATGTCTATAAATGTTCCTTATGTGGCAATAATGAAAGCAAGTTTGGGAAACCTATAGGTACATAGAGAGGTGAGCCATTGGTGAGCAGTCATTTCCAGAAGACAGAAGTAGGCAAACAGTAGATGCCCATTTCCTAAGATTCCTATGTCATGTCAGTCTCTATCTACGGGTAGGAATTCTGCATTTGCTGCCTTCCATTCTCTATCTACTTTGGTTCTGAGATTTGCTTATTCACAGATTCAATGCCAGGTGTTATCTTCTTCATCAGCTAGAACCTCCTTTCTCCCCAGGATTTGTCTTTGTTTTGCCAGCAATGGCCAGTTTCCCCTTTCTCTCCCATCATATACACACAAGTGTTAGAGACATGTACTAGTGTTTTACAGCAACATGATTGGTGATAGTCCCTAAATGAAAACCCACCAAATTCCCATCAATAATAAAATACAACATAATGTGATGTATGCCATAAATAAATGAGCATGATTGATCTACAAACACATACAACTGTATGGATGAAGTCAGTGAAATAAGCCAGGCAAAAAATAATATGTGTATGATTAATCTGGATAAAAAGACACAAACCATCAAAACTAATCTACAGTGTTAGAATGACAATTGTGGTTTTCCAAAGGTGGGGAAGCTATCTAGAAAAAAATCATAGGTGAGGGAGATACTAGGGTGATGGTTATACAGGTATATACAATTTATAAAAGTTCATCAAGCTCATTGTTTATAATGTACTATTCTGCATGAGTATTATATTGAAATAAATTTATTTTAATGTGGAGAAGGTAAGCTTGCCACTAATATGATAATAAGAAATGACAGTTGGGTAACATGAGGAAACACAGAGTGAATATCAGACCTAGAGAAGGAAACCTATTTATATGGAAATAGAGAACACTGAGGAATTGAAATTGAGAATGGGAAAGGGGAACAAAATGGGGCTGAGAATGAATGGATTGGAGCGAAACACAATGGCCCTTCCATGGTACAGTGTTGCAGATTGTTCTACTAGGGAGCCTTTCCCATCACATGACCATCTCTGTCTCTGAAATTACTGAAAATAATTCCATCCTTCCCTCCACATGTCTTCGCACAGCACTTGTTAGGGTCTTCTGGATTATCATTATGGCATCAATGAATCAATAGCTCTCTAGCTTTGCTAATCAATGAGTCAGCCATGAGCTCTCTGGACTAAATGAGTTATATGAATAGGAAATGGATTATTTCTTCTTTAGGAATTGTCAGGTGGAAATGAGGAGGAGAAAATATTTACATATGTAGGAACCATAACAAGGATTAGAATTTCCATATATCCCAATATAGTTTGATTCTCACTTTCTTCACCAATATATATATTCAGCTGCTGAGGGAGAAAATGGAAGTCATCATCATTCACGTCTTTGACCTTTAAGGCTGGCAATAAAACTTTATTGAATTGAAATTCATACATATGGCAGACCCTTTCAAAGTGGACCCAAATTTTCTACCTCTTGGGAATGAATCACGTTACCCACAAAACATATGTTAAAGTCCTAACTTCCAGTCCTTTGTATATAAAATCCTTTATAAATAGGACCCTTAAACATGTTAATAATAATTTTGGTAAGGATTTATTTGTGAATAGTATCTCCAAGGATCCTATTTAAATTAGGCCAAATTAAATCAGGGAGAGCATTAATCTATAATTCTGGATCCTTTACAAGCAAAAAAAATGCAGGCAGTCAGAAGACACCAAAAATCAGAAGAAACAAGAAATGAGGAAGGGCATTATATGACAGAGGCAGAGATCCAAACCAGGGTACCATAGAAATTGTCGTAAGCCAGTAGCCAAATGCTACAGACACTAGGAGAAAGCCTGGTCTTCTAAGTCCTTAATTTTCGACTTCCAACTTGCATATCTGAGTTGAAAAAACTCTTATCATTTAAGCCAACCAGCCTGAGGTTTCCATCATAGAAAGCTTGGCAAGTTAAATACCACAATTTTAGAATCCATGCCTTTTCAGTGTGACTCTTTGGATCTCTTCATCTATCTTTGATTCTGGGAAGTATTTAAAGTATTTTTTTTTATCTTTTGCCAATAGTATATGTTGGAAGAGAAGTGCCTCAAGAGGCCTTAGAGTGTTTCTGCTGCTATAGTTGGAGCTCTGAATCTCTCTGTATTAGTCAGGGTTCTCTCAGGAAACAGAATCAACAGGAGATATCTGTCAATAATATGAGATTTTAAAAGAGTCTCTCACGCGACCATGGGGATGCACAAGTCCAGGTTCCGCAGGCAGGCTGCAAACCAGGGGCTCCAATGGAAGTATGATGAAACGTCCTTGATGAGTTTCTGGGAGAAGTTGGCTGTCCAACAACAAGCTGGGAAATTCTCTCTGAATGTTGAAATCACTTCCCCTTTTAAGGCATTCAACTGATTGGATAAAAGCATCACCCATTGATGATGCAATCTCCCTGATTGATGCAAATGTAATCAGCCATTCACGCAGTAAACTCACTGGTGATCGAAGTCCATAAATGCTCTTGTATTACAATTAGCCCAGTGCTTGCTGGAACAAACACCTGGACAAAATTACCTGGCCTGGTTGAAACATTAGCCTAACCACCACACTGTCAATATGAATCATTCCATGCTGGCATGTTAGAGGATAAAAGGACTTTTGGGTCAAAGTCCAGTGGCACCATCCTAGAGATATCCAAGCCCCCAGTATGAGAGAAAACCCAGCCAAGATCAGCAAAGACTCCCCAGGTGATGACAAGCTGACTACACACTCATGAGGGCCCTGAAGATATCAAAATATCTCCACACCACAGACACGCAGTACTTAAAGCATCATCTTAAACCATTTACTTATGGGTTGGCTCATTATGCATCAATACCTGACTGATACAATAATGAATGTGAACAGAAATAGGCATTCAGAATGATAAGCTGACCTGAAATTTCAACATTTTTTCAGTTATTTGAAGACAGTATTTGTGATCACCATGTAATTGAAGTTAATTGCAAATACCTTTATTAAAAAGAAACTAACAAAAATGTTCTCTTCCAAGTAACAGGAGTATTTGCAAGGACATGGATATTTGTGCAGTAATAATTTATGCTTCTGAAACAATAAGCTCCATTGCAAGAGGCATTATTAGGGAGCAGATGTGGCTCAAGCAGTTGGGCACACCGTCCCACATGGGAGGTCCTGAGTTCAGTTCCAGTACCTCCTAAGGAAGACAAGGAGACAGACAAGATTGCCAGATAATTTATTTTATAATAATAAAAAAGAGACATTATTAGTCAAATTTCAACCTCTTGCATTTAGTCATCTTTGATCAAGTATATAGAAGTGAAATTTGAACATAAAAGAGATAAATGACTGGATGATAAAGTAAATATTTGGGTTGTAATTTGCTTGCCTTTAATATTTATGACAAATTTTTGATAAAGGGAAGATATCCTGTTCAGAGGGTAGCAAGGAGTTGTATTTGTAGGCAGGACTGGGAATATTCAAGCAGAAACAGAAAGGTGATCAAATAAATTAATATAGAAAATATAACCCATTTCTGTCTTAAAATGAATAAATGACTTACATATAGACATGCAGCTTGCATACTTTAAAGAGAAAAATGGCATCATCAAAAATTAAAATTTTCTATAGTAATACAATCTATGATTTCAAACTTTACTTCATTATATTTGAAGTCATTTTGTCTCACAGCAGGTCTACAACTACAATCAGAAAAAAGAAACCAAATTTCAAGCTCTGAGACTTTGATAGCTGCTAAAACCAGCCCTTCAGCCACCACAGGAAAATTGACACTTTTCAGGCTTTCCTTCCAAAGATTTTTTTCAGAAACCCCTTTATGACTGAATTTCTCAGATGGTAGATGAAGAGGTTCAGCATGGGCATGACTACAGTGCACATCACTGAAATTGGTGCACTTGCATGTGCATTGTACAAAGCAGCAGAACTGAGGTACACGCTGAGAAGTATACAATAAAATTAGACTACTGAAATGTGAGACACACAGTGGAAAATCTTCTTACTTCTCCAAACCTGACGAGATTGCATGTATACAGGAAACAATTTTAGAGTAAGAGAAAAGGATCCCAGTGATGGTATCCCCACCCATCACTCCAGCTATAAAATAAATCACTTTGTAATTGAAGAAGATGTCAGAAGAGGCAAGTTGAATCATTTGATTAATTTCACAGAAAAAGTGTGGGATTTCCACATGTGTACAAAAGGACTTTACCAACAGTATTAAGCTTTGTAACAAGGATTGCAGAACACTCATGATCCAGCACCCCAGGCCCAGCAGGACACAGATCCAGGAGGTTATGATGAGTGTGTAGTAACAGGGGTGACAGATTGCCACAAAGCAGTCACAAGCCATCACAGCCAGGAGGATGTCTTTTGATCCTGTAAAGAGCTTGAATAAGGACATGTGTGTGAGGCAGCCTGCATAAGAAATGACTTTGCTCTAGGCCTGGATGTTTACCAGCATCTTTGTGGTGGAGGTAAAACAAGTGTCTAGAAAGGACAGGTTGGAAAGGAAGAAGTACATGGCCATATGGAGGTAGGAATTAATGATGGTGGCCTAGATGATGAAGAGGTTCCCAGTGAAGGTGACCAGGTACATAGATGGCAACAGCCCAAAGATAAAGGTTTGCAATCCTGGATCCTTTGCCAATTCCAGGAGAAGATATTCTAAAATTTATGTTTCATTTCCAGGTCACATGTGGTTGAAGTGATGATTAAGAAATAGAAAAGGATTTTGGAAGCTTGTCACATAAAATACACACCATTACCAAACAGAAATTCTAAAAAGTATCTATTTCAGTGAAAATTGTAATCTCTGTATTACTTTTTTGGATCTCATGAAAGAATGGATAACACTCTGAAGATAGAGAAAGGATATATGGAAATTAAACAATCATTTTACAAATCATCTGATTGCATGGGATTTAAGGAAAAGAAAGCAGGTTAAAACAGAGTGAAATGAGGGTGCTATTTTTCACTCAGTATTCAGGATCGTCCCATATATATTGCAAAATTTGAAGACCAACCTCAATGAAGAGAAGGCAAGTGCCATGAGGATATAAGAGGAAGATTTTTCCCAGCAGAGAGAATACCCAGGGCAAAGAACCTAAAAAATTACTTGTTTCAGATATTCAGGGGGGACTGATGTGGCTCAAATGATTTTCTGTTGTACAGACACCAGTTTATGAGTTGGGGAAATTCAGATTTTATTATTCCTCTTTCAAAACACTCCTGTCTTCCATACTTCTAACTTGTTAGCAACTTACTCCATACTTACTTAAAATTTACTCTGAAAGTTTACACTGAAGGACCATCTTGATTAGAGCTCTTCATACCCCAAAGTACTTACATGGGCTGAGGATACAGTCCTAGTATTACCATCAGAAAATTCCTATTCTCTTCTTCGACTAAGTGGATATCTGCGTTCCTTTGACAGAAAATCATAGACATTTTAACTTTTTTGTTTATAAAGCTATTCCAAAGCAATTAAGATATTATGTTTGTAACAAAAGTTAAGAACTGTAATGTAGTCCCTCATCTATAAAATGATTGTTGATTATAAAAAATATATTTAGGGATTTTTTATGTACCACATACTTTATAGTCAATGTCTCATTTAATTTCCCCCCTTATCCTTAAAGGATTCTCTATTTATTTAGTTAACAGATTGTTTATCATTTATTTTCTAAGGAGTAAAAAGAAGACTAATCTTTATGTATTTTTTAACTCTATCGTAGGAATATAAATACAACTCAAAAATTTGCATTTACTCATTTCCAAGTATACAATTTACTGGTAAAATTGCATTCACAATATTCCACTGTCATCAACATACATTACCTAAAATTTAAATAGCCTCAAACAGAAAATTTGAAATTTTTTTTAAATTTATTTATTTTTTATTGTGGGTAAAAATCAAATTTTTCATAATACATACCAATATTTGTAAAATGATTTATAAATATATGTGTGTATATGTGCATTTGCTTACA
>JAKSZT010053923.1:355672-396324 GCA_026826555.1 Tolypeutes matacus
TTTTTAAGAGGTGCTTAGATTACCTAAATATTACATGGAACCTACAGGGATTCCCATGTTCCCCACCTCCCACACCTCCCAGCATATCCCACACAAACATCTCCCACAAGTGTGGCCCATCACCCTCAATGAACTTACACATCCTGGGGCCTTGCCATCAACCATAGACCACAGTTCACATCGTAGACCACACTCTCTCCCACACAGTTCTGATTGGTGCGTGCTGATTTAAAATAGCCTACATCCGTTGCCACAACAGCACTCAGGAAAACCTCCAAGTCCCAAAAATACCCCTGTATTTCAACTGCACATCCCCCCCCCTGCCCTGAAAGTGTCCAGTGGCCACCGGCTCCACCTCACTGTTATAATTTCTTCCATTGCTAGAATCACCATATGTGTACAACAGAATACCATTAAGTCCACTCTAGTCCATAGTTCTTCCCCCAATCCTGAGGGGACTCGGATGGTGATGTCCACTCCACCTCCAAGTGAAAGAGGGCTTATATCCCATGGATATGGTGGGTGGGATGATCCTGCCTGCAAATGCAGGCCCTCTCCATTCCCTGGGATGGCCGTTGCCCATTGTTGTCTCCTCGTCAGGTGACTTGGATGAGTCCATTGAGCTGTAAGGTAGGAGTTGCAGCTCCACTGAGATTCCACTTACACCTGGCACATAGGTAGGCCAGAGGCTCCAGTCGCTGGAGGTTTACCTAAAAGCTCCAGCATCACATATAGAATAGAAGGGACTGGTGAACCACGTGCAGGGAGGACTTATTTGAGTCCAATTCTGTCACTCTCAGGAGCGTAGATTCCAAAATAGAGCCCACTGATAAGGCATCAGTCTCTTGGGCTATCCCCCCTTATATAGGATCTGGGTGTCTCCAGAGCTCTCAGGAGCCCCTCTGTGTAGGGTGACATGCACTTTGATGTTCTATGAGCTCCTACTGAGGTGTGCGTCAGAGTTACCTCTGGGATGACCTTCCGACTCTCTTTGAAGTCTCTTAGCCACTTGAACTCATTTGTCTTTACCTTTTCCCCCTTTAATTCAAGGTCTGTTCCAGTTGTGTTGCCAGTTAGCACTTGGTATTAATCCCTTGTTGCCAGGGAGGCTCATCCCCAGGACTCATGTCCCATGTTGGGGGGAAGGTAATGTATTCATATGTTGGGTTTGGCTTAGAGAGAGGCCATATTTGAGCAACAAGGAGGCTCTCAGGTGGCAACCCTTAGGCACCCCATAACAGTAAGCTAAGTTTCAGTTACAAGAGCAAAGACTCATGAGGGTAGTCATCAATAACAAGAACTCATCTGTGGGCCATCCTCTTTTGACAGACACTGTCCCGGCACTCAGAGGACTGTTGCTGCTCCCTTGGAGAATGTGACAGAGCTTTCCAGACAGGGAATTCAGATTCCCTCACTTACTGAGTGATTGCCCACCCGCCATAACCATGCCCATCCTTTGATCTTTTGAACAATTTTGGATATCTTTCATATATATTCAGATGAACTTACTCCCATGAATCCCCCCTCCCAGACACCCCCCACCAATAATCCCCTGCAGTACCCATTTTAACCCATCTGTGATCTAAATCTTCCATGAACATGTAGCCATATAATAATCAAATACACTTAATAGGAAAAAGAAACAACAATGATAGCTTACATGCAAGAGACAAACATAAAGAAACTCAGGGGGAAAAAAAAACAGTCAAGCAAAAAACAAAACAAAACAAAATATAATTAGTGGATGGAACATTCAAAAAAATGGGAAAAAAAAAGCAAAAGAAAGGCTTTTTAAAATATATATATATATATTCTTTTTTTCCTTTTATCACTGTGTTATCGGATGTCCGGTGTGCCGTGACAACTTCCCCCTCTCAATCCCCAGTGTCTCCCAAATTTTCATTTAATTTTCAAAGAAGTTTTAGGTCACAGAAAAGTCACACACAGAATACCAGGGACTCCCAGATACCAAACCACTGGCCCTTTCCCCACCCCATATTAATCCCCCCCCCCTTTTTAATGTTAGCATTGCTATAACTGTTATACAGATAGCAAAATACAGCAACTAAACATTGTCAATAATTTACAGTATCATTTACAATTTAGACAATACAGTTTAATAAGTTTTGATAATATTTACCATATCCTGTGTCCATTACTGTAAGGTAATGAGAAACCTTTACCATGACCACCAAATACATCATTATATCTTAACAATTCCTTCCTCCCCACCCCCCTGGGGCATATGACACTCCCTTGTCTTGACTAATGGAATGTCAAGATTCATAATTACGTGCACTGGGTATTTGATCCAGCCCTTCCTAATCTACCCACCTGTCAATGCTGCACCACCAAACCCAGTAATATCACTACCCATCTCTCCTATCCTTCAATATGCAACTATACTCTATCCCTTTACCATAGATTATGTCCATATGGGTGATGGCTCAAAGCCTGTTCTTCTCTTTCTCTCCCTTCTTAACCTCTATTTCAGACAATGGTTCTCAGAGACTGCTCACTTTCCTCAGTTCAGATCAGTGAGCTCATATACTGCTCATCCTTCAGTGCCTGGCTTGCTTCACTCAACATAAGGTCTTCAAGATTCATCCACGTTATTCCATGTGTTAGCATTTTATTCCTTCTTACAGCTGAGTAATATTCCATTGCATGTATGTACCACATTTTGCTTATCATTCTTCTGTTGATGGGCACCGGGGCTAATTCCAACTTTTGGCAATGGTGAACAATGCCGCTATGAACACTGGTGTGCATATATCTGTTTGTGTCTTTGCTTTCAGTTCTTCTGGGTATATACCCAGCAGTGGAATTGTTGGATCATATGGAAGATCTATTGTTAGTTTTCTGAGGAACCGCCAAACTGTCCTCCACAGTGGCTGGACCATACCACAGTCCCACCAGCATTGGATGAGGGTTCCTATTCCTCCACATCTTCTCCAACATTTAGTGTCTCCTGTTTTTTTAATAGCTGACATTCTGATGGGTGTAAGATGGTACCTCATTGTAGTTTTGATTTGCATTTCCCTGATAGCAAGCGATGTTCAGCATTTTTTCATGTGCTTTTTACCCATTTGTATTTCTTCCTTGGAGAAGTGTCTTTTCAGGTCACTTGCCCATTTTTTAAATGGGTTGTTTGTCTTTTTATTTTCAAGGTGTCGGATTTCTTTTTATATGCAGGATATTAGGCTCCTATCAGATATATGGTTACCAAATATTTTATCCCATTGGGTAGGCTGCCTTTTTATTTTCTTAATAACGTCCTTTGAGGTGCAGAAGTTTTTTATTTTGATGAGATCCCATTTATCTATTTTTTCTCTTGCTGCTCGTGCTTTGGCTGTGAAGTTCATGAAATCATTTCCTATTACAAGGTCCTGTAGATGCTTCCCTACATTATCATCCAAGGTCTTTATGGTTCTTACTTTTATATTTAGATCTTTGATCTATCTTGAGTTGATTTTTGAATAAGGTGTGAGATGGTATTCTTCTCTCATTTTTGGGATATGGATATCCAGTTCTCCAAGCACCACTTGTAAAAGAGGCCTTTCTCTCCCAACTGAGTGGGCTTCATGGCATTCTCAAATATCAGATAACTGTATATGTGAGGATCCATATCAGAACTCTCAATTTGGTTCCATTGGTCAGTAGGTTTGTCCTTGTGCCAATACCACGCAGTTTTGATCACTGTAGCTTTGTAGTATGTTTTAAAGTCAGGCAGTGTGATATCTCCAACTTCATTTTACTTTTTCAATATGTCTTTGACAATTCGGGGCCTCTTGCCTCTCCAAATATATTTTGTGGTTAGTTTTTCCAGTTCCTTAAAAAATACAGTGTTGACATTTATTGGGATTGCATTAAATCTGTAGATTAGTTTGGGTAGGATAGATATCTTGATGATGTTTAGTATTCCTATCCATGAACAGGGAATATTTTTCCATTTATTTAAGTCTTCTTTGATTTCCTTTAACAGTGTTGTGTAGTTTTCTGTATATAAGTCCTTTACATCTTTAGTTAAATTTATTCCTAGGTATTTGATTCTTTTAGTTACTATTGTAAATTGTATTTTTTTAAAAAAATTTCCTCCTCAGTTTGCTCGTTATCAGCATATAGAAATGCTACTGATTTTTGAGCATTGATCTTATAGCCTGCAACATTCCTGAACTCCTTTATAAGTTTTAGAAGCCTTGTTGTAGATTTCTCAGGGCTTTCTATGTATAGGATCATGTCATTGCAAATAATGAAATTTTTACTTCTTCTTTTCCAATCTGGATATCTTTTATGTCCTTTTCTTGTCTCAGTGCTCACAGAAGTACTTCTAAGACAATGTTAAATAGGAGTGGTGATAGTGGGCATCCTTGTCTAGTTCCCGATCTCAGAGGGAAGGCTTTTAGGATTTCACCATTGAAAATGATGCTAGCTTTGGGTTTTTTATATATATACCCTTTATCATATTCAGAGGGTTTCCATCTATTCCTATCTTTTGTAGTGTTTTTATTAGGAAAGAGTGCTGTATTTTGTCAAATGCTTTTTCTGCATCTTTAGAGATGATCATGTGATTTTTTTCTTTCAATCTTTTAATGTGGTATATTACATTGATTGATTTTCTTATATTGAAACATCCTCGCATGCCCAGGATGAAACTCACTTGGTCATGGTGTATAATCCTTTTGACATGTTGTTGAATGCGATTAGCAAGTATTTTGTTGAAGATTTTAGCATCTAGGTTCATTAGAGAAATTGATCTGTAATTTTGCTTTCTTGTGGTATCTTTATTTGGTTTTGGTATTAGGGTAATGTTGGCATCATAGAATGAGTTAGGCAATATTCCCTCTACTTCTATTTTTTGGAAGAGCTTAAGTAGACTTGGTGTTAGCTCTTTCCAAAATGTTTGGTAGAATTCAGCTATGAAGCCATCTGGTCCTGGACTCTTCTTAGTTGGGAGGTTTTTGATGACTGACTCTATCTCTTTACTTGTAATTGGACTGTTGAGTACATCTATTTCTTCTTTCATCAATGTAGGTTGTTTGTGAGTTTCTAGAAACTTGTCCATTTCCTCTAAATTATCGTTCTTGTTGGCATATACTGTTTCATAGTATCCTCTTATGATACTCTCTATTTCTGTGGCGTCAGTAGTGATACCCCCTTGCTCATTCCTTATTTTATGCATTTGCATCTCTTCTCTCTTTTTCTTTGTTAGTCTGGCTAAGGGTTTGTCAATTTTATTGATATTCTTGAAGAACCAGCTTTTGATTTTGTTTATTGTTTCCAGTGCTTTCTTATTCTCTATTTCATATAGTTCTTCCCTAATCTTTGTTATTTCCTTCTTTCTACTTCCTTTAGGTTTAGTTTATTGTTGTTTTTCCAGTTCCTCCAAGTGTGCAGTTAGGTCTTCAATTTTAGCTCTTTCTTCTTTTTTATATATGAATTTATGGCTATGAACTTCCCTCTCAGGACTGCTTTCGATGCATCCCATAGGTTTTGATATGTTGTGTTGTCATTTTCGTTAGTTTCAAGGTACTTACTGACTTCTTTTGAGATTTCCTCTTTGACCCACTGTTTGTCTACGAGTGTGTTGTTTAACTTCCATATCCTTGTGCCTAACCTGTTTCTCTGGCCTTTAGTGATTTCCAACTTCATTCCATTGTGGTGAGAGAAATTACTTTATATAATCTCAATCTTTCTGAATTCATTGAGTTTGTTCTGTGGCCTAGCATGTGGTCTATCTTGGAGTATATTCCATGTGCACTTGCGAAGAATGTAAATCCTGCTGTATTTGGGTGTAGTGTGCTGTATATCTCTATTAAGTCCAGGTCTTCTAATGTTTTGTTGAGTGCCTTTGTTTCTTTATTGATTCTCCATCTAGATGTTCTGTCTAATGATGATAGTGGTGTGTTGAAGTCCCGTGCTATAATTGTAGTATTTATTTCTCCTCTTAGTTTTTCCAGAGTTTGCCACATGTATTTTGAGGCATCCTGATTAGGTGCATAATGTTGATGATTGTTCTCTCTTCTTGAAAGATTACTCCTTTTATTAATATGTTGTGTCCATCTTTGTCTCTTACAATACTTTTGCATTTAAAGTCTATATTGTCTGATATTAGAATAGCTACTCCTGCCCTTTTTTGGCTATTGTTAGCTTCTATCAGTTGATGTAGAAAAGGAAGTTGACAAAACACAGCATCTTTTCTTGATGAAAATACTACAAAAAATAGCAATTGAAGGAAACTTTCTCATCATGATAAAGGCAATCTATAAAAACCCCGGGGCTAACGTTGTACTCAGTGGTGAAAGACTGAATGCTTTCCCACTGAGATTGGGAACAATACGAGGATGCCCACTGTCACTACTGTTGTTCAATGTAGTGCTAAAGGTTCTAGCTAGAGCAGTCAGGCAAGAAAAAGAAATAAAAGGCACTCATATTGGAAAGGAAGAAGTAAAACTTTCTCTATTCAAAGATTCTTATATGATCTTACACCTAGAGCCACAACAGAAAACAGAAGGCAGAATGATGCAGGAAGGATAAGTGATAGTTTGTAATACAGAATCAATATAGACATTGAGTGGGAAATTACTGAAGAAGAAGCACAGCAAAGACACAACAAGCTAGCAGCACCTAATTTTAAAAAATGAAAGAAAAAAGAAAGGGGGGAGGAAAGAGGAAAGAAAAGCAAGAGACAAGAAATAAACAGAGAAAAACCAAAGAACCACACAGGCAAGCAGTCAAACAGAGCTAAGGGGTGTCCACGTGGATCATCTCTGCCTGCTTGTGTTTATCAATCAATTTCCCCGCAGGGTTCTATATGCAGGTCCTGAAACAGCTTTTAGCTATTAAACTAATTAAAAAGAATTTATTTTTCATTTATTGAAGTGACCTTCTCACTTTTTTTTTTTTTTTTGGTGAAATACAGGACCCAAAAATAATTCCTCCTCTAGACCAACCCCCTTAAGGAGGGGACACCGTGGAAATTAATCAAGCACATCCCACTTCCTGGACTCCCCAGGGTAACTGTAGCTCTGATGTTAGTCAGTGTAGAGTGCTAAACATGGCTGACTCTGCCCCTTCTGGAGCCAAGCACCTGCGTCACCGGGTTGCTATGTAAATCAGTTTGACTCTGCAGATTAGCCTCTCCTCTCAGCCTGATGCTGCTTCAGGTCAGCTTATCTTCTCCCCAAAGCTATGGGGCAGTCCAGGGAGCCAGATCAATGGCAAAAAAAAAAAAATTCCCTTCCCTGTCCTCCAACAGAACCCTCCCTCTTTTGGAGAGTGTCCCCTCTTCCTGGCTCTGTGGAGGCCCAGGGCTTATACCTGGGCAGCTAGGCAAATCAACTCCCTCCCCGAACAGAGTCACCTTTCCCCTCCACTGGGTGCTGATTCACTCTGGCTGTTCTGTTCACCCAAGGTCCAAGGGGCTCCAGGCAGCCAAATCCCCAGAAAATAAAACTCTTTCGCCCTTTTACTAGAGCCCTCCCTCAGAGAGTGCCCCCTCCCACTAGACCCTGACTCCTAGTTTCGAGCCCTGCTCACGGCTCCAGGCGGCTGTTTTATTTTTTTTTCTCCCTAAACACGGGGCTCAGCCGTCCATGCCAACCACCACCGGCAGGCTTAAAACTCATGAATCTCTACCGTTCCGTCCACGCCGTTGATCCATGCAGATAGATGTCCCAAGCTTTTCAGTCCACGCGCACAGCACAGACCCCCGTGCAGGACCCTGTCCACAATTCGCCTTGCTCTGGGAGCTTGCAGTGTGTGCCCTCCTACACTAATGCCATCTTGGCCCTAACCGAAAATTTGAAATTTTAAGCAATTTTCCATTCCTGTTGCCCCAGTTTTTTGGTAAAATGTGATCTATTATCTTTCTCTATGAAATTGCTTTTTCTAAGTATTTCACATGAGCAAGATCATACCTTATTTCTCTTTTGTATTTGTATTATTTCACTCAACATGATGTCCTCAAGGTTTATACATGTAGAAGCATGCATTTGATCTTCATTCCTTTTTTTCACAAGCAATTTTATTGAAGTGAAATTTAAGTAACATAAAAGATTAAAAAGTAACCATTTTAAAGTGAACAATTCAGTGGCATTAAGTATATTCACAAAGTGGTGCAACCACTTATCTAGTTTTATAAATCCCTTTATCTAGTTTTATGAATTTTTCATCAACCTAAAAGGAAACCCCAGGCCCATTAAGCATTCACTCCTCATTCCCTCCTCTCTCCAGAACTTAGCAACCACCAATCTCCATTTTGTCTCCATGGACTTATCTATTCTAGATATTTCATATCAATAGAATCATATATTTGACCCTTTGTGTCTGGCTTCTTTCACATAGCATATTGTACAAAGATTTATCAACATTCCAGCATGTACCAGTACTTCATCCCTAATGACTAATAAT
This sequence comes from Tolypeutes matacus, assembly GCA_026826555.1. NCBI lineage: Eukaryota > Metazoa > Chordata > Mammalia > Cingulata > Chlamyphoridae > Tolypeutes > Tolypeutes matacus. The sequence goes on from JAKSZT010053923.1 coordinate 364,085, forward strand.
GCTAAGAAACTTTTCATATTCTCATTGGCTATTTGTGCAATATCTATGTAAGTCATTTGCCCATTTTTAATTAGGTTGTCTTTTTGTTGTTGAGTTATAAGAGTTCTTTATGTATATGGACATTAAACCCTTATTTTACATTCCCACCAGTAGTAAAGGAGCTTTCCTATTTCTCCACATCCTCTCCAGTACTTACTGTTTTCTGTTTTTGTTTTTTTTTAATAATGGTCATTCTATGTGGTATGAAATGATATCTCATTGTCATTTTGATTTGCATGTCCCTAATAGGTGGTGATATTGAAAATTTTTTCATGTGCTTTTGGCCATTTGTATTTCCCCTTTGGAGAAATGCCTATTAAATCTTTTGCCCATTTTAATCGGATTGCATCATTTTTTATTGTTGAGTTGTATGGTCTCTTTATATAGAATGGAAATCAAACTCTTGTTGGATGTGTGTTTTCCATATATTTTCTCCCATTGAGTGGGTTGCCTTTTCACCTTCTTGGTGAAGTCATTTGAAATACAAAAGTTTTTAAGTTTGAGGAAGTCCTATTTATCCATGTTTTCTTTTATTGCTTATGCTTTCTGTGTATGTTTTAAGAATCCATCACCTACCAAAAGATCTTGAAGATGTTTCCCTACATTGTCTCCTAGCAGCCTTATGGTTGCAGATTTTATAGTTAGATCTTTTATCCATTTTGTGTTAATCATTGTATAAGGTGTGAGATAGGGGTCCTCTTTCTTTCTTTCTTTCTTTCTTTCTTTCTTTTTTTTTTTTTTTTTTGACTATGGATATCCAGTTCTACCAGCAAAATTTTTTGAATAGACAGTTCTGCCTCAGCAGGGCGGATTTGACAGCCTTGTCAAAAATCACTTGACGATAGATGTGAAGGTCTGATTCTGAACCATCAGTTCAGTTCCACTGTTCTATGTGTCTGTCTTTATGCCAATACCATGGAGTTTTTACCACTGTAGCTAGGTAATATGATTTAACGTCAAAAGTGAGAGCCCTCCAACTTCGCTTTTAAGATGTGTTTGGCTATTTGTGGTACCTTACCATCCCAAATAAATGTAATAATTTTGTTTTCCATTTGTTTTAAAACAGCTGGTGGAATTTATAGGGACTGCATTGAATCTGTATATCAGTTTGGTTAGAATTGTCATCTTAACAATATTTAGTCTTCTAATCCATAAGCATGAAATATTCTTCCACTTATTTAGGCCTTTTAAAATTTCTTTTAGCAATGCATTGTAATTTCCTGTACACAAGTGCTTTAAGTCCTTGGTTAAGTTTATTACTAAATATTTGATATTTTTAGTCACTATTGTAAATGGAATTGTTTTACTGACTTCCTCCTCAGATTGCACATTACTAGTGCATAGTAACACTACTGATTTTTTTGTATTAATCTTATATCCTGCTACTCTGCTAAAATCATTTATTAGCTCTAGCAGATTTGCTGTAGATTTTTCAGAACTTTCTAGGTGTAAGATCATGTAAGAATCTTTGAATAGGGAAAGTTTTACTTCTTCCTTTCCAATATGAGTGCCTTTTATTTCTTTTTCTTGCCTGATTGCTCTAGCTAGAACCTCTAGCACTACATTGAACAACAGTAGTGACAGTGGGCATCCTTGTATTGTTCCCAATCTCAGTGGGAAAGCATTCAGTCTTTCACCACTGAGTACAACGTTAGCCCCGGGTTTTTTATAGATTGCCTTTATCATGTTGAGAAAGTTTCCTTCAATTGCTATTTTTTGTAGTATTTTCATCAAGAAAAGATGCTGTGTTTTGTCAACTTCCTTTTCTACATCAACTGATAGGATCATGTGATTTTTCTTCTTTGATTTATTAATGTGGTGCATTACACTGATTGATTTTCCTGTGGCAAATGATCCTTGAATGCCTGGTATAAAACCCACCTGATCATGATGAATAATGTCTTTAATGTGTTGTTGGATTTTTATTTTCAAGAATTTTGTTGAGGATTTTTGCATCTGTATTCATTAAGGAAATGGATCTTTAATTTTCTTTTTTTGTAATAATAGCTTTATCTGGCTTTGATATTAATGTGCTTATTGGCATATGAATGAGTTTGGAAGTGTTTCTTCTTGTTCAATTTTTTGGAGGAGCTTGAGTAAGATTGGTATTAAATCTACTATGAATGCTTGGTAGAAGTTATTTGTGAAACCTTCTTGTTCTGGGCTTTTCATTTTAGGGAGTTGTTTGATAACAGTTTCAATCTCTTGACTTGTGATTGGTTTGTTGAGGGCCAATGTAGGCTATTCCTATGATCCTAGTAGTTTTTCCATTTCATTTACATTGTCTAGGTTGTTGGTGTACAGCTGTTTATAGTATCTGCTTATGATCTCCTTTATTTCTGTGGGGTCAGTTGTAATGTCCCTGCTTTCATTTTTTATTTTATTTATTTGCATCTTCTCCTTTTTTCTTTGCCAATGAAGGGCTTATTGATTTTGTTAGGCTCCTAGAACCAACTTACGGTTTTGTTAATTCTCTCTATTGTTTTTTATTCTCAATTTCATTTATTTCTTCTCTAATCTTTGTTATTTCCTTCCTTCTACTTGCTTTGGGATTAGTTTGCTCTTCATTTTCTAGTTCCTGCAGCTGTGTAGTTAGGTGATTTATTTTAGCTCTTTCTTCTCTTTAAATGTAAGCATTGAGGGCAATAATTTCCTTCTCAGCACTGCCTTTGTGGTGTCCTATAGGTTTTAATATGTTTTATTCTTATTTTCATCCATCTCAAGGTATTTGCTGAATTTTCTTGCAATTTCTTCATTGAAACACTGATTACTTAAGTGTGTGTTGTTTAATCTCCATATTTTCATGAAATTTTCCTTTTTCCATCCATTACTGATTTCCAGCTTCATCTGTTATGATCAGAGAAAGTGCTTTGAATAATTTCAGTCTTTTTAACTTTAATGAGTCTGCTCTTAAGACCCAAATATATGGTCAGTTCTGGAGAAGGATCCATGAGTGTTTGAAAAGAATGTATTTCCAGCGGTTTTGGGGTGCAGTGTTCTAAAGACATCTGTTGGTCTAGTTCATTTATTATATTATTCAAGCACTCTGTTTCTTTATTGATTTTCTGACTGGATGTTCTATCCAATACTGACAGTGGTGTATTGAAGTCTCCAGCTATTATTATAGAGACATCTATTTCTCCCTTCAGTTTTGCCAGTATGTGCCTCATGTATCATGGGAACTCAGGTTAGGTGCATAGATATTTATTATAGCTATTTCTTCTTGGTGAATTGACCCTTTTATTTATATATAATGACGTTCTTACTAACTTATAACAGTTTTGCATATAAAATCTATTTTGTCCAATATTAGTATTCCTACTCCAGCTCTTTTTTGTTACTAATTGCATGAAATAACTTTTTCCAACCTTTCTTTTTCAAGATGGTTGTGCCCTTACATCTGAGGTGAGTCTCTTGTGGCAGCATATAGATAGCTCATATTATTTTATCCATTCCTCCAGTCTATGTCTTTTGATCAGAAAGTTCAGGCCATTAACATTCAATTTTATTAATGTAAAGTCATTACTTACTTCATCCATTTTGTCCTTTGGCTTTCTGTCGTGATACTGTAATATCATCTGTCTTTTTACGCTTTAATTTATCCTTTCTAATAATCTTCACTTCTATACTCTTCCCCAAGACTCTCACCCTTGTTTTTTTTCCTTAGAGGGTGCAGCATTCCCTTTAATATCTCTTGTAATTCTTATATTTTAGTAACATACTCTATCAGATTTTGTTTGTCTGTGAAGATTTTGAACTCACAGTTTTGCCACAATTCTTGGCTGGCTGCTTTTCTTTTTCAGTACCTTAAATACATCATACCACTTTCTTCTCACCTCCATGGTTTCTGATGAGAGGTCAGCACTTAATCTTATTTAGGTTCCCTTGTATATGATGCTTTTCTTTTCTCTTTCTCCTTTCAGTATCCTCTCTTTATCTCTGATATTTGTCATTCTGAACAGTATGTTTCTTGGGATAAGTCTATTTGGATTATTCTGTTTGTGGTGTGTTGTATTTCTTGGGTAAAGATATTTATATCTTTCAAAAGGGTTGGAAATTTTTCCGTCATTATTTCCTCAAAAATTCTTTCTGCCCCTTTCCCATTCTCTTCTATTTCTAAGGCACCGATAATGTGTATGCTTGTGCATTTTACTTGTAATTCAATTCTCTGAGGCCAGGTTCCATTTTTTTCTCTTCTCTTCCCTTTCTGTTCTCATGTATTTTACAGGTCTGATAGTTTGTCTTCCAAATCACTAATTCTGTCTTCAAGCAATTCTAATCTGCTTTTATGTGCCTTTCATGTATTTTTAATCTCATCCACGATGTCTTTCATTCCCAAAAGCTCTGTTACTACTTTTGCAAGCTTTCAAGTTGTTCTTTATCCCCACCCAGTGTCTTCATAATATCCTTTACCTCTTTGGTCATATTCCTTTAAATTCTTTGATTTGATGTAGGAGAGTTATGTGATTATCATTGATTAATTTTCTTAAATCCTGTATCTCTTCAGGATATGTGATTTGTTCCTTTAGCTGGGCCATCTCTTCCTATTTCCTAGCATAACTTGTAATTTTTTTCTGTTGTCTAGGCATATGAATATGTTGGTGAATTTACTCTGATGGCCAATTGCTCTCTCTTAGCTATTTTCTTCCACAACATTTCTTTGATATTTGGTTCAACTTATTCTAAGACTTTAAAATTTCCCAGGTTAAGTTATCAAAATCAGACTAGGGACTCACTAATGGAATGCAAATTTTCTCCCAGGAGTTTTGATGATAGACCTAAAGCAGTTTTTTTTTCCATGTAATTTCCACACCAGCCTGCAGATGGTGCTTCTCAGTGCACCTTCCAAGGAGGTATTTCTTTCAGTCTCTGTTTTCCTGTGGTTTGGTTTGGCCAGAGTTCAGATTCAAAGCAGACTTTACTGGCTGAATTCATTGAAGAGAAAACCCCCAGTTCCCCTCCCTTTTCCCTTCCAACAGCTGACAGGGAGAAAGATATCTGTTCTTCTCTCAGTCACCTGTAGTGAGCCAGGGGTTTTATCATTGCTTAATATCTTGTGGGTGGGTGATGCTAGCCCTTCCAGGCCACCACAGGTGTTTAGAAACTCATGTATTTTGTTTCAGGTTCTTGTCTCTGTCCCTCACTCTCCTAGGATTTGTGTAGCACTGTACTGGTCTGCTGAACCCAAATCAAATCTCTCAGACAGCTTTTGGCCCTATCTCCATTGTTTTCATGAAAGAGCTAAGCCCTGCCTGCTTACTCTGATGCCATCTTCCTAAAACTCCTCTTAATATTTTTCTTATCATCAACAATCCTTTTCTAGAACAGGAAAAAGGTACATGTCTTCACTTGTGTTACAAGCATAATATTCTTAATTGTTTTGGCACAGAATTATCAATTAAAGGGGTGTAGTAGCCACAGTTTTATATCAAATGAACTATTCTCCACTTGATTGAAGCAAAGATTAGCAATTTTCTGATGGTAACTATTAAGATTGCACCCTCCCACTATGTCAGTTCCTTGGAGAATCAAGAGGCTTAGTGAAGATGGATGCCTAAGCATTATCTTTTGGAGTAAATTTTAAGTCAATGTAAGGGGTAAGTTGCTATTGAGTTAGATATATGGAGGACAGGAGAGTTTTTGGAATAAATACTGGATTTCCCTGACTCGTTACCTGGTGTCTGGGGAATAGAGAATCATTCAGAAAATTTTCCATCCTTTCCAGACCAGTGTTCCTCAAGGAAATGATTGTTCATGAGTTAGAGTAACATCAAAGGACTTTGCATAATGATCAGATATAGGGAAGCTTTAAATATCTCAGCCAATGCAATCCCTTATATTTAACCTTGGGTTGTACAGTACAGGATTGTTTCATTTGGAGTACTAAGTTTGGGTCACACTATGATGTCTGACTCTCTCCTGTTGTCTTCTGTAGGGATAGGGTTTCAGTGTCCATCATCAATCACCCAGGGAGCAAATCAGACTCCTATATAAAGACCTTCTAACAGATTCTATCTAGGTTAGTCAGAGAGCCCAGTAGATCCTAGAGGAAAGTGTGAGGGTGAGTGGAAATTCCATGCAAGCTTTTCATTGAAGTCCTCTGGGATCCAATCCATCTTAGCCCAAAGCTGAGAGATCTCTGCACTTATTTTCCTGCTTACTTAGTTAATGAATGTTTTTATTTATTATATTTAAAATGAAGTGGCCATTTGAGTCAGTAGTGTACAGTTCATTGTGGATGATGAAGAGATGGAAATGAAATCTCATTTACAAGAGATAATGACAGGGATAATACAGTTCCAGGAAAAGCAGTATATCTGTCCAAGGAGATTTGCATTTAAATGGAAATAAGGAAATATGGTTTTAGCTGTGGCAGAATGTGCAGTGAAGTGAGGGTATCTCATTTTTACATTTAAGATGATGTATATTAGGGAGTTCCAGGAAAATGACATTGGAGATCAACCACTGTGCAGCAGGCATACAGAACTGGGGAGAAAGGGCAGAATCTTCTGAGGGAGCTGCTTTGATGATCTACAGACCAGGAGAGTGCCACATGCATTGGAGACAAAGATGAAGAGTATAAAAGGAAAACCATTAATTACTCACCTATCTGTTCCCCTTGAAGCAAACAACCTCAGTGAAATGCACAGTTGACCATCGACAACTGAGAGTGGTCTGGTGTATTCCTCATAGGGAAGAGGGAGGGTATGGTGGAAGACTGAGTGTGGTTGATTTTCCACAAGCTTAAACAACAGGGCTCAACTTTGAATGCCAGGATCAGAAAATCCAGAGAGTGGAACTTGAAGACTCTCTTCAATGTTTAGGTTTGCTAAAGTCTGCCATCTGCTGATCAGGTGGGAAAGTGAAGGCTTTTCTCTTGTCCCTATTCCTATGCCACCATGGGTCTGATCTTTGCCCTTTTAGCAGGTCCCTGGCCCTATTTAGAATAATTAAACAAGACAATCATGAAGTTTTAGAAAAAATTGAACCAAAAATCAAAGAGCTGTGAAACAAAACCACTAAGCAAGAAAGAGAAATGGCAATGGAGTAAAATCACCAACATAATCAGATGCTTAGACATCAGCAAAAAATTCACAAGCCATACTAAGAAACAGGAAGATATAGTTTAGCTAAAGGAACAAGTCAAGAATACTGATGAGACACAGGATTTAAGACAACTAATCAATGATGTTCACACAACTCTTTTAAATCAATTCAAAGAGTTGAAGGAAAATATGAATGGAGAAATAAATTACAGTAAGAAGACACTGGGTAAACATAAAGACTCTTCATTTTGGAGTAATGAAAATGTCCTACAATGAACTGAGGTGATGACAGCACAAGTCTAAGATGAAATTGAGAGCCAATGAGTGAATAATTTGGATGGAGTGTCCAAGGCAGGAGAGTGTATAACACAGTGAATACCGTGGTGAGTGATGAATTGTGGTTAACAGTCCAGTTGTGAGAACTTTCTCTCAGGAACTGCAACAGATATACAATATTAGCACATAGTGTTAATAATAAGATGGTTTGTGGGAAACTTACACAAAATATAAGCTATTAACTCTACATAGCAGTACTATTTTAACAATGTTTTTTCATTATTTGTAAAAGATATGTCACAACAATATAAGATATTGGTGGTGGAGCAATGTATTAGTCTGGGTTCTCTAGGGAAACAGAAATGACAGTAGATATCTGTAAATAAAATGAGATTTCATAAAATTGTCTCAAACTACCCTGGTGATGCACAGGTCTAAATTCTGGGCATGCTGCAAACCAGGGACTCCAATGAAGGTCCTTGATGAGTTCCCAGGAGAGGCCGACTGTCTAAAGTAGAGATAAGAATTCTCTCTCTGAATGCTGAAATCACTTCCCCTTTTAAGGCATTCAATTAATTGGATGAGATGTCACTCATTGCTGATTGCAAGCTGCTTAGTTGATTGTAGATGTAACCAGACATCTATGCAATCAACTCACTGATAAAGTCCATGAAATGTCCTTGTATTAATAGCTCAGTGCTTGCTTGGCCAAAAAACTGGACACCATTACCTGGCTGAGTAGACACGTTAACCTAAACATAAGAGGAGATACATGGGAATTATGTATGGTATGCATGATTGTTTTGTAAATGCACAATTTCTCTAAAAATAAAGATGAGATATATATAAGCATTTGTCTGTATTGATAAGAAATATCCAGTCCAACTGGAAGATGTTTCCTTACAACAGCATTTCATGAGATGTATACTCTTATATTGGATATTCACATAAAATAAGGTTATTTTTATTTAATGGGTGGAATGGGATATATGGCAACTTTTATTTGGCAATTATTCCTTTATAGGTGAAGTTAAATATATTGTTTATTGTTCATTTACTTTCCCCATTGCAAATTCTTTATGAAAGTATTTGCTTTCATGAATAGGGCCTGCTTTTCTTATTATTATTTTATTAAATAATCTTTCAAACAAAAAACTGCATATTTTTCTCCTAAATTTGCTCCTTGCCATTTAGGCCTTTTATGTCTGAATAGATGTGTTTGGGGTATGTGTGAGTTTCTCTCACTGTTACATATGATATTCCTTCTGTTGTTTTTCAAACTTACACAGTTCTGCTTACTTGGAGTTATTATACCACTTTTTATTTTCATTGTCACCTTTCATTCACATCTTTGTCTTCCCTGTTGTGCTTTAGGTCTTTTGTGGTTAAATGTATTTCTAAAATTGCATCACTTTCTGCAAATATTTGGAAGGGATTCTTCTTTCCAATTGTGTGGGAACACTTTGTTTAAAATATCTTTGAAACAGTTTAGGGCCTGCTTTACTGCACAAGCAGAAAACTGCTGAGTGGGGGTAAGAAAACACTGCTATCAGTTCCTGCTAAAAACAGTAGGAACATTCTTATTTTGCTCTGTTACTTAGTTAAGGCTTTCTGCCTCTCCATTATCTCCTGCACAGTCCAGAACTTTCTGAGCCCCTGCACATACCCACTGACCTTGTGCTTTGTGAAAAGAGAATAAAAATCTGATGGGAGTCAGCAAAGGAGAATGGCTCCTTTAGCTGTTCTTCCTCTTGCCTCTCTCAACCTTTTTGTTCAGAGTAATTCTTTGCACCACGGTGGGCTCTGTTGGACAGATCCCTGCAAGAATTTGCAGGACAGATTCCTGCAAGTGGTGTCCCCGTGATTTGGGTCAGTGGTGCAAATCATCATGTTGAGGAGTGGTTATACTTGTCCAGACCAAAACTGAAACTAATCTTCCCAGTTTAAAGGAACAGCAATGCCCACTGGGGATAGTTGCCAGTGTGTCTAGTATGGTGATGGGTTTCTAAATCTTCATGGGACCAAGAATTTCCAAAGAACAGGATACTTTTGTAAAAACAATACAACTCTTAAAAGGAACTGATTGCACAATCCAAAATGGTCAATTGTGCTCTCTATTACAAACAATTCAAAAGTATTGTCCTTGGTTTTCTAAAAAAAGAACTTTAGATTTGAAATTATAGGAGCAGTAGGAAAAAATTTAAAAACAAAATATGAGAAAGGAGAAAATTTTCCCATTTCTACCTTAATAACCTTGAGCATAGTAAAAGCAGCCTTGTGTCCACTATATATGTTGCATCCCATGGTTGCCTCAGGGGAACTCCCAGTTAAAGACCCTGTATCACCTGAAAAGGAAGAAACACCTTTTCCACCTCGACCTCCCCTTGAGAACCAACCTCATCTAGCTATGGAAAATTGCTTAAAAGAAGCCATAGAGCAAGGAGAATGCCATGCTTTTCCTGTAATTCCCCAAAATGGGCAGTCACAGCATGACTCACTTCCCTATGTATTATTTAAAGAGCTGCATAAAAGCATTATTGAACCTAATTCCTTCACTAAGTGGATTTTGGACTCCATTGCTATTAACTATCAAATGTGCCCCTGGGGTTGGAAAATTCCTGTAAAAACTATTGTTACCCCAGCTCAATTTAGTGTTTTACAATTAAAAATCAAGAATGCTGAAGTCAACAGGCAGAAGTGCTGAATAAAGCCCTTGTTGGTGAAAATATGCTTGTAAGAAAACATTCTGCTAAAGAGTTAACTATGGGGCCAAGATGGCGTTAGTGTAGGAGGGCCCACACTACAAGCTCCCAGAGCAAGGCGGATTGGGGACGGGGTCCTGCCGGGGGTTCTGTGCTGTGCACTCATGGAGTGAGAGGCTTGGGACATCTATCTGGGCGGATTGGCGGCGTGGACGGAACGGTGGAGATTCGTGAATTTTGAGGCTGCCGGTGGAGGTTGGCACAGGCGGCTGAGCTCCGCGGTTAGGGAAAAAAAAAATAAAACGGCCATTTTGAGCCGCGGGCGGGGGCGAAAAAGTTTTATTTTCTGGGGATCTGGCTGCCTGGCACCCGTTGGACCTTGTGTGAACAGAGCAAATGAGCTAATCAGCACCCAGTGAACCAGAGGGGGGATTTTGGTCGGGCAACACAGCTGATTTCCCTAGCCACCCAGGGATAAGACCCGGGCTGCTGCGGAGCCAGGAGGAAGGGACACTTCTCATAAAAGGGAGGGTTCGGTTGGAAGACAGGGAAGGGTATTTTATATTTTTAGACATTGATCTGGCTGCCTGCACCGCCCCATAGCTTTGGGGAGCAGATAAGCCAACCTGAAGCAGCATTAGGCTGAGAGCAGACGTGACTCTGCACTCAAACTGATTTACTGAGCAGCCTGGTGACGCTGGAGCTCGGCGCCAGAAGGGGCGGAATCTGCCCTCTTTAGCACTCCTCACTGACTAACATCAGAGCTTCAGCTAACCTGGGGAGTCCGGAAAGTGGGACGTGCTTGATTAATTTCCACGGGCCCAGCTAGGGTCCCTTCTGTAAGGGGGTTGGTCTAGAGGAGGAATTATTTTGGGTCCTGCATTTGGCTAAAAAAAAAAAAAAAGTGAGGTCACCTCAACAAATGAAAAATAAATTCTTTTTAATTTAGTTTAATAGCTAAAAGCTGCTTCAGGACCTGCATATAGAACCCTGTGGGGAAATTCATTGATAAACACGAGTAGGCAGGAAGGATCCACGTGGACCCTAGGGGAATCATTGATCCTCCTTAGCTCTGTTTGACTGCTTGCCTGTGTGGATCTTTGGTTTCTCTCTGTTACTTTCTGGTCTATTGCTATTATTCCCATTTTCCTCCCCCTTTCCTTTTCCCTTCTATTTTTTTTTTTTTTTAATAGGTGCTGCCAGCTGGTCGCTTATTTGCTGGGCTTCTTATTCAGTAATTTCCCACTCGCTGTATATATTGATTCTGTATTACAAACTATCGCTTATCCTTCCTGCATCTTTCTGCCTTCTGTTTTCTGTTGTGGCTCTTAGAAACAACATTTTTTCATAGGCCCACAACTTAAGGGTGTCAATTTCTATCCCAACTATTTTGTTTTCTTCTTCTTCTTTTTTCTTTCTTTTTTTTTTATTAGTATTAACTTTTTCCTTTCAGACCTTTCTCTACTATTTCTCTCCCTCCTCATAATTCTAGCCTTCTAAATCACTATATATATATATATATTCCTCCATTTGTTTTCCCAGTCCATTGTAGGAACTCCATATTTTTTCCTAGTACTCTACACTGCCTATGCAAGTTAAATATTCATCTCATTAAGTCTCATTTTGCCCCTCTTCTAACTTTTATCAATATTTAAATCATCCTTCTGCCTTCCTTACAACTTTTGATTCCTCTGGCCCTAACCTTTTGCCTTCAAGTGAACATAGAAAGAAGCAAGGAAATAAAATAAGAAGAAAAACTGCCAAAGAGAAAACTTAACTCACACGCAGAACCAACAGCTAAATAAAATTCTAGAGCATAGAGAAAAGCTAATCAACTGAACAAACCCATCAAGATAATATGATGACCAGAGGGCAACAAAAAAATACAAATGACTCTGAGAAACTGGAAAACATGGACCAGTCCAGTGCACAAAATAAAAACCAGGAAGCAATGCAGTACATCGAACAACTAATCAAAGCTATCCAAGCAAATATCATGGACCAACTTAAAGAACTGAAGGAAGAGATTAAGGATATAAAGAAGACACTGGGAGAACATACTGAAGAAATAGCTAACACACCTAAAAAGGTAATGGATATGATGGCGAACAAAGACACAAGTCAAGAAATGAAAAAGACGCTGGACTCACATGGCAGCAGAATTGAAAAGGCAGAGGAAAGAATTAGTGATATGGAAGACAATACAGTTGAAATCAAAGAGATTGTAGAAAAGATAGACAAAAAGATAGAAAAAATCCAGTATGGTCTCAGGGAATTAACCGATAATGCAAGATGCACAAACATACACATTATGGGCATCCCAGAAGGAGAAGAGAAGGGAAAGGGAACAGAAGGAGTGTTGAAGGAAGTTATGGCAGAAAACTTCCCAACTCTATTGAGAGAGATGGATGTGCAGATCCAGGAAGCACAGCGCACCCCAAATAGTATAAATCCCAACAGGCCAACTCCAAGACATATACTTGTCAAATTGTCCAATGCTCAAGACAAAGAGAAAATACTCAAGGCAGCAAGAGAAAAGAGAACCATCACATACAAGGGAAGCACAATAAGATTAAGTGCTGATTTCTCAGCTGATACCATGGAGGCAAGAAGACAATGGTATGACATAGTCAAAACACTAAAAGAAAAAAACTTCCAGCCATGAATTCTCTATCCAGCAAAATTGGCATTTGTAACCGTTGGGGAATTTGATGTAATTATGAATTCCAAAAATATAATTGGATCATGCTTGTAAACTGATCTGTTAATCTGGGCATGATTAGGTTAGGATTATGGCATTGAGCCCCACCCCTTGGTGGGTGGGGAATTGAATATTAAAGGCAAGGCAAAGGACAGTTGAGGTAGTCTTTTGCGAAGCAGTTTTGATGTTGGAAATAAGACCCCCGGGGAAGAGAAGCAAGCTGTTCGCCTGATCATCTGCAGCTGACCTCGTTGAGGAAACAGGAGCTAAGCCAGGAGAGAAACGCAGCCCCGGGAAGAGAGGAACCCCAGAAGCCTGAACCCTGGCAAATGCTGGCAGCTGTCTTGCTCTAACACATGGCAATGGACTGTGGTGAGAGAAGAAACTTAATGCTTTATGGCCTGGTATCTGTGGACTTATACCCCAAATAAATACCCTTTATAAAGACCAACCCATTTTTGGTATTTCACATTAGCACCTCTTTGGCTGACTAATACAGAATTTGGTACCAGGTGTGGGGTAGTGCTTTTGTAATTACCAAAATGTTGAAACGGTTTTATAAATGGATAAGGGGTATTTTTTGGAGGAATTGTGAAATGCTTGATGGAAAAGGCCTAGATCACTTTGAAGAGACTATTGATAGTAATATGGACGCTAAAGAGACTTTCTATGATGCCTTGGAAGTAAATGATGAAACTATAATTGGAAACTCGAGGAAAGGCGATCCATGTTTTAAAGTTGCAGAGAATTTAACAAGATTAACTCCTGGTGTTATATGGAAGACAGAATTTGAAAATGGCAATCCAGAGCATTTAGCTAAAGAACTTTCCAAGGTAAACTTGGAGAATGTGGCTTGGCTTCTCCTTGCAGCTTATAGCAAAATACTAGACGAGAGAAATACACTAAGGACTGAACTTTTGGGCAAAAAGAAAACAGAAACTAATTCAGGAACTTCCAAGTTTCTCGAAATCAAATTCCCAGATGCAAATGCCCTATTTGAAGACTTTACTAAACTTGGAACTCATATCTCAGAATTGAAGATGCAGTTATCTCAGAAAGACTTGTGGAAAGTCTTACTGTCTGATGGCTTGGACCCCTGCTTCTTGCATGCTAAACCAACAACGTTTTTGAGAATGCTGTATGAACAAAACCACTGTCAGCTTGGACAAAAGAGGACATGGAAAGGAGAAACTGAAGGAGAAAAAGCTTTAAGAAAAAAACCGTGGAAGCAGAGATCTAGAATTAAGACATCTCCTTGGGCCGAGAGAGGAGCCCCACCCATATAAACAGAGAGGGTGAGTTTTCCCCAGCAGTTGAAGAGGGTGGATGTCCCCACCCGATGTTCAGGAAGAGTTTTGCCACCCCAGGGTGCAAGGAGGTTGGAGCACATTCCTCAAAGATTAGGGCGGTTAAGGTCAACACCCCATTGGTCTGAGAGGGGTGTAGCTGTCCCCTATGGATTAGGGAAGGCCAGGTGGTCAACCCATTGCTCTGAGAGGGTTGAGCCTGTATGCCAAAGGTTAAGGAAGGCCAGGTGGTCAACTCGTTGTTCTGAGAGAGTTGAGCCTGTATGCCAAAGGTTAGGGAAAGCCAGGTGGTCAACTCATTGCTCTGAGAGGGTTGAGCCTGTATGCCAAAGGTTAGGGGGAATGTTGTCTTCACCTCAGTGTGCTAAGGGGGCTAAGACTCTAACCCAAAGATTGGGTAAGGTGTGGCAATCACCCCAACACTCTTGGAGGGTGAGATCTGAGGCTTGGTCAAAACCCAGATGCTTGATGAGGGTGGAATCAAGAAAATGGCCATTGGGCAAGCCTCTGGAAAGGGTGGGTTCCCATGTGGCCCCAAGGAGAAGAAACCATCATCTTAAGAATGACTCTCAGACTTTGAAATTGAATGGAGGATGCCCTGCAAGTTTACTGAACTGTAGAAGATCCATGACTCATGTTTAACATCCCAATTTCTCCTTATAATTTTGAAAATGTTTATCTTTTGTCTTTCCATTTGTATATTGGAAGCAATTAAATGGTTTTGTAAGATTCAGAGGTCTATAGCAGATGGGACTTTGCCTCAAGATGAACTGTATTTCTTTAAAAAGATTTTGATAAGATTTTGTACTTGAATTGTTACTGATTTAAGTTTTTTGTGAGAATTCTAAAGTATTTGGAATTCAGAGGGTGGAATGTAACCATTGGGGAATTTGATGTAATTATGAATTCCAAAAATATAATTGGATCATGCTTGTAAACTGATCTGTTAATCTGGGCATGATTAGGTTAGGATTAGGGCATTGAGCCCCACCCCTTGGTGGGTGGGGAATTGAATATTAAAGGCAAGGCAAAGGACAGTTGAGGTAGTCTTTTGCAAAGCAGTTTTGATGTTGGAAAGAAGGCCCCGGGGAAGAGAAGCAAGCCGTTCACCTGATCATCTGCAGCTGACCTCGTGGAGGAAACAGGAGCTAAGCCGGGAGAGAAACGCAGCCCGGGGAAGAGAGGAACCCCAGAAGCCTGAACCCTGGTAAATGCTGGCAGCTGTCTTGCTCTAACACACGGCAATAGACTGTGGTGAGAGAAGAAACTTAATGCTTTATGGCCTGGAATCTGTGGACGTATACCCCGAATAAATACCCTTTATAAAGACCAACCCATTTTTGGTATTTCACATTAGCACCCCTTTGGCTGACTAATACAGCATTCAAAGATGATAGAGAGTTCAAAATATTCACAGATAAACAGCAATTAAGAGAGTATGTCAAGAAGAAACCAGCATTACAAGAAATACTAAAGGAATCTCTACAAGTTGTAAGGAAAAAACAAAGAAGAGAGAGTTGGAGGAGAGTTTAAAAACAACTGAAAACTCAAAAAGAGAAACAAAACAACATATGATGTACATTAACCCAAAGAAAAATGACTGAAGTAAGAAATTCGTTACGAGTAATAACACTGAATGTTAATGGTTTAAATTCACCAATCAAAAGACACAGATTGGCAGAATGGATAAGAAAATATGATCCATCTATATGCTGTCTACAAGAAACCCACCTTCGGCCCAGGGATCCAAAGAGGCTGAAAGTGAATGGCTGGAAAACCATTTTACAAGGTAATAATAGCCAAAAAATGGCAGGAGTAGCTATTTTAATATCAGACAAAATAGACTTTAAATGCAAAACTATTGTAAGAGACAAAGATGGACACTACATATTAGTAAAAGGAATAATCTCTCAAGAAGAGAGAACAATCATCAACATTTACGCACCTAATCGAGGTGCCTCAAAATACGTGTGGCAAACTCTGGAAAAACTAAGAGGAGAAATAAATTCCTCTACAATTATAGCAGGGGACTTCAACACACCACTATCATCATTAGACAGAACATCTAAGCAGAGAATCAATAAAGAAACGAAGGCACTCAACAATATATTAGAAGAATTGGACTTAATAGACATATACAGAACACTACACCCAAATACAGCGGGATTTACATTCTTCTCAAGTGCACATGGAACATACTCCAAAATAGACCACATGCTAGGCCACAAAACAATACTCAATGAATTCAGAAAGATTGAGATTATACAAAGTAATTTCTCTGACCACAACGGAAAGAAGTTGGAAATCAATAAGGGCCAGAGAAACAGGTTAGGCACAAGGATATGGAAGTTCAACAACACACTCTTAGACAAACAGTGGGTCAAAGAGGAAATTTCAAAAGAAATCAGTAACTACCTTGAAACTAATGAAAACAACAACACAACATATCAAAACCTATGGGATGCAGGGAAAGCAGTCCTGAGAGGGAAGTTCATAGCCATAAATTCATATATTAAAAAAGAAGAAAGAGCTAAAATTAAAGACCTAACTGCACACTTGGAGGAATTGGAAAAACAACAACAAACTAAACCTAAAGGAAGTAGAAAACAGGAAATAACCAAGATTAGAGCAGAACTAAATGAAATAGAGAATAAGAAAGCACTGGAAACAATAAACAAAACCAAAAGCTGGTTCTTCGAGAATATCAACAAAATTGACAAACCCTTAGCCAGACTAACAAAGAAAAAGAGAGAACAGATGCAAATACATAAAATAAGGAATGAGCAAGGTGATATCACTACTAACCCCACAGAAATAAAGAGTATCATAAGAGAATACTTTAAAAAATTATATGCCAACAAGAATGACAATTTAGAGGAAATGAACAAGTTTCTAGAAACCCACAAACAGCCGACATTGATGAAAGAAGAAATAGATGAAATCAACAGCCCAATTACAAGTAAAGAGATAGACTCAGTCATTAAAAACCTCCCAACTAAGAAGAGTCCAGGACCAGATGGCTTCACAGCTGAATTCTACCAAACATTCCGGAAAGAGCTAACACCAATTCTACTTAAGCTCTTCCAAAAAATAGAAGTAGAAGGAATATTACCTAACTCATTCTATGATGCCAACATTACCCTAATACCAAAACCAAATAAAGATACTACAAGAAAGAAAAATTACAGACCAATTTCTCTAATGAACCTAGATGCTAAAATCCTTAACAAAATACTTGCTAATCGCATTCAACAACATATCAAAAGGATTATACACCATGACCAAGTGGGTTTCATCCCAGGTATGCAAGGATGGTTCAATATAAGAAAATCAATCAATGTAATACACCACATAAACAAACTGAAAGAAAATAATCACATGATCATCTCTATAGATGCAGAAAAAGCATTCGACAAAATACAGCACTCTTTCCTCATAAAAACACTACAAAAGATAGGAATAGATGGAAACTTTCTGAAAATAATAAAGGGTATATATGAAAAACCCAAAGCTAACATCATTTTCAATGGTGAAATCCTAAAAGCCTTCCCTCTGAGATTGGGAACAAGACAAGGATGCCCACTATTACCACTCCAATTTAACATTGTCTTATAAGTACTTGCACGAGCACTGAGACAAAAAAAGGACATAAAAGGCATCCAGATTGGAAAAGGAGAAGTAAAAATTTCATTATTTGCAGATGACATGATCCTATACAAAGAAAGCCCTGAGAAATCGACAAGGCTTCTAGAACTTATAAAGGAGTTCAGTAATGCTGCAGGCTATAAGATCAATGCTCAAAAATCAGTAGCATTTCTATACACCAATAACCAGCAAACTGAGGAGGAAATCAGGAAAAAAATACCATTTACAATGGTAAACAAAAGAATCAAATACCTCGGAATAAATTTAACTAAAGATGTAAAGGACTTATATACAGAAAACTACACAACACTGTTAAAGGAAATCAAAGAAGACTTAAATAAATGGAAAAATATTCCCTGTTCATGGATAGGAAGACTAAACTTCATCAAGATGTCTATCCTACCCAAACTAATCTACAGATTTAATGCAATCCCAATAAAAGTCAACACTATATTTTTTAAGGAACTGGAAAAACTAACCACAAAATATATTTGGAGAGGTAAGAGGCCCGAATTGCCAAAGATATATTGAAAAAGAAAAATGGAGTTGGAGGTATCACATTACCTGACTTTAAAACATACTACAAAGCTACAGTGATCAAAAATGCATGGTACTGGCACAAGGATAGACCTACTGACCAATGGAACCGGATTGAGAGTTCTGATATAGATCCTCGCATATACAGTCATCTGATATTTGACAAGGCCACGAAACCCACTCAGTTGGGAGAGAGTGGCCTCTTTAACAAGTGGTGCTTGGAGAACTGTATATCCATATCCAAAAGAATGAGAGAAGAATACCATCTCACACCTTATACAAAAATCAACTCAAGATGGATCAAAGATCTAAATGTAAGCACCAAAACCATAAAAACCTTCGAAGATAATGTAGGGAAGCATCTATAGGAACTTGTAATAGGAAATGGTTTCATGAACTTCACAGCCAAAGCACGAGCAGCAAGAGAAAAAATTGATAAATGGGATCTCCTCAAAATTAAAACCTTCTGCACCTCTACGGATGTTATTAAGAAAATAAAAGGCAACCTACTCAATGGGAAAAAATATTCGGCAACCATATATCTGATAGGAGCCTAATATCCTGCATATATAAAGAAATCCTTCACCTCGAAAATAAAAGGACAAACAACCCATATAAAAAATGGGCGAGTGACCTGAAAAGACACTTCTCCAAGGAAAAAATACAAATGGCTAAAAAGCAGATAAAAAAATGCTCAACATCACTTGCTATCAGGGAAATGCATATCAAAACTATAATGAGATACCATCTTACACCCATCAGAATGGCAGCTATTAAAAAAACAGCAGACACTAAATGTTGGAGAGGATGTGGAGGAATAGGAACTCTCATCCACTGCTGGTGGGACTGCAGTATGGTCCAGCCACTGTGGAGGACAGTTTGGCGGTTCCTCAGAAAACTAGCAATAGATCTTCCGTATGATCCAGCAATTCCACTGCTGGGTATATACCCAGAAGAACTGAAAACAAAAATACTAACAGATATATGCACACCAATGTTCATAGCGGCCTTGTTCACCATTGCCAAAAGTTGGAATCAGCCCCGGTGCCCATCAAGAGACGAATGGATAAGCAAAATGTGGTACATATATAAAATGGAATATTACTCAGCTGTAAGAAGGAACAAAGTGCTAACACATGGAATAACGTGGATGAATCTTGAAGACCTTATGTTGAGTGAAGCAAGCCAGGCACTGAAGGATGAACAGTATATGACCTCACTGATCTGAACTGAGGAAAGTGAGCAGTCTCTGAGAACCATTGTCTGAAAGATAGGTTAACAAAGGAGAGTAAGAGAAGAGCAGGCTTTGAGCCATCACCCATATGGACATAATCTATGGTAAAGGGATAGAGTGTGGTTGCATGTTGGGGGATGGGGCGGATGAGTGGTGGTGTTCCTGGATTTGTTGGTGCAGCACTGGGGGGTGGGTGGGTTAGGAAGGGCTAGTTCAAATCCCCAGGGCATGTAAATGTGAATCTTGACATTCCATGAGTTGGGAGAGTGGGGTATCACGGGCCCTGGGGGGCTGGGGAGAAGGGAAGAGTCAAGATCTAGTGGGTTGTTTGGTGGTCATGGGGAAGGTTTTTCATTACCTTACAGTAATGGACACAGGACATGGTAAATATCATCAAAATTATTAAACTGTATCATCTAAATTGTAAACTATAATGTAAATCACTGACAATGTTTAGTTGCTATATTTTGCTATCTGCATAACAGTTATAACAATGCTAACAACCAAAAAAAAGGGGGGAGGGATTAATATGGGGTGGGGAAGGGGGGTGGTTTGGTATCTGGGAGTCTCCGGCACTCCGTGTGTGACTTTGCTCTGACCTAAAACTTCTTTGAAAATTAAATGAAAAATTGGGAGACAATGGGGATTGAGAGGAGGAAGGTGTCATGGCACACCAGACATCCGATAGCACAGTGATAAAGGGAAGGAAAAAAGGGAAAAAAGAAAAGAGAAAGGAAAAAAAAAATGAATATATATATATATATATATTTAAAGGCATTTCCTTTGCTTTTTTGCCCATTTTTTGAATGTCCCAATCCACTAATTATATTTTATTTTGTTTTGTTCTTTGTTTGAGTATTTGTTTTTTTACTTCTCTTTTTTTTTTCCCCTGAGTTTCCTCATGTTTGTCTCTTGCGTGTACGCTTATCACACTTGTTTCTTTTTCCTAGTAAGTGTATTTGATTATTTTATGGACTAAATGTTCATGGAGGATTTGGATCACAGAAGGGTTATAATGGGTACTGCGGGGGATATTGGGGGGTTGTCTGGGGGGGGTTTCGTGGGGATTGTTCATCCGAATATACATGAAAGATATACAAAATCATTCAAAGGATCGGGGGATGGGGCATGGTCACAATGGGTGGATAATCACACAATAAATGAGGGAATCTGAATTCCTAGCCTAGAGAGCTCTGCCACAGTCTCCAAGGGAGCAGCAATAGTCCTCTGAGTGTAGGGACAGTACCTGTCAAAATAGGATGACCCACTGATGTTTTTTTGTTGTTGTTGTTTTGCTTTATATGGATGACTACCCTTGTGAGTCTTTGCTCTTGTAAATGAGACTTAGCCTGCATTTGTGCGTTGCCTAAGGGTTGCCACCTGAGAGCCTCCTTTTTGCTCAAATGTGGCCTCTCTCTAAGCCAAACTCGGCATATGATTGCATTACCTTCCCCCCAACGTGGGACATGACTCCCGGGGATGAGCCTCCCTGGCAATGAGGGATTAATACCAAGTGCCAGCTGGCAACACAACTGGAAAAAGACCTTGAATAAAAGGGGGAAATTGTAAAGACAAATGAGTTCAAGTGGCTAAGAGACTTCAAAGAGAGTCGGGAGGTCATCCCAGAGGTAACTCTTACGCACACCTCAGTAGGAGCTTATAGAACATCTAAGTGCCTATCACCCCACTCATTGGAATTCCTGAGAGCTCCGGAGACACCCTGGTCCTATATAAGGGGGGATAGCCCCAGAGACTGATGCCTTATCAGTGGTTCTATTTTGGAATCTGTGCTCCTGAGAGTGACAGAATCAGACTCAAATAAGTCCTCCCTGCACTTGGTTCACCAGTCCCTTCTATTCAAACCTATATGTGATGCTGGAGTTTTTAGGTATACTTCCAGAGACTGGAGCCTCCCGCCTACCTATGTGCCAGGTGTGCATGAAATCTAGGTGGTGCTGCTACTCCTACCCTACAGCTCAATGGACTCATCCAAGTCACCTGGTGAGGAGACAATGATGGGCAATGGCCATCCCAGGGAACGGAGAGGGCCTGCATCTGCAGGCAGGATCATCCCACCCACCATATCCATGGGATATAAGCCCTCTCTCACTTGGAGTTGGAGTGGAATCACCATCCCAGTCCCCTCAGGATTGGGGGAAGAACTATGGACTAGAGTGGACTTGATGGTATTCTCTTGTTCACATATGGTGATTTTAACAATGGAAGAAATTATAACAATGAGGTGGATCCAGTGGCCACTTGACACTTTTGGGGTAGGGAGGGGATGAGCAATTGAAATACAGGGGCTTCTTTGGGATTTAGAGGTTGTCCTGAGTACCATTGTGGCAACGGATGTAGGCTATTTTAAATCAGCACACACCACTCAGAAGTGAGTGGGAGCGATTGTGGTCGACAGTGTGAACTGTGGTCTATGGTGGGTGGCAAGGCTCCAGGATGTGTAAGTTCATTGAGGGTGGTGGGCCACACTTGTGGGAGATGTTTGTGTGGGATGTGGTGGGAGGTGTGGGAGGTGGGCAGCATAGGAATCCCAGTGTGTTCCGTGTAATATTTTGGGTAATCTAAGCACCTCTTAATATATCTGTATATATATATATAACATTTTTGTAAGCAAATACACATATATGCATATATATTTATATATCATTTTGCAAATGTTTGTATGTATTGTGAGAATTTTGATTTTTACCCACAATAAAAAAAAAAAAAACATCTAGTTGGTTTGCCTAGGGAAAATTGAGGCAGGCCATGGGGCTCAAGGTGTGGTTGGTGGAAACACTGATTGCTGAAGAAGGTGTTTTTATGTAATAGGGTTGAAATGGAGACCTCCGTAGAGAAAGAAAGACTGAAATGAATTTTAAGCTAATGTGAAATTTTGTCAAAGAATGTTTTAATAAATAAATGCCTTATGAATATTTCAAAAAAAAAAATATTATGCTAGGGGTTCTAGCTAGAGCAATTAGGCTGGATAAAGAAACAAAAGTCATCCAAATAGGAAAGTAAGAAGTAAAACTTTCACTATTCACTGACATTATCCTATATCTAGAGTCTCCTGAAAAATCAACCAAAAAGCTACTAGAACCAATAGATGAGTTCAGCAAAGTGGTGGTATACAAGATTAATATGCAAAAATCAATAGCATTTCTATACTCTACTGATGTGCAATCTGAGAAGGAAATTTTTAAAAATCCACTTATAATAGCCACTAAAGCAATCAATTATTTATAAATAAAATTAACCAAGGTCATAAAGGACCTGTACTCAGAAAACTACAAAACATTGCTAAAAGAAACGAAAGAAGACTTAAATAAATGAAAGAACATTCCATTTTCATGTATTGGAAGATTAAATATCTTTAAGATGTCAATTCTACCCAAACTGATTTACAGATTCAAAGCCATCCCAATAAAAATCCCAGCAGCCTTTTTTGCAGAAGTGGAAAAACCAATTATCAAATTTATTTTGAAGGCTAAGGGGCCCCAAATAGCCAAAAAGATCTTTAAAAAAGAAACACAAAGTTGGAAGACTCTCAGTTTGGACTTTAAAGCATATTACTTTGTTACAGTGGTAAAAATAGCATGGTACTAGCATAAAAGCAGACAAATTGACCAATGGAACCAAATAAAGAACTCAGAAACAGACCCTCACATCTACAGTCAAGTGATTTTTGACAAGGCAGTCAAGCCCTCCCAGCTGAGCCAGAAGTCTTTTCAACAAATGATGCTGGGAGAACTGGATAGCCATATCCAAAGGAGAGAAAGAGGACCCCTATCTCACACCTTATACAAAAATTAACTCAAAATGGATCAAGGACCTAAATATAAATGTGACAACTATGAAACTCCAAGAAAAAATATAGGAAAACATTTTCAAGATCGTGTGGTAGGCAGTAATTTCTTAAACCTTATACCCAAACCATAAGCAACAAAAGAAAAAAATAGATAAATGGGACTTCCTCAAAACTAAACACTTTTGCACTGTAGCAGTCTGACATTGTTTATGAATTCCAAAAACAGATATTGGATTATGTTTGTGAAGTGGTCTGTTCCTCTGGGCATATTAGACTCTATTGAATTCAGAGGTTTCACTTTTACTTGATTGAGTTGTGATTAGGGCTTTGATTGGGGCACATCATTGGGATGTCAAGTCCCCACCTGCTTGGTGGGCAGGGACTCACAGAGAAAACTAAATGGCCAAGGAGTTAGTTGGAATTTTTGGATTCTGGAACCCTGAGAAGTAAACACACAGGAGAAGAATTCATAAGAATAGAGACAGCTCCACAGACACGGCAGAGACCCCAGGAAGAGAGAGAGCCTGACAGTCTACAACTGACCTTGTGGAGAGAACAGAGCAGCTGATCCCAGAGAAAAACAAGCTCCAGGAGAGAGACAAGACTTATCCCAGCCTTCAGCTGATATTGGAAGAAGCTGGGATCATGGACCCTTAAGAGGAAGAGGAAGCCTGAACCCTTGCAGACATCAGCAGCCATCTTGCTCCAACATGTGGCAATAGACTTTGGTGAAGGAAGTAACTTACACTTTATGGCCTGGTAATTGTAAAATTCTACCCCAAATAAATACCCTTTATAAAAAAACAACAGATTTCTGATTTTTTGCATCAGCACCCCTTTGGCTCCCTAATACAGAATTTGATACTGGAGATTGGGGTCATGCTTTTGCAGTTACCAAAATGCTGGAATGGTTTTATAAATGGGTAAGGGGTATTTTTTGGAAGAATTGTGAGATATTTGATAGAAAAGGCCTAGAGCACTTTGAGGAGACTTTTTTATGATGCCTTAGAAGTAAATGATGAAACTATTATTGGAAACTGGAGGAAAGGTGATCTGTGTTTTAAAGCTGCAGAGAACTTAACAAAATTGACTCCTATGTTTTATGGAAGGCAGAATTTGAAAATGGCAAGCCTGGGCATTTAGTTGAAGAACTTTCTAAAGTAAATTCAGGGAATGCAGCTTGGCTTCTCCTTGCAGCTTATAGCAAAATGCTAGATGAAAGAAATAAGCTGAGAATTGAATTGTTGGGCAGAACAAAACCAGAAACTAATTCCAGAAATTCCAAGCCTCTGGAAATCAAACCCCTAGACGATTGTGCCCCATTTGAAGACTCAAGTAAACTTTGAACTTGTACATAAGGATTGAAAATGCAGTTATTTAGGAAAGACTTGTGGAAGGTCTTACTGTTTGATGGCTTGAATCCCTGATTCTTGCATGCTAAACCAACAATCTTTTTGAGAGAGCTGTATGAACAAAAACACTCTCAGCTTGGACTAAAAAGAACATTGATGGGATAGACTGAGGGAGAAACAGCTTTAAGAGGAAAACCATGGAAGCTGAGATCTGGAATTTAGACATCTCCTCAGGCCAAGGGGAACCCCACCCATATGTACAGAGAGGGTGAGTTTGCCCTGGCAGTTGAAGAGGGTGGATGCTCCCACCCACTGTTCATGAAGAGTTTTTCCAATGCAGCATATAAAGAGGGTGGAGCACATTCCCCAAGGATTAGAGAGGTTAAGATTGCCACCTTATAGGTCTGAGAGGGTTGGCCCTGTATGCCAAAGGTTAGGGAGAATATTGTCTTCACTTCACTGTACTAGGGGGGGTTAAGACTCTAACCCAAAGTTTGGGTAAAGTGTGGCAATCACCTCAACACTTTTGGAGGGTGATGTCTGGAGCTCAGTCACCACCCAGATGCTTGATGAGGGCAGAACCAAGAAATTGGTCATTGGACAAGTCTGTGGAAAGGGTGGGTCCCTATGAGGCCACAGAGAGAAGAAACTGTCTTCTAGAGAATGACTCTCAAACTTTGAAATCGAATGAAGTATGTCCTGCAGGTTTACTGAACTGTAGAAGACCCGTGACTCATGTTTCCCAGCCAATTTCTCCTTATGGCAATGGATATATTTACCCTTTGTCTGTCCTTTTGTGTATTGGAAGCAGATAAATTGTTTTGTAAGTTTCAGGGTTCTACAGCCAGTCAGGACATTGCCCCAAGACAAACTATATTTCTTTAAACTCATTGTGACATGATTCTGTATTTAGCATTGTTATTGATTTATGGTTTTTTGAATATTGTCTTTTTGGAATTCATAGGATGGAGTGTGGCATGCACCTTAAAGGAATTTGTCAAAATGGTGAAAAGGCAGCCAACTCAATGGGAGAAAATATTTGGCAGTCATATATCCAATAAGGGCTTAATATCCATGATATACAAAGAGATGACACAACTCAACAATAAAAAGGCACACTACCTGATTAACAAATGGGCAGGAGACTTGAAAAGACAATTGTCCAAAGAAGAAATACAAATGATGAAGAAACACAAGAAAAATATTCAATGTCACTAGCAAGTAGGGAAATGCAAATCAAAACTACAATGAGATATCATTCCCCACATATTAAACTGGCCGATATTAAAAAGTCAGAAAACTATAAATGTTGGAGAGGATGTGGAGAGATAGGAATGTTTATTCACTGTTGGTGAAGAATTGAAAGCAAGAGCACAAACAGATATATGCACACCAATGTTCATAATGACATAAAGTTGGATACAACCCAAATGTCCATCAACAGATGAATGGGTAAGCAAACTGTGGTATATACATATAATGGAACATTACTCAGCTGTAAGAAGGAATTGCAGTTTTAACACAGGATAACATAGATGAACCTTGAAGACCTTATATTGAGTGAAGAAAGCCAGGCACAAAAGGACAAATATTACATGACCTCACTAATATGAATTAAGCAAATTGAGCAGACTCACAGAGCTAGAGTCTGGCAGATAGGTTTACAGGAGACAGAAAGGGAGTAGAGGGTTGTGAGCCAATGCCCACATGGACAAAATCTATGATTAAGTGTAGTTGTGCAGTGGGTGGGCATGACAGTGGTGCAGTGATGCTATTGGGTTTGGTGTTGTTGGCCTGTGAAGGGTGTAGGGTGGGGGTACCGCCCATGGAAGTAGAGGGAAGGTCAGGGGAGGAAGCAGATGAACTCTGGGGATTTGCAGGTGTGTGGCTGAAACCACGGTGTTGAGAATATTTTGGGGTTTTTTTGGAAAATATGGAAGGGGAGGGTTACTGATTTAGGGTGTTTGATGTGGGGGAAATGTAGGACATGGTGCACCTTGGGCAGGCTTCCAGGGAGTATGTGAGTGTTCATCCTGTCATATTGTGTTGTATCAGTGGGTGGAGACCCACATAATGAATGAGAAGTTGTTGGACTGCCATCCTGGGGAGCCCTGCTATGTTTTCAAATAAATGGGCAGGAGTCTCTTGAGAGCATAGGCAGTGCCTAGCAGGGGAGGAAAGGCCAGTATGTCAAGCCCTCAATGTTGTTGCAAGTAACTGTGAATCTTGTTCTTCAAGGAATGAAGCTTGGTGGTTGCCGTGGGTCCTGATGGGTGGGGGAGGGAGGAATAGAATTGATGGAACATGGGGTATTTTGGGGGGTATTGGATTTGTTCTACATGATCTTGCAATGATGGATACAGGCCATGTTAAATTTTGTCAAAATTTATCAAAGTGTATGGTCCAAAATGTAAACCATATTGTAAATTACTGACCATGGTTAGTAGCAATGCTTCAATATTTGTGCATCAATTTTAACAAATGTACCACCCACATGTAAAATGTTATTAATAGGGGAAAGGGGAAAAGAGAGAGGATGTTGGGTATAGGGGAATCCCCTATATTCAATACATGACTTTTCTGTAACCTAAAGTTTCTTTGAAGATTAAAGAAAAAAAGACAACGGGGGAATAAATGGAAGAAAATGTCACTGTACATAAAAGACAACATGCCTT
This sequence comes from Tolypeutes matacus, assembly GCA_026826555.1. Lineage (NCBI taxonomy): Eukaryota > Metazoa > Chordata > Mammalia > Cingulata > Chlamyphoridae > Tolypeutes > Tolypeutes matacus. The sequence goes on from JAKSZT010053923.1 coordinate 391,407, forward strand.
ACAGCAATGAAAGACATAATGACAAAATTTAATTTTTTAATTTTATTTTTTATTATTTTTATTATTTCAAATTCTTTTTAATTTTTTGTATTTAATTTGTCATTTTTTAAGCTATCATTATTTCATTTTCTTATTAATTTTATTCAGTTATTTTGTTGGTTTCATTTTTGAAGAAGTTTTGGATCACAGAAGGGTTTCAACTGTGACAGGGGAGGATCACTGGTGTGGGGTGTCAGTGATGGGGGAAGCATGGGAGGAACTTCAACTCAGGCATACCTATATGGCATATGAAAAAGTTCAAGTGTTCATGGGGCATTGTCATGGTGGGTGGAGACCCACTCACTACCTGAAAAGATATGCAATTCCCATCCTAGGGAATTCTGCCACATTCTCTAATGGGGCAGCAAGCATCCCCTGAGTACAGGGGCAGTAACTAGTGAAGTAGGATGGACCATTGATGGATCCTTGATAGTGATGACCATACTTGTGAACCTTTAGTTTTGAAATTGAAACTTAGCCTAGTATTATAGGTTGCCTAAGAGTTACCTCCTGAGAGCCTCCTTGTTGCTCAAATGTGGCCTCTCTTTAAGCCAAACTCAGCATATAGATATATTACCTTCCCCCTGGCATGGGACATGACTCCCAGGATTGAGCCTCCCTGGCACTGAGAGGTTACTACCAAGCATCAGCTAGCAATGCAACTGGAAAGAGACCTTGACCAAAAGGGAGAAAGGGTAAAGACAAATGAGTTCATATGGCTAAGAAACTTCAAAGTGAGTTGGGAAGTCATTCCGGAGGTTACACTTATGCACATCTCAGCAGGATCTCATTGACTGCCAAAGAAAATAGTGCCTCAAATAGTGGGGTTCCTGAGGGCTCTGGAGACATCCAGACACTGTAGGCAAGGCTGAAAGCTCAGGATTTTGGTATCCTGTCAGTGGGCCCTACTTCCAGTGTGATAGAGTTGGACTCAGTTGTGGTTTCCCTACACTTGGGTCTTCTGCCCCTTATATTTGAACCTATAGTTAGTACTAGAGTTGATAGGTTATATCATATGTCATATGCCAGTCAAGCCCTGAATCTCAACAGACTTGCAACACCTACTCTCCAGTTCATTGGACTCACCCAGGACAACTAACAAGGAAATGATGATGGACAATGCCCATCCCAAGGAACAAAAAGAGTGTACAACTGCAAGCAAGATAGTCCCACCCATCAGCCCCATGGGATCTAAGCCCCCTCTCAATTATCAGCAGAGTTGGCATCACCATCCCAGAATCCTCAGAACTGGGGAATGAACAATGGACTAGAGTAGACTTACTGTTATTCTACTATAGACTTATTGTGATTCTAGCAATGGAAGAATTTTTTTTCATTGATGTTGAGGCAGTGGCCACTGGAGGTTCTGAGGAGAGGGAGAGGGAAAAACAGATGTAATATGAGGGCATTTTCAGGACATTGGAATTGTCCTGAATAATGTTGCAATGACAGATATAGACAATTACATATCTTGACATAACCTACAAAATTGTGCAAAAGAGAGTTTAAATTATAGTATAAACCAAAATCCACACTTAATGGCAATGCTCCAATATGTTTTCATCAATTGTAACAAATGTTTCACACTAAAGAAGGATGTTGTTAATGTGGGAAAGTGTGGGAAGGATAGATAGTGGGGTATATGGGAATCTCCTACATTTTTTACATATCATTTATTTAATCCAAGTATCTAAAAAACAAAAACAAAAAAACAGAATTACCTTTAAGATAAAAACTGGATCTGTTCACATCAATTTTCATTACCCTTATTCCACACTGTTCTGGAGGTGCTTACCATTGCAATAAAATAGTGAAAAGAAAGAAAACCATCAAAAAAACCCAAGGCCCTGAAGAGTCCAACTTAAGGTACCGTAAGAGATACTTTCTCACCCAGTCATTGACCAGGTGTTGGAGCAACATGGTGGGTGATATCTGCAAGGGTTCAGCTTTCCTTCTCCCTCCTAAGGCTCCATTGTCCCAGCTTCTTAAAATCTCAGCTGTAGGCTGGAGGGTTCATCTCTCACCCAAAGCTCATTTCTCCCTGGGATCAGCTGCAGCTGTAGGCTATCAAGCTTATCTCTCTTCCCAGGGCCTCTGCATTCTAATGAGTTGTCTTTCTTCCTCCATGTTCTTCTTCTCTGTGCCATTTTCTCTGTAAGTGTCTGTTTTATCCCCAATGGGGCTGGGACAGGACACTGAGTGCATTCTAATGATGTGGTTGGACCAGAGCTCTAGTCTTTACATAAATTAATAAAACAACTCAGCTGAATCTAATACAATCAAAGGGTTGTCATGCCAGAGGAACTTACCAGTTTACAAACATAATCTATATTTCTTTTTGGAATTCACTCATAAATAATATCAAACTGCTACAAATGTTGTTTGTATATCTTTGGAAATGAATAGAAATGGTTAAATCATACCATGGTATTTGGAACTAGCAGTACTATTTTATGGGTATGACAGTGGTTGAAAGGGAATGTCTAAGGTCATGTATATTACTAGAAGGAAAGCTAAAAACTGTAATATGGGACTCTATAAGATAGTAAAACCTCATGTAAAACACGAATATGGGTGATATTGCATATACAAGACTTTTTTACAAATTATAAATATAAAATATACTAGAGAGAAGGAAAAAGAATAACAGCTATGTACTTCAGGGGAAGAATAGAGATAAAGAGGTGATGATGCGTTTTGGTTGTTTTTTGTTTATTATTATTGTTGTTGGAATAATAAAAATGTTCTAAGAATGATTGAAGTCATGAATGCACAAATATGTGATTACACTGGTTACCACTGATTGTACACTTTGGATATATTTATGCCTTATTAATAGATATCAATAAAATTGATATGTTATTTTAAAAGACAGCTACCAAATTATTTGGAAGGGAAAGGGCACCTGACTAGCCAAAAACATCCTAAAGGAGAGGAGCAATGTGGGAGGATTCTCACTGCTTGACCTTGAAACACATTACCAAGCTGCAGTGGTCAAACAGGGTAGTTTTGGCATAAAGATAGACACCTTGATCAATGGAATTTAATTGAAGGTCCAGAAATAGATCCTTACTTTTGTGACCAACTAGTTTTTGACTTATCTACCAAGTCAATGTTATTGGAACAAAATATTTTTTTCAACATATGATGCTGGGAAAACTGGATATCCACAACCAAAAAAATGAAAGGGAACCCATATCTCACTATTTATACAAGAATTAAATTAAAATGGATCAAAGCTACAAATATAAAAGCCAGGACTTATTAGAGGATAATGTAGGGAAACATCTTCAAAATATGGTGGTAGATGGGAGTTTCTTAAATCTAACACCCAAATCTCAAGCAATGAGAGGAAAAAAATATATAAATGGGACTTCCTCAAAAGTAAACACTTTTGCACCTCAAAGGATTTTGTCAAAAGGGTGAAAAGGCAGCAAACTCAATGGGAGAAAACCTTTGGAAATCACATATCTGATAAGAGTTTAATATCCATGGTATATAAAGAGATTCTACAACTCAACAATAAAATTCAAATGACCTGATTTTAAAAGACAAACTCAGCATATAAATTCACTGAGTTCCCCCTGACATGGGACATGACTCCCAGGGATGATCCTCCCTGGCACCAAGGGATTAATATCAATGTTAGTGATGCATTTGGAGAAAGACTCAGAACAAAAGGAGAAATATTAATTGCAAGTATGTTTTTATGGCTAATAGATTTCAAAGTTAGTTGGGAGGGCATTGCAGAGATTACACTTATACATGTCTGAGGAGTATTTCACTGTCTGCCACATTAAACTGTGTCTCAAATAAGGATGATCCTTGGGGCTCTAGAGACATCTAGACACTATAGACAGGACAGACAACCCCAGGAAATTGGCAACCTGCCAGGGGGCCTTACCTTGGAATAGATGATAACCCATCTCCCCCAATGTATCATAGTTAGACTCATTTATAATTTTCTTACACATGATTCTTCCATCCTATTTATTTGAACCTATTTTTAGCACTATACCTATTAATAAATCCCCCAGAGACTTAAATCTTTGGTCAGCTCATAAGCCAGGTGAGCCTTGAATTTCAGCAGAGTTGCAGCCAACACCTACTCTCCAGTTCATCAGATTCACCCAGGACAGCTAACAAAAGGATGATGATGGACAGCACTCATCCCAAGAAGCAGAGGGTATCTGTAACTGCAAGCAAGACAGTTCCATCCATCTGCCTCATGGAATTTAATCACCCTCTCAAACAGAAGGCATCACCATACCCAAATTCTCAAGATAGAGGAATGAACAAACATAATGAGGTAATGCAAATATGGACTGAAATAGGCTCATTATTATTCTAGTAATGGAATAACTTCTAATATTAATATAAAGACAGTGGTTACCAGAGGCTCAAGGGGAGGGAGAGGGAAGAAAAGGTGTAACATTGGGGCATTTTTGAGACTTTGGAATCATTCTGCATGATATTGCTATGACAGATACAAGCCATTCTACATTTTGTCAAAACCTATAAAATTGTGTGGGGCAAAGTGTAAAACATAATGTAAACTATAGACCATGCTTAGTAGCAATGCTTCAATATGTGTTCATTAATTGTAACAAATGTACCACACTAATGAAAGATGTTAATGGGGGAGAGTGCAGGAGGGGGAGGGGATGAAGCATATGGGAATCCCCTATATTTTTGTTGTAACATGTATATAATCTTAAGCTCCTTTAAACACAAAGAAAAATGTAAAAAAAAAAGGATAAAAGCCTGGAATAGACAATTGTCCATAAAGAAATACAAACAGTGATTAAAAACACATGGAAAAATGTTCAACACCACTAGTGATTAGGGAAATGCAAATCAAAATTACAGTGAGATATCT
>JAKSZT010053923.1:396334-415203 GCA_026826555.1 Tolypeutes matacus
GCTTATTTACTGTTGGTGGGAATGGTACAGCCACTGTCAAAGGCTGTCAAAGGAAGTGAGATATAGATTTTCCATGTGACCTTGCAATACCACTACTAGTTATATGTCCAGAATAACTGAGTGCAGTGACACAGATATCTGAACATTGTTTTTTCATAGTGGCATTATTCACAATTGCCAAAAGATGGAAAAAACACAGGTGACTATCAACCAATGAATGATTAAATAAATTGTGGTGTATACACATTAAGGAACATTAATCATCTGCAAGAAGAAATGAAGCAATGAATCTTATGACAACATGGATGAACCTGAAGAGCATTATGTCATGTGAAGCTATGACAAAAACAAATACTATATGATTGTGCTATCATGAACTGAATATATTGTGTAAACTCATGGGGTTAATAACTAGAATATGTGTCACCAGAAAATAATATGAGGTTAGAGAATGGAAAACTAAGGGTTAATCTCAGCAAAATTTGTGAAAATGTTTTTTGTACATCTTTGGAAATGTATAGAAATTGTGAAAGGACATCATAGTGTTTGTAACTATCAGTGCTAATATATGGGCATGATAGTGATTGAAAGGGAAACTCTAAGGTCATCTATATTACTAGAAGGAAAGCTAAAAATGTAACATGGGTTGTATGGCATAGCAAAACCTCACATGAAGTATGTGTATAGGTAATATTTCAGATACAATACTGTTTTTCTTTGAAACAGAACAAATGTACATTAATGTTACAAAATGTTAATATCAGCCAAACTACAACCAAAGCAAACTATGGACTGTAATGTAGAGTAATAATTTTCATAATCTTCCTTTAAGGGTAAATAAAGATATATACAAAATGAAAGAAACTGGACAAAATATCTGCATATTGTTTGACTCCATCTACACAAAATACATATATACAAATAAATTAGAGAGATGGAAATAGGATAACAGCTATATACAACAGAGGAACGATAGAGTAATTGAGAGGTGATCATTAAGAAGTAGAATTTTTTTGTTGTTGGTTTTTTGTTTATTATTATTATTATAGGAGTAATTAAAACACTCTAATATTGATTGAAGTGATGAATGCCCAACTTCATGATTATATTAAATACCATTGATTGTACACTTTGGATGGATTGTAGCCTTTATGAATATGTATCAATAAAATTGATTTAAAATTTTAAAAAACAATGTTAAAACATATGTTCTATCTAAAGAGCTGTGAATCTGATATGTTTCTTATATTTAAACTGACTAAAATACATGATTCATTCACTTCTCTGCACTTGTCATGAATTACTAGCTCTGATAAGGTCAGGTTTAATTTATGGTGCTATGACCCTGGTATTTTGCTTGGTTTAACAAACTGCGTAAAATATCTGTTCCATTCACTTCTATGTGCTTCTCTTGTGTTATAGCATGATGTGTGTTAGCATGCTAACACACTTCAAACACATGTTTCTTCAAGGTGGCTGTAAATCTATTGTTGCTTAAGTTTTCAAACTGTATAAAATACATGTTTCACTCACTTCTATACACATATCTTGACTTATTAACTCTAGTAAACAAAAATTTGAGATCTATGAATCTGATAAGTTGCTTAGTTTCTCAAACTGAGTAAAATATGTTTCATTCATCAGTATGCATTTATCTTGACTTACTAACTCTATTAAACAAAATTTCATGTAGAGGGAGAGCGATGGAAGATGGCATCGGTTCATGTGGGCACTCACCATTTCTTTCACATAAGATGGCTGATTGGGAACAGAATCCTGCCCAGGTGGTCTCTTCTGGGAGCCTGCAGAGTAAGAACCTCGGAGACATCGATCTGGAGGAAGCCGGACAGCAAGGTAGACTGCTCAATATAAAATCATAAGATTTTTCCCAAACTAGAAGTCGTGGGCACAGACAGCTAAGCCCCACCCTCCTGGCAACCCAGTGAGAGGGAGAACTCTACAAGAGTGGGAAGGTGCTGGCAAAGGGTGAGAGGGTTTTTTCTGTCTTCCTGGAGCCCCCTGCAGGTTTTTGGGAGCAAACCAACCAGCTAGAAGTGGTGCTGGGCTGAGGGGAGAGGCGAATCTGCTGAAGAAGCCTGATTTACCTGACAGCCGTGGGACACAGAGGCTTGGCTCAGGAGGGGGTGGAGCCAGCCAATTTTATAATTCCGTGCTGAGTGTCAGAGTCTCAGCTCCCCTGGGGGGAGGGGCAGGTATTGCGAAGTGTTTGATAAGTTTCCACGAGCCTATTTAGGGTACCCTCCGTGGAGGGGGTGGTCCAGAAGAGGCCTTATTTTGGGTCCCTTATTTCTTCAAAAAACATTTTTTTAACTTACTTTAATCACTACAACCTGCCTCAAAACTTGCAGAGAGAAAGCTGCAGCGTAATTGATTGATGAACACAGGCTGAGAGGCTCCACAAGGGTCCAAGAAGGAATGATGTTCTTCCTTAGCTTTGTTTGACTGCATAATTGTGTGTTTGTTTGGTTTTTCTTTGTTTGTTTGTTTCTTGCTTTTCTTTCCTCTTTCCTCCCCACCCCCCCCTTTTTAAATTAGGTGCTGCTATCTTGATTTATTCTTTGCTGTGCTTCTCCTTCCTTGATTTTCCATTCTCTGTGTATATTGATTTTGTCTAACAACATTATCTCTTTTCCTTCATTCATCTTTCCACCTTCTGCTTTCTGTTGTGTCACTTACATTCCACCTTTTTTCATTAGTCACCAAGTTCACGGGTATTGATTTCTATCTTGTCTATTCTGTTTTCTTTTTATTATTATTATTATTAACTTTTTCCTTTTGGCCCTTTCTTTACTCTTTCCCTCTCTTATCATTCTGGCCTTTTAAATCATTCTATATGTTTTTCTCTATTTGGTTTCCCATTCCACTATAAGTACTCCACTTTTCCCCCCTATTACCCTACACTGCCTACATGAGTTTAATATTCATTTCACTAAATCTGATACAGCCACTCTTCTAACTTTTATCAATATTACTATTATCATTTTTTCATTCTTACCTCTTTCAATTCCTCTGGCCCTAATCTTTTTCCTTCAAGGGAACATAGAAAAAAAGCAAGGAAATACAAGAAGAACAAAAGGTCAGAGAGAAAACTTAACACACACACAGAACCACCAGCTAAATAAAACTCTAGAGCAGAGAGAGAAGTTAATCAGCTGAATAAATCCATCAAGATAAAATGATGACCAGAGGACAACCAAAAATTACAAACCATACTGAGAAACAGAAAGACATGGACAATTCCAATGATCAAGCTAATAACCAGGAAGAGATGCAGAACATTGAACAACTAATCAAAGCTGTCCAAACAAATATCATGGACAAAATTAATGAAGTGTAGGTAGAGATTAAGGATATTAAGAAGACACTGGGAGAACATGCTGAAGAAATTGAAAACATACATAAAAAGATAACGGCTATAATGGTGATGAATGGCACAATCCAAGAAATCAAAAAAAATGCTGGATTCACATAACAGCAGATTTGAACAGGCAGAAGAAAGAATTAGTGATGTGGAAGACAGTACATCTGAAATCAAACAGAGAATAGAACAAATAGATAAAAACATAGAAAAATCCAGCAGGGACTTAAATGACAACACAAAACGCACAAACATATGCATTATAGGCATCCCAGAAGGAGAAGAGAAGGGAAAGGGAACAGAAGGAGTGTTGAAGGAAATAATGGCCGAAAAGTTCCCAACCCTACTGAGGGAAAGGATGTACATGTCCAGGAAGCACAGCACACCCCAAATAGTATAAATCCCAACAGGCCTACTCCAAGACATATACTTGTCAAAATGTCCAATGCTCAAGACAAAGAGATAATACTCAAGGTAGCAAGAGAAAAGAGAACCATCACATACAAGGGAAGCACAATAAGATTAAGTGCTGATTTCTTGTATGAAACCATGGAGGCAAGAAGACAGTGGTATGACATAGTCAAAGTACTAAAAAAAAAAAAAAACTTCCAACCACAAATTCTCTATCCAGCAAAGCTGGCATTCAAAAATGATGGAGAGTTCAAAATATTCACAGATAAACAGAAATTAAGAGAATATGCCAAGAAGAAATCTGCACTTCAAGAAATACTAAAGTAAGTTCTACAGGTTGAAAGGAAAAAGCAGGAGAGAGAGAGTTGGAGGAGAGTGTAAAAACAACTGAAAAGACAAAAAGAAATAAAAACAATATATGACATACATAAACCCAAAGAAAATATGGCTGATGTAAGAAATTCATTGAGAGTAATAACACTGAATGTTAATGGATTAAACTCACCAGTCAAGAGACACAGATTGGCAGAATGGATAAGGAAATATGACAATCGCTTCTCGGCCTTTTGGCTAAGATCAAGTGTAGGAAATATGACCCATCTATATGTTGTCTACAAGAAACCCACCATCGACCCAGGGATTCAAGGAGGCTGAAAGTGAATGGCTGGAAAACAATCTTACAAGCACCAATAAACAAAAAACGGCAGGAGTAGCTATCCTAATATCGGACAAAATAGACTTTAAATGCAAAACTATTGTAAGAGACAAAAATGGACACTATATATTAGTAAATGGGGTAATCTTCCAAGAAGAGAGAACAATCATAAATATTTATGCATGAAATCAGGGTGCATCAAAATACATGAAGCAAATGCTGGAAAAACTAAGTGGAGAAATAAATGCCTCTACACTTATAGTGGGGAAGTTTAATACACCATTATCACCATTAGATAGAACATCTAGACAGAGAATCAATAAAGAAAAAAAGTCTCTGAATAATACATTAGAGGACCTGGACCTAATAGACATATACAGAATGCTAAACCAAATACAGTAGGATATACATTTTTTTCAAGGGCACATGGATCATACTCCAAGATAGACCACATGCTAGGTCACAGACCAACTCTCAATGAATTCAGAAAGACTGAAATTATACAAAGTAATTTCTCTGACCGAAATAGAATGAAATTGGAAATCACTAAGGGCCAGAGAACCAGATTAGGCACAAAGATATGGAAGCTAAACAACACATTCTTAGGTAAACAGTGGGTAAAGGAGGAAATCTCAAAGGAATCAGTAACTACCTCGAATCGAATGAAAATGACAGCACAACATATCAAAACCTATGGGATGCAGGGAAAGCTGTACTGAGAGGGAAATTCATAGCCATAAATGCATATATTAAAAAGAAGAAAGAGCTAAAATTGAAGACCTAATGGCACACCTGCAGGAATTGGAAAAACAACAACAAACTAACCCCAAAGGAAGTAGAAAGAAAGAAATAACAAAGATTAGAGCAGAACTAAATGAAAGAGAAAATAAGAAAGCACTAGAAAAAATAAACAAAACCAAAAGCTGGTTCTTTGAGAAGCTCAATAAAATTGACAAACCCTTAGCCAGACTAATAAAGAAAAAAAGAGAGCAGATGCAAATACACAAAATAAGGAATGAAGAAGGAGAAATAACTACTGACTGCACCAAAATAAAGAGTATCATAACAGGATACTTTGAAAAATTATATGCCAACAAGAATGATAATTTAAAGGAAATGGACAAATTCCTAGAAACACACAAAAAGCCAACATTGATGAAAGAAGAAATTTATGAACTCAACAGTCCAGTTACAAGTAAAGAGATAGACTCAGTCATCAAAAACCTCCCAACTAAAAAGAGCCCAGGACCAGATGGCTTCACGGCTGAATTCTACCAAACATTCCGGAAAGAGCTAACACCAATTCTGCTTAAGATCTTCCAAAAAATAGAACTAGAAGGAACATTGCCTAACTCATTCTATGATGCCAACATTACCCTAATACCAAAGCCAAAGATACCACAAGAAAAGAATATTACAGACCAATTTCTGTAATGAATCTAAATGTTAAAATCCTCAATAAAATACTTTCTAATCTCATTCAATAACATATCAAAAGAATTATACACCATGACCAAGTGGGATTCATCCTGGGTATGCAAGGATGGCTCAACATAAGAAAATCAATCAAGGTAATACACCACATAAACAGAATGAAAGAAAAAAAATCACATGATCATCTCTATAGATGCAGAAATAGCATTTAACAAAATACAGCACCCTTTCCTGATAAAAACACTGCAAAAGATAGGAATAGAAGGAAACTTTCTGAACATGATAAAGGGTATATATGAAAAACACAAAGCTAACATCATCTTCAATGGTAAAATGCTAAAAGCCTTCCCTCTGAGATTGGGAACAAGACAAGGAGGCCCACTATCACCGCTCCTATTTAACATTGTCTAAGAAGTTCTTGCTCGAGCACTGAGTCAGAAAAAGATATAAAAGGTATCCAAATTGGAAAAGAAGTAAAAATTTCATTATTTGCAGATGACATGATCCTATATGTATAAAGCCCTGAGAAATCTAAACAAAGCTTCTAAAACTTATAAAGGAGTTCAGTAATGTTGCAGGCTATAAGATCAATGCTCAAAAATCAGTAGCATTTCTGTACACCAATACTGAGCAATCTGAGGAGGAAATCAAGAAAAAAATACCATTTAAAATAGTAACTAAAAGAATCAAATACCTAGGAATAAATTTAGCTAAAGATTTAAAAGACTTATATACAGAAAACTACACAACATTCTTAAAGGAAATCAAAGAAGACTTAAATAAATGGAAGGATATTCCCTGTTCATGGATAGGAAGACTAAACATCATCAAGATGTCTATCCTACACAAACTAATCTACAGAGTTAATGCAATCCCAATAAAAATCAACACTGTATTTTTAAACGAATTGGAAAAACTGACTACAAAATTTATTTGGAAGGGTAAGAGGTCCCAAATTGCCAAAGACATACTGAAAAAGAAAAATGAAGTTGGAGGTATTACACTACTTGACTTTAAAACATACTACAAAGCTACAGTGGTGAAAACCACATGGTATTGGCACAAGGCTAGACACAGTGACCAATGGAACAAAGTGAGAGTCCTGATATAAATCTTCACATAAACAGTCATCTGATATTCGACAAGGTCAGCAAGCTCACTCAGTTGGGAGAGAATGGCCTCTTCAACAAGTGGTACATGGAGAACTGGATATCCATATCCAAAAGAGTGAGAGAGGAACACCATTTCACACCTCATACAAAAATCAACTCAAGGTGGATCAAAGATCTAAATATAAAATCCAAGACCATAAAGACCTTGGAAGATAACGTAGGGAAGCATCTACAAGACCTTGTATTAGGAAATTTTTCATGAACTTCACACCCAAAGCATGAGCAGCAAAAGAAGAAATAGATCAATGGGGTCTCCTCAAAATTAAAAACTTCTGCATCTCAAGGGATGTTATCAAGAAAATAAAAAGGCATCCTACCCAATGGGAGAAACTATTTGGCAACCATATATCTGATAAGAGCCTAATATCCTGCATATATAAAGAAATCCAACAACTCGAAAATAAAAAGACTAACAATCCATTTAAAACCTGAAAAGTCACTTCTCCAAGGAAGAAATCCAAATGACTAAAAAGCACATGAAAAAATGCTCGACATCTCTAGCTATTAGAGAAATGCAAATCAAAACTACATTGAGATACTATCTTACACCCATCAGAATGGAGGCTATTAAAAAAACAGCATATTATTAGTGTTGGAAAAGATGTGGAGGAATTGTGGAATGGTCCAGCCACTATGGAGAACAGTTTGGCAGTTTCTCAAAAAACTAAATAAAGAGCTTCCATATGATCCAGTGATTCCACTGTTGGGTATATACCCAGAAGAACTGAAAGCAAAGACACAAACAGATATATGCACACCAATGTTCATAGCGGCATTGTTCACTATTGCCAAAAGTTAGAATCAACCTAGATGCCCATCAACAGATGAATGCATAAACAAAATGTGGTACATACATACAATGGAATATTACTTAGCTGTAAGAAGGAATAAAGTACTAACACATGGGATAATATGGATGAATCTGGAAGACCTTATGTTGAGTGAAGCAAGCCAGGCATTGAAGGATGAACAGTACATGACCTCACTGACATGAATTAAGGAAATTGAGCAGTCTCTGAGAACTTTTGTCCGTAAGATAGGTGTACAAGAAAAAGAAAGAAAAGAGGAAGTTGTGAGCCATCACCCATATGGACTTAACCAATGGTAAAGTGATAGAGTGTAGTTGTGCACTGAAGGGATAGTACAGGAGAGTAGTGATGTATTGGGTTGGGTGGTTCAGGGTTGACAGGTAGGTAGATTGGGAAGGGTGGGTTAGAATACACAGGATACTGTGGGAAGAGCAGAAATAGACAGGTGGACATCTCTGAAGAGCAAGGGCAGTTCCTAATAGTGGAAGACAAACCAGTGTGTCATGATCTTTTGTTGCATGTAACTATGAACCTTGTCATCCAATGAGTCAAGCCTGAGGGTCGTCATGGGACCCAGGGGGATGGGGAGCAGGGAACAGAATAGATCAAATAGGGGGTATTTAGTGGTCAGTGAAAATGTTTTTAGTTACCTGACAGTGATGGACACAGGACATGGTAAATATCATCAAAATTTATAAAAGTGTATGATCCAAAATGTAAACCATCTGTAAACTATTGACAATGTTTAGTAGCTATGTTTCACTATCTGTTTATCAGTTATAACAATGCTACTATCCACATACAAAAAGGTTTTAATATGGTGTGAGGAAAGGGGGAGGAGGTTGGGTATATGAGATTCTGTAGTGTTCAGTGTGTAACTTTGCTGTGACCTAAAACTTCTTTGAAAATTAAATAAAAAATAGTGAGACACTGGGGAGTGAGAGGGGGAAGGTGCCATGGTGCAGATTGGACACCAGATAGTGAAGTGATAAAAGGCAAAATGTCAAAAAAATTTTTTTTTTAATTTTTTAAAATTTTTTCTCATTTTTTCTCATTTTTTGAATAACCCAATCCTTTAATTTTATTTTAGTTTTAATTTTTTTAAAGTTTTCATGTATTTTATCTCTAACATTTAAACATCATTATTATTTCATTTTCCTATTAATTGTATTTGGCTATTGTATTGGCTTCATTTTAAAGAACTTTGGATCACAGAAGGGTTACAACTGGGGTGGGAGAGGATCATTGGTGCGGGGTGTCAGGGATGGGGGGGTGCATGGGAGGAAGTTCACCTGAACATACATAAAAGGTATATAAAATTGTTCAAATGCTCATGGGGCATGGTCACACTGGGTGGAAAACCACTCAATAAATGAGAGAATACTGAATTCCCATCCTGGACAGCTCTGCCATATTCTCCAAGGGAGTAGCAACAGTTCCCCAAGTACAGGGGCACTGTCTGGCAAAGGAGGATGATCCACTGCTGGGCTCTTGTTATTGATGACTAGCATTATGAGTCTTGGCTCTTGAAATTGAAACTTAGCCTATTGTTATGGGGTACCTAAGGGTTGCCTCCTGAGAGTCTCCTTGTTGCTCATATGTGGCCTCTCTCTAAGCCAAACTCAGCATATGAATGCATTACCTTCCCAGCGTGGGACATGATTCCCAGGGATGAGCCTCCCTGGCATTGAGGGATTACTAACAAATGCCAATGGGCAATATAACTGGAAAAAGACCTCAAATAAAAGGGGGAAAAGGTAATGACAAATGAGTTCATATGGCTAAGAGACTTCAAAGTGAGTCAGGAGGTCATCCCAGAAGTAATGCTTATGCACCTCTCAACAGGACCTCATAGGCTTCCAATGCAGATACACCCCAAACAGAGGAGCTCCTGAGGGCTCTGGAGACACCCGGGTCCTATATCAGGGTGGCTAGCCCCAGAGTTTTGCACCTTATCAATGGGCCCTACTCTGGAATCCTTGGTCCTGAGAGTGACAGAGTTGGACCCAAATATGTCTTCCCTGCACATGGTCCATCTGTCCCTTCTATTCAAACCTATATGTGTTACCAGAGTTTGTAGGTGTACTTCCAGAGACCAGATTCTTTGGGCTGTCCATGTGCCAGCTGGAATCTCGGTGGATCTGCAACTCCTACCCTACAGCTCAATGGACTCACCCTGGACACCTGGTGGTGAGATGATGATGGACAACAGCCATCCCAGGGAATGAAGAGAGTCTGCAGCTGCAGACAGGAAAGTCCCATCCATCTTATCCATGAGATATAAGCCCGCTCTCTCTTGGAGGTGGAGTGGACATCACCATCTCAGACTCCTCAGAATTAGGGGAAAAGCAATGGACTAGAGTGGACTTTCTGGTATTTTGTTATAGACATATTGTGATTCATGCAGTGGAAGTAATTACAACATTAATGTGGAGCCAGTGGCCATCGGATGCTTTAGGGGCAGGGAGAGGGAAAAGCAGTTGTAATACAGGGGCTTTTTCAGGACTTGGGAATTATCCTGAGTGACATTGCAATGACAGATATATCATTTTGTATCATTATATAACATGCAGAACTGTGTGTGAGAGAGTGTGATCTACAGTGTGAACTATGGTCCATGCTTAGTGGCAAAGCCCCAAGATATGTATATCTATTGCAGATGATATGCCACACGAATGAAGGATGTTTATGTGGGAGGTTGTGGGAGGAGTGCGAGGTGGAGCATATGGGAATCCCTACAATTTTTGTATAACATTTATGTAATCTAAGTATCTTTTAAAAAATAAAATTATTATTAAAAAAAAATTCATGTAGAGATTTGTGACTCTGGTATTTTGCTTTAATCTATGGTGCTGTCTGTCTGATACGTTGCTCAGTTTAACAATCTGAGTAAAATACCTGTTTCACTCACTTCTATGCACTTATCTGGACTTACTAACTCTGTTAAAACCAATTTCCATGAAGAGATCTGTGATTCTGGTATGCTTAGTTTCTCAAACTGAGTTTAATATGTTTCACTCACCAGTATGCAGTTATCTTGGCTTCCTTACACTATTAAAACACAAGTTTCATCTGGAAATCTGTGAAATTGGTATGTTGTTTAGTCTCACAAAGTGTATAAAATCCATGTTTGTTTCACTTCTATGAACTTATCTTCAATTACTAACTCTTTAACACACAGGATTCATCTAGAAAGACGTGAAACTGATTTGTTTCTTAGTTTCACAAACTGAGTAAAATACCTGTTTCATTACTTCTATGCACTTAAATTGGCTTACTACACTGTTCAAACCAAATTTCATCTAGAGAGCTGTGAATCTATGTTTCTTACCTTCACAAACTGAGTAAAAGACTAGTTTCTTTCACTTCCATGCAATTATTTTCATTTACTCATCTTATAAAACAGAAGTTTTATATAGAAATCTGTGAATTTGATATGTTGCTTAGAATAAAAACCTGAACAAATACAATATTCATTCACTTCTATTCACTTTTCATGAATTACTAACTCTGATAAACACAAGTTCTATCAGGAGAGCTGCGAATCTGATATGTTTTTGGAATCAAAATTGACTAAAATACAAGATTCATTTGTTTCCATGCACATATCTTGAAGTACTATCTCTGAAAAGGACACATGTTATCTATATAACTGTGAATCTGATATGCTGTTTTGCTTCACAAACTGAGTAAAATATGTTTCATTCACATCAATGCACTTATCTTAAATTACTAACTCTTTTAAAACACAGGCATCGTCTTGATAGCTGTGAATCTGATATGTCACTTAGTTTCAAAATCTGAAAAAATACAATTTTTTCAATTCTATTCACTTTTCATGAATTACCAATATGAACTCATTATAATGAGTAACTCTTGGAGTTAAAATCTAAAGCAAGGTTTACCAGGAGATTGAATGAGGGTAGAGAAGGGGGAACTGATGCTTAATTTGTTCAGAATTTGTAATAAGGTTGATTGTAAGTGTTTGGAAATGGATAGAGGTGATGGTAGCACATTATTGTAAGTGTAATTAACAGTACTGATATGTGCATGTGGTTGTGGTTAAAAGGGGAAGTTTAGGATCATGTATGTAACCAGAAGGAAAACTAGAGGAGGAAACATGGGACTGTATAACACAGTGAAGCCTGTTGTGGAGAATGACTGTGGTTAATAGTACAAATATAAAAATGTTCCTTGATGGAATAGAAAAAATGTGCATCACTATTAGAAGGGATTAATAATAGGGTGGTATATAGGGAAACCAACTAATGCAAAAAATGGAGTAAAGTTAACAGTAAGATTATAATATTCATTCAACATTTGTAACAAAGGTGCCATATCAATGATGTGTCAATAATAGGGAAGTATGGAATTTTTCTTTTTGGAGCAATGAGAATGTTCTCAAATTGTGGTGATGATTGCACAAATCTGTGATTTTACCGAGAGACATTGATTGTATATTTTGAATGGATTGTATGAAATGTGAATAAAACTGTACTTTAAAAGTGAAAAAAAAAAAGTATCACAAAGCTACTCAAAACAGCATGGTACAGGCACAAGGACAGACACATAAACAAATGGAGGAATTGTGGAAAGATGGCATTGGACTAACAAGCAGAGCTCAATGCTCTCACAAGAACAATGAATAAATAGCCAAAATCTGTCCCAAGGACCTGTTTTGGGGGTCAACAGACCAGGACTGTGCTACACAACTCCCAGGAGGGTCAGGGACAGAGAGACAATGAAGCTGGAACAACATAGGTGAGATACCAAGCCCCCATGGTGGGTAGGAAGTTCTCCCTTTCTCCACCCCCAAGATATTAAACTGGGGTAAAATCCCTAGCTCACTGAAGCCAACTGAGAGGGGAACAGACATCTTCCTCCCTGTCAGCTGTTTCAAGGGAAAAGGGAGGGGGGTCAGAGTCATTTCTTTCAGTGAATTCAGCCAGCAGAGCCTGCTTTAAATCTCTGCTCTGGAGATTAAACACAGGAATACAGCAAATCCCAGACTGAAACATCTCCATGGAAAGTTGGGCTGATGAGTACCATCTCCTAGCCAGACTGGAAATTGCATGGACAAAAACTGCTCTTGGTTCTCTCTGTATCCTACCACTAGGAGAAAATCTGTGCCCCACTAGTGATTCCCTGTCCCAATTTTGATAACTTAAACAGGGCTTGATAACTTAAGACTTAGAATAAGTTGAAACAAATATCAAAGAAGAGCTGCGAATAAAAAGCAATAAGCAAGAGAGAGAAATTGGCCATCAGAGTAAATTCACCAACATATTCAGATACCTAGACATCAACAAAAAAATTACAAGCCATACTACGAAACAAGGAAGAAGTGACCAAGCTAAAAGAAATAACCAAATATCCTGAAGAGATACAGAATTTAAGACAATTAATCAGTGATACTCACATAGCTCTCCTAAATCACTTCAAAATTTTTAAAGGAAATATGACTAAAAAGTAAAGAATATTAAGAAGACACTGGGTGAGCATAAAGAACAATTTGAAAGCTACAAAGAAAAGTAACAGACATTATGAGAATGAAAGACATGGTGGATGAGATTAAAAATACATTAGAGGCACATAAGAGCAGATTTGAACTGCTTGAAGACAGAATTAGTGATTTTGAAGACAGAACATTGGAAATGGAAAAGACAATAGAACAGAAAGAGAAAAGAATGGAAAAAATGGAACAGAGTCTTAGAGAATTGAATGGTAATGCAAAACACACAGAAACTCATATCATTGGTGTTGCAGTTGGGCAGTTTGATGTAATTATGAATTCCAAAATTATAATTGGATCATGCTTGTAAACTGATCTGTTAATCTGGGCATGATTAAGTTATGATTTGGGCATTGACTGGGCCACGTCAGTAGGGTTTGAGCCCCACCCTTTGGTGGGTGGGGAATCGAATATAAAACGCAAAGCAAAGAACAGAGTTGAAGCCGTTTTTGGAGAAGCAGTTTCGATGTTGGAAAGAAGGCCCCAGGAGAAGAGAAGCGAGCCGTTCACCTGATCGTCTACAGCTGACCTCGTGGAGGAAACAGGAGCTAAACCCGGAGAGAAATGCAGCCTCAGGAAGAGAAGAACCCAAGAAGCCTGAACCCTGGCAAACGCCAGCACCTGTCTTGCTCTAACACGTGGCAATGGACTGTGGTGAGAGAAGAAACTTAATGCTTTATGGCCTGGTATCTGTGCACTTCTACCCCAAATAAATACCCTTTATAAAGACCAACCCATTTTTGGTATTTCACATTAGCACCCCTGTGGCTGACTAATACAATTGGTGTCCCAGAAGGAGAAGAGAATGGAAAAAGGGCAGAAAGAATATTTAAGGAAATAATGACTGAAAACTTCCTCTTATGAAAGATATAAATACCAATATCCAAGAAGGACAATGGACCTCAAACAGAATATATCCAAATAGAGTTACCCTGAGACACCTACTATTCAGAATGACAAATATCAGAGATAAAGAGAGGATTCTGAAAGCAGCAAGGAAAAAGCAAAGCATCACATAAAAGGGAACCTTGATAAAATTAAGTGCCAATCTCTCATCAAAAATCATGGAGATGAGAAGAAAGTGGTATGATGTATTTAAGGTACTGAAAGACAAAAACTGTCAGGCAAGAATTCTGTATCTGGCAAAAGTGTCGTTAGAAAATGAAAGTGAGTTCAAAGTCTTCACAGACAAACAAAAACTGATGGAATATGTTACTAAAAGACCAGAATTACAAGAACTACTAAAGAGAGTACTGCAGGCTGAAAGGAAAAAACAAAGGCAAGAGATTTGGAGAAGTGTTTAGAAATAAAGATTATTAGGTAGGGTAATGTAAAGGATAAGAAGACAGACAATAGAACAATCTGACAACAGAGAGCTGAAGGACAAAATGAATGAAGTAAGTAATATCTTTACAGTAATAACATTGAATGCTAATGGATTGAACACTCAAATCAGAAGATATGGACTGATAGAATGGATACAAAAGTATGAGCCATCTCTATGTTTTCTACAAGAGACCCACCTCAGACATAAGGACACAACCAGGTTAAAAGTGAAAGGTTGGAGGTGAAGAGGTGAAGAAGGTCATTACATATTAATAAAAGGGGCAAATTATCAAGAAGAAATAAATGTACTAAATATTTATGCACCTAATCTGAGTTCCCCAAGATACATGAGGCACACACTGGCAAAACTGAAGGGAGAAATAGATATCTCTACAATAATAGTTGGTGACATCAATACACCTCTGTCAGTATTGGACAGAACATCTGGACAGAGGATAAATAAAGAAATGGTGAACTTAAATAATATGATAAATGATCTAACAGACATCTATAGAGCATTACACCCCCAAACAGCAGGATATACCTTCTTTTCAAGTGCTCATGGATCTTTCTCTAAGATATACCATATCAAAAGACAAGACTCAATATATTTAAAAAGTTTGAAGTTATACAAAACACTTTCTCTGATCATAACAGAATGAAGCTGGAAAACAATAATGGATGAAAAAAGGGAAAATTCATAAATATATGGAGATAAACAACACACTCTTAAACAATCATTGGGTCAAAGAAAAAATTGCAAGGGAATTCATCAAATATCTTAATATGAATGAAAATAAGAACAGAACATATCAAAACGTATGGGAGACTGCAAAGGCAGTATTGAGAGGGAAATTTATTGCCCTCAATGCTTGTATTAAAAAAGAAGAAGCTAAAATTGAAGACTAACTGCACAACTGGAGGAACTACAAAAAGAACAACAAACTAATCTGAAACCCAACTGAAGGAAAGAAATAGTAAAGATCAGAGTAGAAATAAATGAAACTGAGAACAAAAAGCAAAAGGAAGAATCAACAAAACCAAAAGTAGCTTCTTTGAGAAGGTAAAAAAAAAAATCAACAAACCTTAGCTAGACTTACATAGAGAAAAAGAGAGAAGACCAAAATAAATAAAATCAGAAATGAGAGAGGAGACATTGCCACTGACCTCGCAGAAATAAAAGAGAGCATAAGAGGATATTATACACAGTTGTATGCCAAAAAAACTAGACAATGTAGAGGAGATGGACAGATTCCTAGAAACATACAAACCACCTATATTGACCCTGGAAGAAACAGAAGACCTCAACAAACCAATCACAAGTGAAGAAATTGAAACAGTCATCAAGAATGTCCCAAAGACAAAAAGCCTGGGGCCAGATGGCTTCACAGGTCAATCTTACCAACCATTCAAAGATTATCTAATAACAATCTTGCTTAAGCTCTTCCAAAAAATTGAACAGGAAAGAATGCTAGCAAACTAATTCTATGAAGCTAACATCACCTTAATACCAAAACCAGATAAAGATACTACAAAAAAAGAAAATTTTAGACCAATATCTCTAACAAATATCAATGAAAAAAATTCTCAAGAAAATACTTGAAAACAGAAGAAAAAAGCATATTAAAAGAATTATACACGAGGCGGCGGCCAAGATGGCGTTAGTGTAGGAGGGCGCACACTACAAGCTCCCAGAGCAAGGCGGATTGGGGACGGGGTCCTGCCCCGGGGTCTGTGCTGTGCACACGTGGAGTGAGAGGCTTGGGACATCTATCTGCGCGGATCGGCGGCGTGGACCGAAAGGTGGAGATTCCTGAGTTTTGAGGCTGCCGGTGGAGGTTGGCAAAGGCGGCTGAGCCCCGCGGTTAGGGAAAATAAAGTAAAACGGCCATTTGGAGCCGCGGGCGGGGCGAAAAAAGTTTTATTTTCTGGGGAGTTGGCTGCCTGGCGCCCCTTGGGACTTGTGTGAACAGAGCAGGCAAGCTGGTCAACACCCAGTGAACCGGAGGGGGAATTTTAGTCAGGCAGCGCGGCTGATTTCCCTGGCCACCCAGGGATAGGACCCGGGCTGCTGCGGAGCCAGGAGGAAGAGACACTTCCCAGAAGAGGGAGGGTTCGCTTGAAAGACAGGGAAGGGTATTTTATATTTTTAGACATCGATCTGGCTGCCTGCACCGCCCCATAGCTTTGGGGAGCAGATAAGCCGACCTGAAGCAGCATTAGGCTGAGAGCAGACGCGAATCTGCACTCAAACTGATTTACTGAGCAGCCCGGTGATGCTGCAGCTCGGCGCCAGAAGGGGCGGAGTCCGCCGTCTTTAGCACTCCTCACTGACTAACATCAGAGCTTCAGCTAACCTGGGGAGTCCGGAAAGTGGGACGTGCTTGATTAATTTCCACGGGCCCAGCTAGGGTCCCTTCTGTAAGGGGGTTGGTCTAGAGAAGGAATTATTTTGGGTCCTGCATTTCACTAAAAAAAAAAAAAAGTGAGGTCACCTCAACAAATGAAAAATAAATTCTTTTTAATTTAGTTTAATAGCTAAAAGCTGCTTCAGGACCTGCATATAGAACCCTGTGGGGAAATTCATTGATAAACACAAGTAGGCAGGAAGGATCCACGTGGACCCTAGGGGAATCATTGACCCCCCTTAGCTCTGTTTGACTGCTTGCCTGTGTGGATCTTTGGTTTATCTCTGTTACTTTCTGGTCTATTACTATTATTCCCGTTTTCCTCCCCCCTTCCTTTTTCCTTCTATTTTTTTTTTTTTTAAATAGGTGCTGCCAGCTGGTCGCTTATTTGCTGGGCTTCTTATTCAGAAATTTCCCACTCACTGTATATATATTAATTCTGTATTACAAACTATCGCTTATCCTTCCTGCATCTTTCTGCCTTCTGTTTTCTATTGAGGCTCTTTGAGACAACATTTTTTCATAGGTCCACAACTTAAGGGTGTCAATTTCTATACCATCTATTTTGTTTTCTTATTCTTCTTTTTTCTTTCTTTTTTTATTAGTATTAACTTTTTCCTTTCAGACCTTTCTCTATTATTTCTCTCCCTCCTCATAATTCTAGCCTTCTAAATCACTATATACATATATTCCTCCATTTGTTTTCCCAGTCCATTGTAGGAACTCCATATTTTTTCCTATTACTCTACACTGCCTACACAAGTTAAATATTCATCTCATTAAGTCTCATTTTGCCCCTCTTCTAACTTTTATCAATATTTCTATTATCCTTCTGCCTTTCTTATATCTTTTGATTCCTCTGGCCCTAACCTTTTGCCTTCAAGGGAACATAGAAAGAAGCAAGGAAATAAAATAAGAAGAAAAACTGCCAAAGAGAAAACTTAATTCACACGCAGAACCAACAGCTAAATAAAATTCCAGAGCATAGAGAAAAGCTAATCAACTGAACAAACCCATCAAGATAATATGATGACCAGAGGGCAACAAAAAAATACAAATGACTCTGAGAAACTGGAAAACATGGACCAGTCCAGTGCACAAAATAAAAACCAGGAAGCAATGCAGTACATCGAACAACTAATCAAAGCTATCCAAACAAATATCATGGACCAACTTAAAGAACTGAAGGAAGAGATTAAGGATATAAAGAAGACACTGGGAGAACATACTGAAGAAATAGCTAACACACCTAAAAAGGTAATGGATATGATGGCGAACAAAGACAAAAGTCAAGAAATGAAAAAGACGCTGGACTCACATGGCAGCAGAATTGAACAGGCAGAGGAAAGAATTAGTGATATGGAAGACAATACAGTTGAAATCAAAGAGATTGTAGAAAACATAGACAAAAAGATAGAAAAAATCCAGTATGGTCTCAGGGAATTAACCGATAATGCAAGACGCACACACATACGCATTATGGGCATCCCAGAAGGAGAAGAGAAGGGAAAGGGAACAGAAGGAGTGTTGAAGGAAGTTATGGCTGAAAACTTCCCAACTCTATTGAGAGAGATGGATGTGCAGATCCAGGAAGCACAGCGCACCCCAAATAGTATAAATCCCAAAAGGCCAACTCCAAGACATATACTTGTCAAATTGTCCAATGCTCAAGACAAAGAGAAAATACTCAAGGCAGCAAGAGAAAAGAGAACCATCACATACAAGGGAAGCACAATAAGATTAAGTGCTGATTTCTCAGCTGA
>JAKSZT010053923.1:420203-468164 GCA_026826555.1 Tolypeutes matacus
ACAAAATACTTGCTAATCGCATTCAACAACATATCAAAAGGATTATACACCATGACCAAGTGGGTTTCATCCAAGATATGCAAGGATGTTTCAATAAAAGAAAATCAATCAATGTAATACACCACATAAACAAACTAAAAGAAAAAACTCACATGATCATCTCCATCGATGCAGAAAGAGCATTCAACAAAATACAGCACTCTTTCCTCATAAAAACACTACAAAAGATAGGAATAGATGGAAACTTTCTGAAAATGATAAAGGGTATATATGAAAAACCCAAAGCTAACATCATTTTCAATGGTGAAATCCTAAAAGCCTTCCCTCTGAGATCGGGAAAAAGACAAGGATGCCCACTATCACCACTCCTATTTAACATTGCCTTAGAAGTACTTGCACGAGCACTGAGACAAGAAAAGGATATAAAAGGCATCCAGATTGGAAAAGAAGAAGTAAAAATTTCATTATTTGCAGATGACATGATCCTATATATAGAAAGCCCTGAGAAATCTACAACAAGGCTTCTAGAACTTATAAAACATTTCAGTAATGTTGCAGGCTATAAGATCAACGCTTAAAATGCAAAAATCAGTAGCATTTCTGTACACCAATAACCAGCAAACTGAGGAGGAAATCAGGAAAAAAATACCATTTACATTAGTAAACAAAAGAATCAAATACCTAGGAATAAATTTAACTAAAGATGTAAAGGACTTATATACAGAAAACTACACAACACTGTTAAAGGAAATCAAAGAAGACTTAAATAAATGGAAAAATATTCCCTGTTCATGGATGGGAAGACTAAACCTCATCAAGATGTCTGTCCTACCCAAACTAATCTACAGATTTAATGCAATCCCAATAAAAGTCAACATTATATTTTTTAAGGAACTGGAAAAACTAACCACAAAATATATTTGGAGAGGCAAGAGGCCCCGAATTGCCAAAGATATATTGAAAAAGAAAAATGAAGTTGGAGGTATCACATTACCTGACTTTAAAACATACTACAAAGCTACAGTGATCAAAACTGCGTGGTATTGGCACAAGGATAGACCTACTGACCAATGGAACTGGATTGAGAGTTCTGATATAGATCCTTGCATATACAGTCATCTGATATTTGACAAGGCCACGAAACCCACTCAGTTGGGAGAGAGTGGCCTCTTTAACAAGTGGTGCTTGGAGAACTAGATATCCATATCCAAAAGAATGAGAGAAGAATACCATCTCACACCTTATACAAAAATCAACTCAAGATGGATCAAAGATCTAAATATAAGAGCCAAAACCATAAAAACCTTGGAAGATAATGTAGGGAAGCATCTACAGGACCTTGTAATAGGAAATGGTTTCATGATCTTCACAGCCAAAGCACGAGCAGCAAGAGAAAAAATTGATAAATGGGATCTCTTCAAAATTAAAAACTTCTGCACCTCTAAGGATGTTATTAAGAAAATAAAAAGGCAACCTATCCAATGGGAAAAAATATTCGGCAACCATATATCTGATAGGAGCCTAATATCCTGCATATATAAAGAAATCCTTCACCTCAAAAATAAAAGGACAAACAACCCATATAAAAAATGGGCAGGTGACCTGAAAAGACACTTCTCCAAGGAAGAAATACAAATGGCTAAAAAGCACATGAAAAAATGCTCAACATCACTTGCTATCAGGGAAATACAAATCAAAACTACAATGAGATACCATCTTACATCCATCAGAATGGCAGCTATTAAAAAAAACAGGAGACACTAAATGTTGGAGAGGATGTGGAGGAATAGGAACCCTCATCCACTGCTGGTGGGACTGCGGTATGGTCCAGCCACTGTGGAGGACAGTTTGGCAGTTCCTCAGAAAACTAGCAATAGATCTTCCGTATGATCCAGCAATTCCACTGCTGGGTATATACCCAGAAGAACTGAAAACAAAAATACAAACAGATATATGCACACCAATGTTCATAGCGGCATTGTTCACCATTGCCAAAAGTTGGAATCAGCCCCGGTGCCCATCAACAGACGAATGGATAAGCAAAATGTGGTGCATACATACAATGGAATATTACTCAGCTGTAAGAAGGAACAAAGTGCTAACACATGGAATAACGTGGATGAATCTTGAAGACCTTATGTTGAGTGAAGCAAGCCAGGCACTGAAGGATGAACAGTATATGACCTCACTGATCTGAACTGAGGAAAGTGAGCAGTCTCTGAGAACCATTGTCTGAAAGATAGGTTAACAAAGGAGAGTAAGAGAAGAGCAGGTTTTGAGCCATCATCCATATGGACATAATCTTTGGTAAAGGGATAGAGTGTGGTTGCATGTTGGGGGATGGGGCAGATGAGTGGTGGTGCTCCTGGGTTTGGTGGTGCAGCACTGTGGGGTGGGTGGATTAGGAAGGGCTGGTTCAAATCCCCAGGGCATGTAACTGTGAATCTTGACATTCCATGGGTTGGGAGAAGGGGGTATCATGGGCCCAGGGGGGCTGGGGAGAAGGGAACAGTCAAGATCTAATGGGTTGTTTGGTGGTCATGGGGAAGGTTTTTCATTACCTTACAGTAATGGACAGAGGACATGGTAAATATCATCAAAATTATTAAACTGTATCATCTAAATTGTAAACTATACTGTAAATCACTGACAATATTTAGTTGCTATATTTTGCTATCTGAATAACAGTTATAACAATGCTAACAACTAAAAAAAGGGGGGGGAGTTAATATGGGGTGGGGAAGGGGGGGTGGTTTGGTATCTGGGAGTCTCCGGCACTCTGTGTGTGACTTTGCTGTGACCTAAAACTTCTTTGAAAATTAAATGAAAAATTGGGAGACAATGGGGATTGAGAGGAGGAAGGTGTCATTGCACACCAGACATCCGATAACACAGTGTTAAAGGGAAGGCAAAAGGGGAAAAAAGAAAAGAGAAAGGGAAAAAAAATGAATATATATATATATATATTTTAAAGGCATTTCCCTTGCTTTTTTGCCCAATTTTTGAATGTCCCAATCCACTAATTATATTTTATTTTGTTTTGTTCTTTGTTTGAGTATTTGGTTTTTTTTTCCTTCTCTCTCTTTTTTTTTTTTTTCCCCTGAGTTTCCTTATGTTTGTCTCTTGCATGTACGCTTATCCCACTTGTTTCTTTTTCCTAGTAAGTGTATTTGATTATTTTATGGACTAAATGTTCATGGAGGATTTGGATCACAGAAGGGTTATAATGGGTACTGCGGGGGATTATTGGGGGGGGGTGTCTGGGGGGGGGTTCGTGGGGATTGGTTCATCCGAATATACATGAAAGATATACAAAATCTTTCAAAGGATCGGGGGATGGGGTATGGTCACGATGGGTGGATAATCACACAATAAATGAGGGAATCTGAATTCCTAACCTGGAAAGCTCTGCCACAGTCTCCAAGGGAGCAACAATAGTCCTCTGAGTTTAGGAACAGTGCCTGTCAAAATAAGATGACCCACTGATGTTTTTTTTGTTGTTGTTCTTTTGCTTTTTATTGATGACTACCCTTGTGAGTCTTTGCTCTTGTAAATGAGACTTAGCCTGCAGTTGTGGGGTGCCTAAGGGTTGCCACCTGAGAGCCTCCTTGTTGCTCAAATGTGGCCTCTCTCTAAGCCAAACTCAGCATATGATTGCATTACCTTCCCCCCCAACGTGGGACATGACTCCCGGGGATGAGGCTTCCTGGCAACGAGGGATTAATACCAAGTGCCAACTGGCAACACAACTGGAAAAAGACCTTGAATAAAAGGAGGAAATGGTAAAGACAAATGAGTTCAAGTGGCTAAGAGACTTCAAAGAGGGTCGGGAGGTCATCCCAGAGGTAACTCTTATGCACACCTCAGTAGGAGCTCATAGAACATCTAAGTACCTATCACCCCACTCAGTGGGGTTCCTGAGAGCTCCAGAGACACCCTGGTCCTATATAAGGGGGGATAGCCCCAGAGACTGATGCCTTATCAGTGGGTTCTATTTTGGAATCTGTGCTCTTGAGAGTGACAGAATTAGACTCAAATAAGTCCTCCTTGCACATGGTTCATCAGTCCCTTCTATTCAAACCTATATGTGATGCTGGAGTTTTTAGGTATACTTCCAGAGACTGGAGCCTCCCGCATACCTATGTGCCAGGTCTGCATGAAATCTAGGTGGAGCTGCCACTCCTACCCTACAGCTCAATGGATTCATTCAAGTCACCTGGTGAGGAGACAACGATGGGCAATGGCCATCCCAGGGAATGGTGAAAGCCTGCATCTGCAGGCAGGATCATCCCACCCACCATATCCATGGGATATAAGCCCTCTCTCACTTGGAGTTGGAGTGGACATCACCATCTCAGTCCCCTCAGGATTGGGGGAAGAACTATGGACTAGAGTGGACTTGATGGTATTCTCTTGTTCACATATGGTGATTCTAGCAATGCAAGAAATTATAACAATGAGGTGGAGCCAGTGGCCACTTGACACTTTTGGGGTACGGAGGGGATGAGCAGTTGAAATACAGTGGCTTCTTTGGGAGTTGGAGGCTGTCCTGAGTACTGTTGTGGCAACGGATGTAGGCCATTTTAAATTAGCACACACCACTCAGAACTGAGTGGGAGAGAGTGTGGTCTACAGTGTGAACTGTGGTCTATGGTTGGTGGCAAAGCTCCAGGATGTGTAAGCTCATTGAGGGTGGTGGACCACACTGTGGGAGATGTTTGTGTGGGATGTGATGGGAGGTGTGGGAGGTGGGCAACATGGGAATCCCAGTGGGTTCCGTGTAATATTTTGGGTAATCTAAGCACCTCTTAAAATCTATGTATATATATATATAAACAACATTTTTGTAAGCAAATACACATATATGCATATATATTTATATATCATTTTGCAAATGTTTGTATGTATTGTGAGAATTTTGATTTTTACCCATAATAAAAAAATTAATAAAATAAAAAATAAATGGACACTCACTCAAGAAGACACACAGGAAGAGACAGCTCTGTCATGTTTGATCCTGGGACCCTGGGAAGAGATGAACCATTCATCTGATAATTTGTAGCAGAAGAGAACAGAACAGCTGAGCAGTTGAGAAGACCCAGAAAGTAATGAGCCCTATGCCAGAGACTGATCGAGGAAGCCCTGAGAGACCAGGCAGAGATTGCCTGCCACCTTGCTTCAACACGTGGCAGCTGACTTTGGTGAGAAAGGACCTCTTATGGTACCTTGAGTTGGACATTCCACGGCCTTGGGACTGTAAGTTTTTACCCCAAATAAATACCCTGTATAAAAGCCAAAAAAAAAAAAAAAAAAAGAATTATACACCGCGATCAAGTTGTTTTTATCCCAGGTATGCAAGGGTGGCTCAACACAAGAAAATCAATTAGTGTAATAAACCACAGTGACAAATTGAAGAAGAAAAATCACATGATCCTCTCAATTGATGCAGGAAAGGCATTTGACAAAATACAGCAGGATTTCTTGATAAAAGCACTCCAAAAGATATGAATGGAAACTTTCTCAATTTGGTAAAGTGCATGTTTGAAAAACCCACAGCTAGCATAGCATTCAATTGAGAAATACTGAAATCTTTTGCTTAGATCAGGAACAAGACAGGGATGCGCATTGTCACCATTGTTATTCAATGTTGGGCTAGAGGTTCTAAATAGAGTAATTAGGCTAGATAAACAAATAAAAGGCACCCAAATAGTAAAGGAAGAAGTAAAATGTTCCCAATTTTCTGATGATATGGTCCTATATCAAGAATCTCCTGAAAAATCCATAATAAAACTCCTAGAACTAATAGATGAGTTCAGCAAAGTTTCAGAACACAAGATTAATATACAAAATATCAATAGCATTTTTATACACTACTGATGTACAATCTGAGGAGAAAATGAGAAAAAAATTCCACTTAAAGTAGCAACTAAAAAATCAAATATTTAGGAATAAATTTAACCAAGGTCATAAAGTACCTGTATTCAGAAAACTAGAAAACATTGCTAAAATAAACTGAAGAAGACTTAAATAAGTGGGAGGACATTCTGTGTTCATGAGTTGGAAGACTAAATACCATTAAGGTTTCAATTCTGCCCAAACTGATTTACAGATTCAATGCAATCCCAATAAAAACCCCAACAGCTTTTTTTGCAGAAGTGAGAAAACCAATTATCAAATTTGTTTGGAAGAGTAAGGGACCTGAATAACCAAAAGGATTTTATAAAGGAAAATCAAAGTTGGAGGACTCACACTTCCTCACTTTAAAGCATTTTATCTAGCTACAGTGGTAAAAACAGCATGGTACTGATAAGGGAAGTGCAGGGAACCCCCAACCCCGCCCTCAGCAGAAACCCACAGCTTTAAGAAAATAAACTCCCCTCAGTCCCTAGTTTCTCTCTCCCTTCCATTCTCCCCTCTTCTCCTCGGAATCCACATCAGGAAGATAAGCACCCCAAACTGCCCCTTTGAATTGAAATTTACAACTCTATACAGATAATGACTCTTTTCCCTCCCTAATGGCCTCCTGCTTTTAGAAAGATAAACTAACCTAGCTTCTTTGCTTTTGTAACCCCGCCTGTCCCCTTGCTCAGGAATTTGCCCACTTAGTATACCTATACAAACTTATGAAAATCGGAAAAGGGTGCTCAGATTTTTTCGAGATAAAACTATCTTCTGTGCACACGTGTAATAAAACTTGGTTCATCCGTGCTCCCAAGATTTCCGTTATTTCCGGTAGGCCGCAACATTTGGTTCCCTGACTGGGAAACCCAACCAAGCAGGCCCATTTTGCCTCCGCTTGGGGCTGACAGGCTCGGCCAATGGCAATCTCTAAGCAAACGAGGTGGGTGCCACCTGTCCTCTTGATGGGACCTCCTTCTGAGGTGGTCCCCACAGGCTGTGTCTCTAAACCCCGACCTGACTCAGTGGGAAGGCGAACTGAACAGTGCCAGAAGACTCCGGAAAGGTAAGGCCCCAGGTGCCAAGCCCTCAGTCAGGCCCGTCTCTGGATGGAAGAGGAGACTGATCACCTACTGAAATCTCGAGTACCGAGATTCCAGGATAGGGCAATCTCTGTGGGAGGGACTGCATAATCTCTGAGTGACTGTGTGAATGAATGTGGACGATAGGGGCTTGCGCCTGCCGTACCAGTCTGTGACTCCTTGGCGTACGCTATGGAGCCAGTGTGGGCCCCAACCTGTTTTCCACGGCTACATCATATGGCACAATGGCTCACCTAGAAATTGCCCAAGTGCCTTAGCTAAGACAAGCCTAAGTTCTTGCGACAGACGCGGACAGGCGGGCATCTGAGTGGCCTTGAAAGAGGCACCCCTTCCTTAGTCTGTCTTGCGCCACTGACACAGGGTATGGGAACATCACATTCAAAACCTACTCTTAAATTGCATGCTCAAAAATTTCAAGAAGGGTTTTTCTGGAGATTATGGCATCCGGATGAACCCCAGCACCCTCCAAGCCTTATGTTCTTTTGAACCAGGTTCAAAATTTCCACCACCTCCTAAATAAATCTCCACCTGATATAGCTGCCTCCTGCTGGCTATGCACTTCTTCCAGTCTAGCTATCTTCCCTGTACCTGTCCCATGGAATGTAACCCCCCTAAACCATGACAGCTCTGCGGCAGGAATCAGGCCCCTCCCAGTCCGCATAACCCCAGGGAAACTGGCTAACTGTAAAAACTGGCTAACTGTAATCCTGCCTGCCCCCTTGCTCAGGAATTTGCCCACTTAGTGTACCTATATAAACTTATGGACAAATACTGTATGATTGCGCTATTATGAACTAAATATATTGTATAAACTCATGGAGTTTATAATCAGAATATAGGTCACCAGAAAACAGAAGGAGGGTAGAGAATGGAAAGCTGAGGGTTAATCTGTGCAGAATTGGTAAAAAAAAAAAAAAAGTTGTTTGTAAATCTTTGGAAATGAATAAAAATGGTTAAATCATGTCATGGTGTTTGTAACTAGCAGTGCTATTGTATGGGTATGAAAGTGGCTGAAAGAAAAATCTAAGATCATGTATTTTACTAGAAGGAAAGCCAAAAAGTATAACATGGTACTGTATAAGGTAGCAAAACCTCATGTAAAACATGAATATGGGTAATATTGCATATATGACTGTTTTTATAAAATATAATACAAATATGCTAGAGAGAAGGAAAAATAATATCACCTATATATGGCAAGTGAGGCATAGAGAGACTGAGTGGGGATGAGTTTTATTTGTTTTTTTGTTTTTTATTATTATTATTGGAATAATGAAAGTATTCTGGGTATGACTGGGGTGATTGATGCATTAATATGTAATTACATCAAATACCATTGATTGTACTCTTTGTTTGGATTTATGGTTTATATACATGTAACAATTAAACTGATTTGTTAAAAAAGAAAAATTTTTAAAAAATGGATTTGAATTGAGAGCTCAGGTATCAACCCTCACATTTATAGTCTACTGATTTTTGACAAGGTGGCAAAACCATTCAATTTGGAGAGAATAATCTCTTCCCCAAATGGTGCTGGGGAAACTAGATCTCCTTTGTAATAAAAAGGGGGATCACTACCTCACATTTTATACAAAATAAACTAAAAAATGGATCAAATACCTAAACATAACAGCTAGAATTATCAAACTCCTAGAAGAAAACATTAGGAAGCATCTTCAAGACTTTGTGTTAGGCAATGGTTTCTTATACTTTACACCCAAAGCACAAGCACAAAAGACAAAATAGATAAATGGGACCTCATCAAAATTAAATACTTTTGTGCATTAAAGGAATTTGTCATGAGTGTAAAACAACAACCTATACAATGGGTGAAAATGTTTGGAAACCACACACCCAATAAAGGGTTAATGTCCAGAATATATAAATAAATCTTTCAATTAAACAACACAAAGGAAAACAATCCAATCTAAAAATGGGAAAAAGACTTGAACAGACATGTCTCCAAAGAAGATATGCAAATGACCAGAAATCACATGAAAAGATTTCATCAGGGAAATGCAAATCAAAACCACAGTGAGATACTATTTCACTCTTATAAGAAAGGCTGCTATTTTAAATAAAATCAACATAACAAGAGTTGGAGAGGATATGGAGTAATAGAACACTCATTTCCTGCTATGGGCAATGTAGAAAGCTGCAGCCACTGTGGAAGACATTTTGAAAGTTCCTCAGAAAGCTAAGTACAGAGCTACCATATGACCCAGAAATCCCTCTAAGTATATACCCCAAAGAATTGAAAGCAGGAACTCAGAAATATATTTGCACACTGATGTTAATAGCAGCATTATTTACAATTGCCAAAAGATTGAACCAAACCAAGTGTCCATCAATCCATAGATGGAGAAATAAAGTGTGGCATATACACACAATTGACTACTATTCAGCCATTAGGGTGCACCTGTAGCAGGTTTCTAGCGAGTGTGTGAGTGATCATTCTGTCATAATGTGTTGTATCAGTGGGTGGAGACCCACATAATGAGCGGGAAGGAGTTGGACTCCCATCCTCCAGAGGACCAATTTGTTCAGAAATAAACAGATGGGAGTCTCTTGAGAGCAAGGGTGGTTCCTAATAGGGGAGGACAAACCAGGGTGTCAAGACCTCAGTCTTGTTGCATGTAACTATGAATCTTGTCATCCATCAAGTCAAGCCAGGGGGTCGCCATGGGCCCAGGGGGAATGGGGAGGGAGGATTAGAATAGATCAAACAGGAGGTATTTAGTGGTCAGTGGAATTGTTCTGCATGATCGTACAGTGATGGACACAGAACATGGTAAATATCAAAATTTATAAAAGTGTACGGTCTAAAATATAAACCATAGTGTAAACTATTGACCATGTTTAGTAGCTATGTTTCACTACTTGTATATCAGTTATAACAAAGCTACCATCCACATATAAAAAGGTATTAATAAGAAGGGGAGAAGAGGGGGAGGATGCTGGGTATATGAGAGTCACCTGTATCTTGTGTGACTTTGCTGTGACCTAAAACTTCTTTGAAAACAAATTGAAAAATAATGAGACACTGAAGAATGAGTGGGGGAGGGTGCCATGGTGCAGACAGGACACCAGATACTGCAGTGATGAAAGGCAAAATGTCAAAAAAAAATTTTTTTTTCATTTTTTTAATATACCAATCTTTTAATTTAATTTAACTTTTAGTTTTTTAAATTTCTATGTATTTGATCTCTTGTATTCAAACCTATCATTATTATTTCAGTTTCCTATTAATTGTATTCGGCTATTGTAATGGCTTCATCTTTGAAGAAGCTTTGGATCACAGAAGGGTTACAACTGGGGCAGGGGAGGATTGTTGGTGTGGGGTGTCAGGGATGGGGGATGTATGGAAGGAAGTTCACCTGAAATAAATATAAGGTATATAAAAACATTCAAATGTTCATGGGGCATTGTCACAGTCAGTGGAGAATCACACAATAAACAAGAGAATACTGAATTCCCATCCTGGAGAGTTCTGCCACATTCTCTAAGGGAGCAGCAACAGTCCCCCAAGTGCAGGGGCAGTGACTGGTGAAGGAGGATGATCCACTGATGGGCCCTTGATATTGAAGACTAGGCTTATGAGTCTTTGCTCTTGAAATTGAAACTTAGCCTATTGTTATGGGGTGCCTAAGGGTTGCCTCCTGACAGCCTCCTTGTTGCTCAAATGTGGCCTCTCTCTAAGCCAAACTCAGCATATGACTGCATTACCTTCCCCCCAGTGTGGGACATGACACCTGGGGATGAGCTTCCCTGGTACCAAGGGATTGCTACCAAGCACCAACTAACAATGCAACTAGAAAAAGACCTCAAATAAAAGGGGGGAAAGGTAAAGGCAAGTGAGTTTATATGGCTAAGAGGCTTCAAAGTGAGTCGGGAGGTCATCCCAGAGGTAACGCTTAAGCACATATCAGCAGGATCTCATAGACTACCAAAGTGGATACCACCCCAAATAGTGGGGCTCCTGAGGAATCTGGAGACACCCAGGTCCTATGGTCAGGGTGGATAGCTCCAAAGTTTGGTGCCTTGCCAGTGGACCCTACTTTGGAGTTTGTGCTCCTGAGAGTGACAGAGTTGGACTCAATTATGTCTTCCTTGCACATGGCTCATCTGTCCCTTCTATTTAATCCTATACTTGGTGCTGGAGTTTGTGGGTGTACGATGAGAGAGACTCAAGTCTTCGGGCTATCCTTGTGCCAGCTGGGCCTGGAACCTTGGTGCAGCTGCAACACTTACTCTACAGCTCATTGGACTCACCCAGGACAACTGGGGGGGAGATGATGATGGACAATAGCCATCCCAAGGAATGGAGAGAGTCTTCCCCATATGCCCCCTTTCAGTTGGAGGTGAAGTGGACATCACCAGAATCCTTAGGATTGGGGGAAGACCTATGGACTAGAGTGGACTTGCTGGTATTCTACTATAGACATATACATATTGTGATTCTAGCAATGAAAGAAATTACAACATTGATGTGGAGCCAGTGGACTCTGGAGGCTGTGGGGGCAGGGAGAGGGAAAGACAGGGGCTTTTTTCGGGATTTGGGAATCATCCTGAGTGACATTGCAATGACAGATATAGGCATTTTATATCATCACATAACATGCAGAACTGTGCGAGAGAGAGTATAGACTACAATGTGAACTATGGTCCATGCTTAATGGCAAAGCTCCAGGATGTGTTTATCAATTGCAATGAACGTGTCACACTAATGAAGGATGTGTATGTGGGAGGTTGTGGGAGGTGTGGGAAGTGGGGCTTATGAGAATCCCTATATTTTTTGTGCAACATTTATGGAATCTAAGTATCTTTTTAAAAATAAAAAAAAGTTTTTAAAAACTACACAGTGAACCCTAAATTAAACCAAGGACTTTAATAGTACAATTATAAAAATGTGCTATCATCAATTGTAACAAGTGTTCCATACCAATGCAACTTGTTTGTGGGGTGGTACATGGGAAAACTGTATTTTATGCATGATTTTTCTGTAAACTCACAAGTTCTCTAATAAATTAAAAATATTAAACACAGAATGACTGTGCTTAAGTTATTACTGTTTTATAAATTTGAACGATTTAATGAGTTTATTAAAAATAATATATTTTTGTGGCATGTAACATTTTTAAAAATAACAAATTATGCCATTTAACATTTTACATGTTGTTAAAATATGAGGCAATTTATTACTAGGATATCTTATGGAGAGTGAGGACATTGACAAATACTAGAAAATTTATATAATTTCTGGAATATATATAATTTTATTTATAGAAATTTAACTAGCAGAATGTTAGAAAATCCTTTCTAATTTGACAATACTTCTTATACAATTTATAATATATCAAATGAATCTATTTTTTACACCTCTCTTTTTATAAGATAAAAAAGTAGTTTTTTGTGTGTGATTTTCCAGGGGCTCTCTGGAAAATTCCAAAGACATTTTGAAATAAAAAAGATATCATTTAACATTTGTTTTGAGAAGGCAAAATGTTAAAAGTAGATTAGGATCACAGGTCATTGTGAAATAATACTTGGCTTTAACAAAAGTGATGAGAAAAGGTCTAAAAAGTAAATATGTGATAACATAATGGTAAATAACTTGTGTTTCCTTTAAATAATTATTGACACGATAAAGTCAACCTAAAGTACAAGAAGTTAATTTGATAAACAGACTTTCTGCTTTTTACACTGGTTATTTGGAAAATAAAATTTACAATCTCTTATTAAGAACAGCCTGATAATCCAAGAAAACTTTGTCATTTTAATAGAGAGAAAATTAAATTTTAGTTTTTCATACTAGTGTTATAACCTAACTCCTGAAGGGCACAAGTTGGTGAGGCTACAAGACCAAAGAACACACCTGATATTTAGTCAGGCATCTTTTTTGGGACTTATGGACAGGAGAGAACTTTCGATGGTGGCAGGTCATAGAATGAATGAAGCTAGCACTCCACAAAGAGACATAAAAAAGGACGGGTGATATAAGGGTTCTCAGAACAAGGACATTCCATAGGAGTGATAACAAGGACATTCCATTGGATATGAGAACAGGGTTCCTGCTAGGTCCTGTGATGGTGCACATGGAGTTTGGTGATGCTATCACAGGAATGAAGTTTTATTGCTCAGAAGGGATTTGGTTGAAGACATTCTCTCCCCTCCAGGGAGGGTTGGTAACCTTCGACTTAAGCCTAGGTCATTCAGGTGGCTGCATGCTGAGGACCTAATGGGGTCTGGACCTTGGACCCCCACAATCCACCACACAGAGTGGTCTACATTGACCATAGGACAAGAATTGCATCCACATTCCACAGCAACAGTATAAAAGATAACAGAATAATAGGAGTAACATATACACAGCATTGTACATTAATGAGAGTACAGGTTCCACTTTGTGATGCAGTAAGAATATCTAAAGTCATCCTATTTCTTAAAACTACCTTTTGTAGTTGGGTAGTTTGTTTACTAAGGAAGTTGCTACTTTGGAGACATTAAGGGCTTGAACAGTGTGATTGGCTAAAGTTGTTAGGTGTTTTCAGTGACAATTGTAGTACCACCTAGCACAATAAATGGGTAGAACCACCAGGGGGCACGCTTTACCCTATATCTGACAGTAAAATTATGCAACTCAGCAGGTAACCATCCCACATCACGGATTCCCTCTTTGTTGTTCCATGTAGACGGGCAAAGCGATCAGATGTGACAAACTCAGCCACTAACCATCATAAACCATTATATACAACATATTCTAATAAAGTCCTGGGCTTATTCACCAATTCCCTTACAAGGGAAAAATTATAATCATGAGTCTCATTGAAAGACGGCAGCTGAATCTCAGTCATAAATGAGAAAATCTTGTTCAAAACTTGTTAATGGGTCATATTCTGCCATGCCAGCTAAGTGTTCCATGCTGCCCAATTTGCAGGAACAATAAGGGGCAGATCATGCTCATCTAACAGTATACAAGCAACGTTTCCATTAGTAGATAACAAAGTAGTCTGGGACTTTCAAACTGGACCTTGTGACCAGGGTCTTTGGCAGGCTTCCCTGTTTCTTATATTATACACCTTCCCTGTTTCTTATATTAACATGCCTCAGCTTCCCCCTCAGAGAGTTTGCACTCTTATTCTTAAGGGGTTGGTGAAGGGTGATGGTCATTCTTCTGTAGCTGCTTTCTGCTGGTTAGGGGCAGTAGAACCTGCCTGACCAGGTGTGAAACTTTCTGGCTATTCTATTGAGGTTGAGGTAAGGCAGTTCCGGCATCATAGTTGGAAATGGATGAAATCCTCACATAACTAATACCTTATTCTGGAAGGTATTGACTCTGGAAGAAATAA
The DNA here is from genome assembly GCA_026826555.1 of Tolypeutes matacus. Classification (NCBI taxonomy): domain Eukaryota; kingdom Metazoa; phylum Chordata; class Mammalia; order Cingulata; family Chlamyphoridae; genus Tolypeutes; species Tolypeutes matacus. The sequence goes on from JAKSZT010053923.1 coordinate 434,554, forward strand.
ACTTAGTTACCAAAAGGATAAAGAAAATGGTGGTAAGCAGTCCCCCAAAGGGGGCCAGCCATGAAATACTGGACCATGGGAATGAGAAAAGGCCACGTGATTCCAGAAATACATCCTCCGGAAGCTGATGGGCTTGATCTTGTAAGTTTCAAATGCTGTCTAGGAAACTGCCACACCCAGTTCACACAGCAGTGGTTCTGCCTAGGACAGCTAGGAGAGGTATGGAAGAGGCACTGCCCTAGACATAAACTCACAAAGATAGTGTAGGCAACAAGATAAGCATATAGCAAGCAAAATAAAGACAATACTTAAGAGAGCCATTCTTTTACCTTATAGGCACATTCATTAATTACTCAGAAAATGAATTAAGTTTACCAAGACTTTTAACATGTTCAGTATTCCTCTGCATATGATCTAGAAAAGAAGAGATATTATCATATTCATCAGGCATATACGTATAACACTTAATTCTAATAAATGCATTAATCAATACACAAGTTCCTGTTTGAGCTGCAGTTAATAGATCTAAGTTCCAGGTTTGCAATATTATACATGTTGTCTCTCCATGGAAGCAGGCCATAATGCCAATTGTGTCTGTTTGGGTTCTACTCACATTACTCTGGTAATTATTGCTCCACTTGGTGTATCCTTCACACAGCCAGCATGCTGTAGCACCATTGGCCTTTGGAATGAGGCTCCAGCATTTCACCGACCTGTTGAAAAGTGCCCTTCAGCACTATGAAAGACAGCCAGTTTGGAGGCAATGTAAATCTGGCTATATAGCACCATCACCAGCTGCTGCAGGAGTCTGAAACTGCAATGTACTCTACATCCACTGCAGGAACATAACCAGAGATGTGGTAGATATCTTTATAGTTGTAGGGCCCAGTTACTCACCTAGCCAAAAATTCAAATGGAGAGGCACCATGAAGTGTACTGAATGCCTGGTTTGAATGCACAAGAGAGTTTGGCAATATTGAAGTCTCTCTCTTTTAATTTTCATATAGTTTCTAAATACTTCCAATGCAGTTTATAACATATCAAATGAACTTAGCTATTTTAGTACTTTACTTTTTACTTTTACACCTTTACCATGATTACATTAATTAACAGGTATTTTATTTTAGCAGTACAGGGAAAACTACTTTCTCCATTATTTGATGAAAATCCAAGATTCCCAACAGAATCAAGACTATCTTCCTCCTACTACCACTTTAATATGCAGATTGAGGTGGTCTCTGGCAGTTTTCCCTGTTATAAAGTTACTCTTTATTGTCAACATCAATTCAGGTTTCTATTTAATGAAGGCTTCCTGGAACTAACCATTTACTTTTTTTTTTTTTTTACCGGGAAGTCCCAGGGATCGAACCCAGGTCCCTCCATATGGCAGTCGGACGTCCAACTATTTGAGCCATATCTGCCCCCTGGAACAAGCCATTTAAATACTTCACTTTAGACAATGTTTTTACAAACTGCTTTTTGTTATCAATAACAATTCAGGTTTCTATTTAATAATGGCTTTCTGAAATTAGCCATTTAAATACTTCAGTTTAGGGGCAGAAGAGCCATGTGTAGAGAACCAACAAAAAAGTCTAACTCTGTTACACTGGGGAGCATAAGTTCAAAAGTAAGGCCCACTGACAGGGTGCCAAATTCCTGAGCTGCCTGCCCTACTTATAGTTTCTGGATATTTTCAGAGCCCTCAGGAGCCCTGATATTTGAGGTACTGTTTACTGTGGCAGTCAGTGAGATCCTGCTGAGACACACATAAGCGTAACCTCTGGAATGATCTCCTGACTCACTTTGAAATCTCTTCACCATAAAAACTCATTCATATTTACCATTTCCTCCTATTGGTCAAGGTCTTTTTCCAGATGCACTGCTAATTGGTGTTTGATAATAATCCCTCAGTGCCAGGGAGGCTCATCTCCTGGAGTCATTTCCCATGCCGGGGGGGGGGCGGGGGGAAGGTAGTGCATTTATATGCTGAGTTTGCCTTAGAGAGAGGCCACATTTGAGCAACAAGGAGGCTCTCAGGAGGTAACTCTTATGCAGTATTTAATACTAGGCTAAGTTTCAGTTTCACAAGAAAAGGTTCATAACTACAATCATCAATATCAAAGGCCTGGAATAATGATCTGTCTTCCTTCACTAGACATTGCCCTTGCACTTGGGGGATTCTTGCTGTCCTATTAGAGAATAGAGCAGAACTCTTCAGCATGAGAATTCAATATTCTTTCAGTTATTGTGTGGATCTCCACCCACCGAGACAATGTCCCATGAACCCTTGAACATATTCATATGTCTTAGAGGCATGCCCCAGGTGAATCCCTTTCCTTGCATCCCCACATCACTGACAGCCCACATCAGTGATCCTTCCCCACCACTGCTGTGACCGGTCCAAAACCTCTCCAAAAATGAAGCCAACAAAATAACCAAATAAAATTAATAAGAAAATGAAATAATATAAGAAATAACCAATAAAATACAAAAAAATTTGAACCTATAATTAGCACTATACTTGATAAATATATGTCTCAGAGACTTAAATCTTTGATTCTTCCATGTGCCAGTTGAGCCCTGAATTTCAGCAGTTTCAACAACTACTCTGAAGTTCACTGCACTTACCTAGGACAACTAACAAGGAGATGATGAACACCCATCCCAAGGAACAGAGAGTGTCTGTAACTGCAAGCAAGATAGCGCCATCCATCTGCCCAATGGGATCTAAGCCCCCTCTCAATTAGAAGCAGAGTGGGCATCACCATCTCAAAATCCTCAAGATTGGAGAATGAACAATGGCCTAAAGTAGATTCATTATTATTCTACTATAGACATTATTATTCCAGCAATAGAAAAACTCTTATCATTAATGTAAAGGCAGTGGCCACCAGAGGATCTCAGGGATGGGAGAAGGAAGAAAAGGTGTAATATGGGGGCATTTTCAGGACATTGGATTTGTCCAGCATGACATTTCAGTTGCAGATACAGGCCATTGTATATTTTGTCATAACTTTCAAAATTGTGTGGGACACAGTGTAAATCGTAAACTGTAGTCCATGGTTAGTAGCAATGTTTCATTATGGGTTCATCAATTGTAACAAATGTATCATCCTAATGAAGCATGTTGTTAATGTGGGAAAGTGTGGGAGGGGGAGGGAGTGGGGCATATAGGAATCCCTCAAGTTTTTTATATGTAACATTAATGTAATCTAAAGCTTCTTTAAAAATCAAAAATTAATTAAAAAATAAATGAATACTTCAGTTTAGAAGATGCTTTTGCAAACTTTCTATAACCAACCATAACCACATAAACTAGTTACTTCATCTCAAGACAAATTTCACTTTTACAAAACACATTCCCTTACTTAATGCTACCTTCTACAATTTTCTATATTCATTCAAGCCTTATCTTACATATTTCCACCCTGTTTTTATGAAAATCAGCCATCTTATCTTAGAACAAAGCACATTTCCTTAAACAAACTTATCAAAATGTAGTCAGCATTAACTATGTATTCACTTCCACAAATCTTTTACTTCTTTCTATATCCATGTAAGTCTCATATTCCTCATTCAGTTCTGTGAAAAAGAAAACTATTCATTTCAATTTAGGCAAAAACAAGTTTTTGAAAAGAGGTTTGTAACAATTTCATTAGCCAAAAACTTATAATTTTCATCTTAAAGATTTAATACATATAATGATAATTTATTTTATTAGTATCCTCTAAACCTAGGGAGATTATAACCCAGCTAAATAAAATTGAAACCATTATAGTTTATGCAAGAAATGTTCTTACCTCTTCCTTCTTCCACAGAAGGCTAAAATCTCTTTTTTCTTTAATAAAATTCTAAAATTGTGAATAACCTTAAAATCATACTGACTGCCAAGTTCTGGAATATATAATTGTTTTAATCATAATTTAGAAAAGATCTTTCCATAGTTTTCTTTACTTACTGAAATTTGGACATTGAATTATTAGTGTCATCTCAAAAGCTGTTAAAATTTATTTGGGCAATTACAGGACAGACTATACAAAACATGGTTTATTCTGTAATATCCCCTCTGTTTCTATAATTTTAATTTCAAGGCCTAGAAGACAGAATTCTAGGCTAAATTCACATCTCCCCTATCTTTCCAAACTCAGCCCATTTCCTCAATTTCCTCAAATGGTTTTTAGGAGTTACTGGAATTTAGTTAAGTTTAGGAGAAGACCCTAGGGGGTACGATAGGCTATAGAAAGGTTATGGGAGAATTAAGGCTAAACTTTTTATTTTCTTTCCTTTAACTTTTTAGTTTCTTTATTCAGAATTTATGTGGCTTTTTATCCTTTTTGGCTCCTCCAATTTGGGCTTCAGGTGTGTTCATTTACCTATATAAGCATCCATTTAATTTTTAGCAATTTGAATAGAACTCTTTTTAAGAATTTTCATTTGTTAATTTAATATTACCATACAGAGGGATGAAAATATACATTGAACAAACAGACAAACACAAAAAGAGTTATGACACACCAACAGAAACATAAAACTCACTAATTTGACTCATAATTCTCACTCCTTTGGTATGTATGGCTTTGTCCAAGTTCTCCATCATTTCATATCTCTGATTTTCACTCCTTTTAAGAACTCCTCTGGAATCAGTGTTGCCTGTAATATGCAAGCTCATTCTTGGAAACACTTTTATTAGTAACTAGCAACCAGTTGGTAACACTTGAGTAATATAAGTGCAGTTTAGCACTAATTAGTAGTTTAGACAGACGTTTAACACATATATTCTGGATTACTCTTCCAAAGTACACTTAGACTCAAAGTTCAGAAGTAAGCTATTGATTTATAACTGAAAGTTCATTTTAACAACTTGATAAAAATTCTGATCAAAATAAAATACAAGGGGAGTGTACGTAGCTCAAGTGGTTGAGCACCTGCTTCCCACATATGACATCCCAGGTTGGATTCCCGGTACTTCTTAAAAACAAACACAAAAACCAGCTCTTCTTGGGGAGTGGATGTAGCTCAGTGGTTGAGCACCTGCTTTCCATATACGAGGTCCTGGGTTCAATCCCTGGTACCTCCTGAAAAATGAAAAAATAAAATAAAATGTGAATAAAACTTAAAACATTTTCAAAATAATATCCCATTAAACTCTCCAATTTACACAGTTTTGCAATATATCTGATCATCAACTCAGCAGAGGCAATTGGTTAAGGAACTTTTCATCTCTGCCTGTTCTAGGTGCATATCCCATTCTAACTTTAACTTTCCTTCTCAGCGGTGCACAGAGGCCTTTGCTGCTTTTCTGCCTTGGTAGCCACCCACAAGCCCCCTAGCAGGGACCAGGCTATAGCTGCCACCATCTTGTGGTCTCCTTTTTCCTTATTTAAATGCAGCTGCTCTGCTACCTGCTGTAGTATAGCCAGTATAGCCAGTATACCTGCCGGAGTTTTTAGGGCAGCCTCATATTCTCTCAGTGGTCCCTGCTCATCCAGGATGGCAGCGACCCTTCCCCACATGGACATTATAGGTCAACCTGGTATTACTACCGTGGATTCTCTTTTCCCTGAGCTCATGCCCACTACTGCCCATGGTCCTTCAGTCTCGTGGCTTATAACTCTCCAATTGTTACAACCCAACTCCTGAAGGGCACGTGTTGGTGCAGCCATGAGACCAAAGGACACACCTGGTATTTAGTCAGGCATAAGTTTTATTGGGACTTACGGACAGGAGAGGCTCTCTGATGGTGGCAGTTCAGATAATGAAGATAGCATTCTGCAAAGAGATGGGAAAATGAGGGATGATATAAGGGGTCACAAGGGCATTTTACATGATATGAGAACAGAGTTCCTGCTAGGGTCCCATGATGGTGTACATGAGGTCTGGTGTCCACTATGCTGGTAGGAAGAATGTTTACCAAGGATATTTACGGTTTTGGGAACATTATAGTTTATGATACCATCTGTACATTACCTCCCCTCTGGGGAGGGTTGTTAACCTTTAACTTATGTCTAGGTCATGCAAGTGGCTATGTGCTGAGGACTTGGGGGAGGGGCCTGCGTCTCCACATATGCTGAGCTTGGTTTAGAGAGAGGCCACATTTAAGCAAGAAGGAGGGTTTCAGGAGGTAACTCTTAGGCAATATATAAAATTCAATTCAAAAGAACAATTTCAATTTCATAAGAACAAGGTTCATAAGAACAGCCATCAATATCAAGGGCCTGGTGTGATCATCTGTCCTCCTTAGCTAGGCACTGCCCATGTACTCTAGGGATTCCTGCCTCTCTATGAGAGAATGTAGCAGGACTTCCCAGGATGGGAATTCAATATTCTTTTGGTTATTGTGTGGTCTCCACTTACTGAGACAACACTCCATGATCACTTGAACATATTAATATGCCAAAGAGACATGCCCCAGGTATACCTTTCCCCACATATCACTTCATCACCAACACCCCTCACCAGTGATCCTTCTCTGCCACAGTTTTTACACTTCCGCAATCCAAAACCTCCCCCAAAACAATGTCAAAAATAAATAATAATAATTATAAAAGATTTTTGAACCCAAGAGACTTGAATCTTTGGGTTGCCCATGTGCCAGCTGGGCCCTGAGCCTCAGCAGAGTTGCAACACCTACTCTCCAGTTCATTGGACTCACCCAGGACAACTAATAAGGAGGGGAGGATTAACAACCACCATACCAAGGAACTGAGAGAGTCTACAACTGCAAGCAAGAGAGCTCCATCCCATCAGCCATATGGATTGAAGCCTCCTCTCAATTAGAGGTGGAGTGGGCACCGCCATACCAGAATCCTCAGGATTGGGGAATAAAATATGGACTAGAGTGGACTTACTGTCATCTATGATAAACTGATTGAGATTCTAGCAATGGAAGAAATTATATCATTGATGTGGAGATAGTGGCCACTGGAGGAGCTGAAGGAAGGGAGAGGGAAAAAGAGGTGTAATATGCAGGCACTTTCAGGACTTGGAATTGTCCTGAATGACATTTCAATGACAGATACAGGCCATTATATATCCTGCCATAACCTACAGAATTGAGAGGGACAGAGTGTAAACTACAATGTAAACTATAATCCATGCTTAGTGGCAATGCTCCAAAATGTGTTCATCAATTGCAATGAATGTACCACACTAATGAAAGAACTTGTTAATGTGGGGAAAAGTGAGAGGTGTGGGGAGTGGGGCATATGGGAATCCCTTATATTTTTTTATGTAACATTTTATGTAATCTAAGTATCTTTTAGAAAAAATAAAAAATATATTAAAAAATATATAGGGGATTCCCATATTCTCCACCCCCTCCCTCTCTCACCCTCTTCCCTATTAATAACATATTACATGAGTATGGTGCATTTGTTACAATTGATGTACAAATATTGAAGCATTCTCTTTAGCCATATCATTGAATTTATTAAGGACATTTGTTTGAACATCTGTGATTAGTTGTCTCAACTCCTTTATGTCATCTGGAGGCTTAATTTGTTCCTTTGACTGTGCCATATCTCAGGTGTGGGGATGGAGCCTCTGCTGTATGCAGTAATCCAAGCTATGAAGGCCAAGACCATCTGTAGTTGCCCAGAGAGACTGATGAAGCTCCATGCCCTTTCCTCCCCTGCCTGGGGCAGGGATGGAGTCATAATTGTTGGCAGTAAGCTAAGTTGTGCACGCCAAGTTGCTCAGATAGACTCACGAAGCACCAGCTCCTCTCCTCCCCTGCCAGGGGCAGGGATAGAGCCACTGGTATGCCCCAAAATCTTGGGCCAAAAGCAACTGCCTTTGCCCAGAGAGGCTGAGGAAGCATTATTCCTCCTCCTGTCCTGTCAGGGGCAGAGATGGAGCCACATTTGTGCTCAATAAACTAGTTCATGTAGGGTGAAAGTGTTGCCCAGAGAAGCTGAAGGAGCACTGTCCCTCCTTCTGCCCTGTCAGGGGTGAGGGTGAAGCCACAGGTGTGCACAACAGTCTTGTCTGTGCAGGCTGAAGGCTACTGCAGTTGCCTGGAGATGCTGAGGAAACACTGCATCCCTTCTTCTATTGGGGGTGGGTATGTAGCCACATGGGCACCCAACAATCTCATTTATGTGGGCTGAAAGTAAGTACAGTTGTTCAGAGAGGCTGGTGCAGGTCCCCCAAGCTTCCTCCCTGCTCGAGGTGGGGCTAGAGTCTGGGGTAAGGCAGCAATCTGACCTGGGTGGAAAGAAGCCATCCTTGTGATTTTCAATCAGCCCTGCTTCCTCTCATGCCAGGGGTGGAGTTAAAATGGAGGCTACTTTGGGAGTGGGTGTAGCTCAGTGGTTTGAGTACCTGCTTCTCATGTACAAGGTTCTGGGTTCATTTCCCTGTATCTCCTTTAAAAAAAAAAAAAAAAAAGAGTCTACTGGCCTCGTTCCAACTTGGAAATGTTCAAACTTTAGCTGTACTTAGGATTGGACTTTAGCCAGCTGAATTTACTAATCAGTAGATGGTGATTAGAATCAAAAGTTGGTGCTCGAGCCTCTCTTCCTCCTGTTTTTGGAAAATGGAGCTTCCAACTGCAGCCAGGGATTAGCTCCTGAGGTGTCTTGCCCCACCAGGAGGGGATGGACCTAAGCTTCCATGGCATAGAGTGCTCTACTCACTAATGTTCACTGGAGATGGGCATTCTCCTTTCTTTTTTCTAAGGATGTTGCAGGATGATATTCTGGTCTCCTGGGCCCCCAAACAGGTGATTTAGATAGGCTCTGGCTGATTGCTAACTGCAGTAGAAGACAAGCTGACTCTTGGAGCTCTCTATTCTGCTGCCATCTTCCTCCTCTGTTGGTTCTGGATGCTGAAGATCCAATCGCATCCTCCTCTTGGGTTTCCCCAGCCTGGATCAGAAGTACCTACTGCCCCAAGCCTCTCCATCTGTGTTGATCTCTGTGGTGGGTCAGTTCTGCAGCTAACCTGCCAGGTGCTCTCTCTTCTATCCACATCCCCAATCTCCACAATCTTTGGGACTCCTGCACATACATGTTAATCTCTACACTGCATTTTTCTTCTCTTCTTTTCTTTCCTCTCCTCTCCTCTTCCTTCCTCTGCCTTTCTACCAAGGATTTGAAGGTTGGGGCTCTCATATCTGGCAGGACTTACATGTAAGAGCCAAAAATGGGTTGGAGGAATGAGTCCAGACCTTTATGTTCTGCCCTTTACTAACTGGGGGCTCATTCTACCTATCTCCTGCATGAGTTTCATCTAACAGCCTCATTGAGGTGGGGGACCTGTCTGCCTGGACGCAAATCTCTATCCTGTTGGGAGAGAGGAAGTGTAGGTCTGATTAGGGCACCCCATCCCCCATGCCACAGCTCTATTCTCCCAAGAGGAAGGTCAGTTTCCTGGGTTTCCTTGAGCCTTGCAACCTCAGGAGGTGACTCATTTATACAGAAAGAGAAACTTGGTATTATCAGAAGTTTATTCCAGGTACCCACTGTGGTGGAGTAGGAATAAGAACTCGCGTCAGGGGACGGGCAAAAACCCCTTTTGAACCTCTGCAAACCCACCTTCTCCAGGTAAACATCCTCAATCCGGTTGGTGCTGTGCCTCCTTACTTTCTGGCTCAGCTTTTGCAAAACTCCGCGTCCTTTCTGACTCAGGAGCAAGAAAAACATTTTTGGAAAGTGGTCAGGTACTGGGTTGGTGTTGAAGGTAGAAATCACAGCGTTTGTTGACAGATCAAATATGAGGGGTGGGACAAATAAAAGGGTCAAGGGTGTTGCCAAGGTTTAAACTGGACAAGTGGAACGATGGAATTGCTATTATTTGAGGTTTAGAAGGTGAAGTCAAGAGTTTGATCTGTGTCATTTAAAAACGTCTATAAAACATCCAAGAGGAGAATGTGTCCTGTATAGTTACCTATGACTCTGCCAGGGTAGACATGTGGACTATGTATGGAAATTTGAGAAATAGCTTTTAAAAGGGTGAGATTTTCTTCTACCACAGAGTGAATGGTTATCGGAGGATAATAACCCTCAGGGCTGAATCCCGGGACACTCGAGCAATTAAAAGTTGGGGAAATGGGCAGGATGGTCAGATTCATCCATTCCACCGCCGCCACAGCCGTCTAAGCTTGAGTACTACGTTTCCCCGAAGCCCCTTCGCTTCCTGGTTCCGGGTCAGAGGCTGTCAATGAAATTCCGCGAGATTTGGAAATCGGAAGTGAAGCGGAAGCCATTACTTTCGGGAGGCGGTTGCTGCGAGACACATGGGCAGAGGAGTGGTACGCTGCACTTTGTTTTGCGGTGTTGTTAACTCCCACCCCATTCGTCCCCCCACCCTGCTCCCCACTAGCAGACTGGGACCTCCTCGGCCCTTCGGCGGCGGCTTCCGTGACTTCCGCTTACCTGGTTCTACCCCCCACTCTTGTAAGCCCCGCTTTCCTCACTTAACCCCATCACCTCCGGCCTTCCTGAGAATGCCAGAGGCCCACGAGGCAGGGAGGAGTAAAGGAGGAGGGGTGGTGTGTGTGTGGATCGCGTAGTCAGGCACCCAGGACAGGAGTGCTTTAGACCCTGCGATAAGCGCTTTTAAGCCTGGGCACGCGAGGACCACCGTATTTAGGGACGTAGGAGGCACTGATGGCCTTTTCAGAAAGCTGAGTGCTTGGGATGAGGGCGGAAAAACCTGGCCGAACTGAGTTCAGAAGCTAATGGCTAGGCAGGAATTGGAGCCCGCGAGGATAATCCACTTTGTTTTTTTCTGTCATTTTTGTATAATATAGGCACACTCATTTTCCTTTTGTTGGCATTTGCCTGGAATAACTTTTATTCCCGAATTTTAACCTTTCGATGCGCTTATTTTTTAAGTTATTTATTTTAGTTGATCATTGTTAAAATAGCCTGATTTTTAAAATTCAATTCAACATTGTTATTTAACTTGAGAGTTAATCTATTAATATGATTACTGACATTTCGCATTGATTTATACCTTCTTGGTTTGTGTTTTCTGATTATCCTTTTCCTTTTAGATGTTTTTTCTTGGGAAACAACATACATGCCAAATAAATTAATTTGTATATGTACACAAACCAGGTCAAGGAAGAGGTTAACCCTTGCTCTCATTATTTTTTTTTTTTTTAAGATTTTATTTATTTCTACCCCCCTACCCCCTTGTTTGTGCTCACTGCTCTCTGTGTCTGTTCATTGTGTCATCATGTGATCATCTTCTTTTTAGGAGGTACTGGAACCTGGGACCTCCCATGTGGGAAGGAAGTGCCCAGTAGCTCGAGCCACATCCTCTCCCACTTGTGTCTCTCATTGTGTTTCCTCATTGTGTCTTTTAATTGTATCATCTTGTTGCCTAATCTTATTGTGTCAGCCTGCCACATCAGCTGTTTATTCGTTTTCTTTTGGAGGCACTGGGAACCAAACCCAAGACCTCCCATGTGGTAGGCAGGCACCCAACTGCTTGAGTCACATCCACTTACCCGCATTATTTTGTTTATGGATTTTACTGCTTGCACATGTCCCCAAAAATGCATTTCTTAATTTGTTAATGTAATCATACTCGTAAATACTTTTGGGACTTCCTTTTTTGTTCACATACCTTTTAATTTATCCGTGTTGATGCACGTTTCAGTGAAAATGCGCATACCATAACTTTGTGCATTCTACAGGTCGACATTTGTCTTTTTCCTGTTACTTTTAGGAGTTTTGTTTTATAATACTGCCATCCCAATCTTTTGTTGCATTCATGATACAGATACCTTCCGATTTGTACCTTTTTTCATTGTGTTGTCCTCATCAACAAATTCTTGTCAACATAGCCCAATTTATCAGTGTTTTCCTTTTTGGTGTTTGAATGGATGGGTATTTTATGTAAGGTTAAAATTGCTCTACATTATTTATTTTCTACTTTTGGTCTTTACATATAATTGCGTAACCCTTTTGAAATTGCTTTTGGTGTGTGGTATTCACAAAGGTTCAGGTTCATCTTTGTTGGAAAAACATGTAATTTCATCTGTGCCATAAATCACATATTCTATATATGCAGGAGTATTCCTCTCTCTTGGTCAAATTGCCTATCCCTGCGACAATACAGGAGTACCAAAGCTTAATTATTTAAACAGCTTATAATTTAGAGATTTCTAATTAACTTGTAGAGGAATCCATTCATTTTCAGGAATGCCATAGTTGTTCTTAACTCCATATATATTTTAGAGTCAACTTACCAAGTTATACATCTGGGATTTTATTTTCAAATCATGTTGAATTTTTATATAAATTTTGGGAATATTGGCATTTTATGTCTCTGAATCTTAGAATCCCTAATGAAATTTTTGCTCCATTTACTTCTATCTTTTATAATGCTTTTCAATAAAGTTTTATAAGTACCTGCAAAAAAGATTTAAGTTTTTTTGTTAAATTTGTAAGAGCTCTGTATTTTTGGTACTAATATAAATGGTATAATTTCAAAAATTACATTTTTTTCCCTATAACTGCTTTATATATAGAGTTTGGGTCCAGCAAGCTTGCTAAAGTGCTTAACTAATTCTCTTAATTTATGTGTAGTTTTTGGGTTTTCCTCATAGATAATTTTATCACCTGTATTAAAGAAATATATCTATAACTACCTACCCCCCTTGCATCGTAGACACTTTTTATTATTATTTTTTTCTTCGCTGACTGGAAGTTCCAGTATTATTGAATAGAGTACTGAATTAAATTTCGTGTTTGCTGGAAAGTTTTTTGGGAGTAAGATAGGCTTTTTAAAATTTTGAAATAATTTCATACTTACAGGACAGTTGCAGAAATAATGCAAAATTGATACCAAGCAAATGTGGGTTCTTTTTCCCTTATGCACTGTAAAGACCAATTTCTGAGCACCGGGGTATCAAAAGAGAGAAAGAGTTTGTTTGTGCAAGCAAAGGAACACAGTGCCCCAATGGCCCAAGACTGCCACCTGGATCTGCAGAAATTCTAATATTTTATAACATCAGGATTCTATGGAGTAATTGGGGTGGAGCTGGCACAGGTTTCTTCATTAATAAGCAATAAGGAATTCAACAGGATGGGGGTGGGAACCAAACCAGGGTGGGTCACAAAGTTCTGGGATAGAGTACAGAGTAGAGGTCAGTTACAAGGTTTTCCAAATGGATATTAAACAGGAGGGTGGAGTGGTAACCATCACGATAGTAAGCATACAAGGGTGAGACTAGTTTTGATATAACTATAAACAAGGGTAAGTTCAGTATAGAATTACCATCACCGTAGTAAGCATATACAAGGGTGAGGCTAAGTCTAGAGCAACCATAAATGGGTGAGACCTGTTTAGAATGACCATCACTATAGGTGGGCTAGGCTAAATCCACCCAGTTTCAGAAGTTTCAGATATTAACCTTTGGCTATTTTATAATATAAAAGGCATCTATTTAATGATTTTGTAATCAGAATTACTTGTTAATTCTTAATCCTGGGTTACAAAACCCATACAGAGAACTCCACCATATCCCCAAACCAAATAAATATAGTTGTTATCAGGTCAAGGAAGCTCCCTTTTCCTAGTTTAAGAGTTTTTCTTAGGACTAGGTATAGATTTTTAACAAGTGATTTTTTTTTCAGCATATACTTTCATACCTATTTATTGATGTATTTCTAGCACCTTTGATGGTACTTGGTCTGTCAGGTACTGTTTGTTAATTGAATGATGAATAATATGATTTTCTTATTTATGTGCTAGTGGTGAATCATACCAACTGATTTTCTAAGTTAAAATTCACATTGTATCACAGTTTGGTGCTGCTGCTGCTGTGTGTGTGTGTGTGTGTGTGTATCTTTTAGTGAATTTGGCCTATAGTATTTCTTTTGCTTATCAGGTTGATGCTCACTTACCTCAAAAAAACATTCCCTCTTTTTTCTAAACTCTGGAGTCATTTGCATAAGAATAGTCATTGTTCCTTATAAGTATAGAATCATTTATTCCTTAAAAGGAAGTGGTACCTGGAAAAACTACTTGGGCCTGGAGTTTTCTTTTTGGAGAGTTTTAAAGCTATTGTTCCAGTTTCTTTAAAGGCCATAGTGCATTCAGGTTTTCTGTTTCATTGTTGTAAATAAAATTTCTTTAGGAATTTATCCCATCCAAATTTCAAAATGTATAAGTCAAAGTTTATAATATGCTTTTATTATATTTGTAATGTTGTAATGTTACCTACATTTTCATTCCCACTATTTTTATGTTGCTTTTGTTTATTTAATAATAAATCCTGCCATGATTTTGTCAGTTTTTAAAGAACTTTGGCTTTATGATGTTTTCTGTTTTGTTTTTTTTTTCTCTTTACTTTTTTGGGCCGTTTCTTTTCAGTTTTTTACGTTGGGTGCCCATCACATCCCAAAGAATTGCAAGGTAATATTTTCCTTATATTTCAGTTCTAAATATTATACCGAATATTATACTGACTTTTTGACATGAGTTCTTCAGAATGTATTTCTTTTAATTTCCATTCTTGAGATGTTTTTCTGGTTATCTTTTAATCATTGTTTGATAATTTCTTTACTCTTTGGTCAGAGATTGATGCCAGTTTCTGAGATAGGCTATTGCCCCATGCATCGATGAATTTTATAATGTTAGGAAATGCTGTTTTGGTTCAGTGAATAGCTTGCTATTCAGTCTTCTGTTTAGATAATGAATTGTCTGCTTGACTTTCTTAGAGCTGTGGTGGTAGTTTAATCTATTTTCAAGGCTATGATATAACATATGAACATATGAATCTTGAATTATACCTCTTTTCATTCTGTAATACCTTATTTTTCTCTTGTAAGCCTTTCTGCTTTGAGCCGTTCTATCTGATTAATACATTTAAGCCGACTTTTTTTTTTTTTTTTTGTAGTTTTTACCTTATATATCTTCTTTTTATTTCCAAGCTTACTCTAGCCCTATATTTTAGATGTCTCTTGTAAGCAGGGTATAACTGGATAATTTTAAAACTATTTTGACAATATTTGTATTTTAATTGAAACATTTAGTACACTAACATCTTATTGTATTAATATGTTTGGGTTTAAAAAGTTGACTTATCTTTTTCTATTTCAATTTTCTTTCCTCTAGAGTCTCTTAATTTGAGTATTTTTCTCATTCTAAATATTATTTTATTGGTTGTCCTGGCCAATTCTTATCCATGCTTGTTCGTCAGATTTAGAGTCTGATATATGTTTTCTCTCTTAATTTATGTAGTTTTGTTATCCCGTGTTTTAATTCTTTTTTTAAATCTCAGAAGAGATTTATTCAGTGATTTGTGTTTCATTATACCCACACACTTGACACTTCATGACCTTTACTTTGTTTTTTTATTAAATTTAAAAAAATATTTTTTACATCAGTGTTACAGGTTACTCAGTTAAAACAGAAGATTACAATAACAAATCTGCTTTGGTCCATGGTTACACTCCCCTCTTATTTTTGTTCTTTCCTCAGTCTTGAAGGATTTGGGATGATGTCCACTCTGCTTCAGGCTGAGAAGGAATGTAGATATTATGGGGCAGAGGAATGGAATTGTTTTGCTTGCAGTTGAAGATAATCCTTGTTTGGGGCATGGATCAGGTCTATCAATCATTGTTTTGTTAGTTGTCCAGGGCAAGTCTGAAGAACTGGAGAGTAAGAGTTGGCCGCAACTCTGTTGGGTTTCAGGGCTCAACCGCATATGAAGAATTAAGTCTCTGAGAAATATACTTAACAGGTAAATTGATAATTATAGGTTCAGCTAAAAGGAGTAGAAGAATCATGATTAGGGGATTTATAAATGAATATAACTAAATTATGTTGGAGAAATAGATTTTTATATATTCCCAGGTAGGGCCAGCCAAGGGGGTATTGATTTCCTGAGGGTCTGTTCCTTGCCTATGATGTCTGGACATCCCTGGGGCTCTCAGGAGCACTTTTATTTGAGGCTTTGTTTACCATGACAGTTTGTGAAGTCTGGCTGAGACCTGCATAAGTTTAACCTCCGGATTGACCTTGCAACTCATTTTGAAATCTCTTAGCCATAAAAATCTCTGTTTTATTTAATATTTCCCTCTTTTGGTCAAGGTGTTTTTCCAAATGTATTGCTGATTAATGCTTGATGATAATCCCTCAGTGCCAGGTAAGCTCATGCCCAGGAATCATGTCCTATGTTGGGGTGGGGAAGCTAGTTAGTTTATTTGCAGAGTTTGGCTTAGAGGGAGTCCACATTTGAGTAACAAGGAAGTTTTCAGAAGGTAACTCTTAGACATTAATTATAATTAGGCTTAGTTTCAGTATTCCAGAACTTTTTGCCATCTTATTTGAGAAAGTAGCAAGACTTCCCCAGGATGGAAATTTAATATTTTTTTAGCTACCATGGGCCTCTGTCTATCCAGAAAACATATCCTATGTATCATATACAAGGATATATTTATATCCCATAGAAGTATATGGCTATGTAAAGTTCAAGATGTTCAAAAGGCACTGTTGACCTTATCTCTACCTTTATCTTCTTACCAGAGATATGCTAATTGACAAGAACATAATTTAAATACTTGCCTTCTCATGTAAAGATATTCTCTTTTGTGTTTTTTTGTTTGTTTCTGTGGCATATAACATTTTTCTAAGAATAAATGCAATGTTCTCAAACTCCCCATCTCTTAACTTTTGATACTTAACATTTGTGTGGTACTGTTAAAACACTTAATGCAAGAATGTTGAAATGTTACTGTTAACTGTAGTCATATTTTCTTTAGGTGCACTTCTTCCCCCATATACCCCCATGTTATCAACCTGGCATACCCTACACTAGTGACATACCTTTGTTAAAGATTCTGAAAGAACATTTCTATCTTTGTATTATTGCTCACAATCCTCAGCCATCACAGGGTTTATTGTGTTATACAATCCCATGTTTATTCCTCTAGCTTTCCTTCTAGAAAGACAAACAACCCAAAACTTCCCCTTCAACCATGTTCTTCACACACACATTTAGGTGCTGTTAATTACAGTCACACCACTGAACTACTATCACCTCCATCCATTTCCAAACCATTACAGTCAACCTAATTATAAATTCTGCAAATATTAAGCATCACTTTATCATTCTTTACTACCATTCTATCACCTGGTAACCTGTCTTCCAGACTATACCTCCATGAGTCTGCTCACTATACTTAGTTCATATCAGTGAGATCCTACAATATTTGTGTTTTTGTGCCTGGCTTATTTCACTCAACATGAAGTCCTCAAGGTTGATCGATGTTGTTGCATGCATCAGTACTTGATTGCTTTTTTCAGCTGAATAATATTCCATTGTATGAATATACCACATTTTGTTTATCCATTCATTGGTTGATGGACACTTGGGCTGCTTCCATCTTTTGGCAAATGTGACTAATGCTGCTATGAACATCAGGTGTACATACATCTCTTGGTGTCCCTGCTTTCAGTTCTTTTAGGTATATACCTAGTAGTGGGATTCTCTACATGGACATTTCTATACATATAGTAATTCTATACATAGCTTCCTAAGGAACTGTTCTCCACAGTGGGTACACCTTTGTACATTCCCACCAGCAGTAAATGAGTGTTCCTATTTCTCCATATTCTCTCCAACACTTGTAGATTTCTGTTTTTTTAATAGCAGGCAATTTAGTAGATATGAAATGATATTGTAGTTTGTTTTTTTTTTTAAATCAATTTTATCGATACATATTCATAAAGCATACAATCCATCCAAAGTATGCAATCAGTGGTATTTGTTATAAACACAGATTTGTGCATTCATTACTTCAATCAATATTAGAGTGTTTTCATTACTACAATAACAAAAAACAAAAACAAAAAAGCGGACGAACTCTACTCCTTAATCACCATTTGTTACTTCCTCTTTGGAAGGGCCTGTTCAAGTCTTTAGCCCATTTTTAAATTTAGTTTTTCTTTTTATTATTGTAGAATTTCTTTATATATGCTGGGTGTTAGACCCTTATCTGAAATGTAGTTTTCTCCCATTGAGTAAGCTGCCTTTTCACTTTCTTGA
Source organism: Tolypeutes matacus (assembly GCA_026826555.1). Taxonomy (NCBI): domain Eukaryota; kingdom Metazoa; phylum Chordata; class Mammalia; order Cingulata; family Chlamyphoridae; genus Tolypeutes; species Tolypeutes matacus. The sequence goes on from JAKSZT010053923.1 coordinate 452,564, forward strand.
CAAACTCCCTTGAAGCACAAAAGTTTTAATTTTGAGGAATTCAATCCATCTATTTTTTCTTTCGTTGCTTGTGCTCCGTAAAGTTTATGAAACCATTGCCTACCACCAGCTCTCGTAAATGCTTTCCTACACTCTCTTCTAGGAGTTTTATGATCCAGGCTCTTACATTTAGGTCTTTGATCCATCTTGAGTTAATTTTGTATAAGTTGTGAGATTGAAATTCTTTCATTCTTCTGCAAATGGATACCCAGTAAGTCTAGCACCATTTGTTGAAGAAACTATTCTGTCCCAATTGAGTGGACTTGGTAGCCTTGTCAAAAATCAATTGACCATAAAGGAGAAGGTATATTTATTAACTCAGTGCAGTTCCATTGGTCAGTATGTCTATCCATGTGCCTATATCATGCAGTTTTGGCCAGTGTAACTTTGTAAAATGCTCTAACATCAGGTAGTGTGAGTCCTCCAGATTTGTTCTTTTTCAAGGTGTTTTTGGCCATTTGGGGGCCCTTTACCCTTCCATATAAATTTGCTAATTGTCTTTTCCATTTCTGCAAAAAAGGCAGATGGAATTTTTTAAAATAAAATTTTATTGAAATATATCATACGTACATGCACATACATAATAAGTATATAGTAATAGTTGTGAACTTACAAAACAAACATGTATCATACTGGGCTCTCATACATCACCATACCACCAACTCCGCGCATTGTTGAGAAACATTTGTTATAAACTATTAAATAACATCATCAAAATATTACTAACTATAGCCCATATCTTATATTTGGTGTGTTTTTTTCCCCCAAACCATCCAATTATTAGCATCCTGTATTAGTCTTGTATATTCGTTGTTCATGAGAGAACATTCTTATGTTCTGTTAACCACAGTTCACCTTGCACCACTGGATTCCCTGTGTTAGATAGTCTCATGCTTTGTACAGTCCATTTAGTGTGTACACTCAGTGCTTCTCATTTTCATCACAAAGTTGCCTGTCATTACCTCAGTCAATTTTAGAACGTTTTTATTACTCCAAAAAGAAAAATCTCTTACCCTCTTATACCCCCCCATTGTCCATTAGAATTGATATATTTTTTTTCCATTGCTGCAAAAATATTACTGTTAACTATTGTCCATAAATTACATTAGTTGTAATTTTCCTGTGTATGAATGAATGATATTCTTAACACTTTGTAAAAGAACATTATTATATTTATATTAACTATAGTCTTCATACACCACTGAAATCACTGTTATACATTCCCTAAATTATTCTCTGACTTTCTTTTAGTTGACATTTGCATCCACAGATTTCCCCTTTCAGCCACTATCACTTTTATAAATCGGCAGTGTTAGCTATACTCACTATAATATGGCACCATCAACTCTTCATTTCCACACTTTTACAATAAGTCTTATTAAAAATTCTGCATACATTAAGCATCAGCTCCCATTCTCAACCTACATTCTACCTCCTAGTAACTTATACTCCATGAATGTACTCATCCTATTTAGTTGAAACTGAGCAAATGTCCATTAATGTTACAAGATGTTAATATCATGTCACCGCTGTTATTCAACATTGTACTAGAAGTTCTAGCCAGAACAATTAGACAAGAAAAAAACATCAAAGGCGTCCAGATAGGAAACAAGGAATTAAAACACTATTCACAGATGACATGATCCTAGATTTAGAAAATTTCAAAATGTTTAGGACAAAGCTACTTGAGCTAATAAATAAGTACAGCAAAGTGGCAGGATACAAAATCAGCACGCAAAAATCAACTAATCTTGAACAATCTGAGGAGGACATCAGGAAAAAATTCCCATTTACAATAGCAACAAAAACTCTCAAATACTTAGGAATCAATTTAACCCAAGATATACATGACCTGTATACAGAAAACTACAAAACACTGCTAAAAGAAATCAAATTAGACCTAAACAAATGGAAAGACATTCCAGGTTCATGGATTGGAAAACTGAATATGAAGATGTCACTTCTACTACACAAACTGATTTATAGATTCCATGCAATAGCAATCAAAATTCCAATGGCCTACTTCACAGAAATACAATAGACTATTACCAAATTTATTTGGGAGGGAAAGCATACCCGAATATCCAAAAAACATCTCAGTGAGATTTAGTACCTTTACCCCTCTCTCTCCTGAGTGGTATCCAGCCTTCCCCTGGTGTCCTAAACCCCAGAACATTTTTTTCCAGTCTGTTTCTGCCTGTCCTCTACTGTGGGAAACAAGTGAGTCCTGTGTGTCTCTAATCCTCCATCTTCCTGGAAGTTCCTCATTTTGTGTGTGTGTGTGCGTGCACACTTTTGGCTTCTTTTCATCAATGTGGAGATTTTTTTCATGTTGTCCTGGCTCAATAGTTAGTTTCTGTAAACATAACACAGTTTATTCATCCACTCTCATTGATAGTTTGTTTATAATTCTTGGTTATTATGAATAAGATTCCTATGAACCTTATTGTATGAGTGTGTGTGTGTGTGTGTATGTGTATGTATATTGAATTCTCTTGGGCCTCTATCTAGAGTAGAATTGCTGGGTCAAGTGGTAAACGTACTTTAAAAAAAAAAAAATGTCAAATTGTTTTCCAAAGTAGTTGAACCATTTCACACTCCCAGGATCAGTATATGACAGTTGTGCTTATTCTACATCCTTAATAACATTTAGTGTTAATAGTCTTTTTTTATTTTGACCACTCTAGTGGCTTGAAATGCTATATTGCTAATTTAAATTTGCATTCTTCAGATGAGTGGTAATGTTGAACACCTTTTCACCTGCTTATTATTATTATTTTTTTTTTACTGATGTTTATATATGGACATATATAAGCAATAAGTGTATAGTAAAAGTTGTGAACTTACAAAACAAACATGCAAACCATCATACAGGCCTCCAGTACATTATCCTACTACCAACACCTTGCATTGTTGTGAACCCACTGTTAGCAACTATGGAAGAGCATCGTCAAAATATTACTACAACGTATAGCCAATATCTTACATTTGGTATATTTTTCCCCAACCCATCCAATTACTAACCCCCTATATTAGTATTATATACTTGATATAGTTCATGAGAAAATGTTCTCATATTTGTTCTAACACAGTCTCTCTTCCACTACAGGATTCATTGTATTATAGAGTCCCATGATTTGTACAATCCATTCAAAATGTATACTCAGTGGCTCTCATTTTCATAACAGAGTTATGCTATCATCACCTTAATCAAGGAAAAATCTCATATCCCTTTATACCCCCTATTGTTGTCCTTTGGAATTGTTATATTCATTATAATGTATTATCAACAACTCTATTCATTTCCACACTTTCATAATAAACCTTATTAAAAATTCTTCATACATTAAGCATTGGCTCCCATTCTCAACCCACATTCTATCTCCCAGTAACCTATATCTAGAGTTTACCTCCTTGATCTTACTCATCATTTAGTTCATATTACTGAGATCATACAATATTTTTCCTTTAGTTTCTGGCTTATTTCACTCAACATAATGTCCTCAGGGTTCATCCATATTGTCATATGCATTCCGATTTCATTTCTTCGTACAGCTGAATAGTATTCCATTGTATGTATAACCACATTTTGTTTATCCACTTATCAGTTGAAGGACACTTGGGTTGTGTCCATATTTTAGCCATAGTGAATAATGCTGCTATGAACATCAGTGTGCAAATGTCAGTTACATCCTCATTTTCAGTTCTGAATATATTCCTAGTAAAGGATTGCTGGCATATGGCAGTTCTATATTTAGTTTCTTCAGGAATGCCCAAACCGTCTTCAGTAGACGCTGTACCAGTCTACATTCCCACCAACAGTGAAGGAGTGTTCCTGTTTCTCCACATCCTTTCAGCACTTGTAGTTTTCTGCTTTTTTTGTTTGCTTGTTTTTTTTTTGGGGGGGGGGTGGGGTTCACCAGCGCAGGGATTTGAACGCAGAGCCTCATATGTGGGAAGTCAGCACTCAACCACTGAGCTACACTGGCTCCCTTCTGTCTTTTTAATATTGGGCATTTTATGAGGTGTGAAATGACATCTCAGTTTAGTTTTGATCTGCATTTCCCTAATGATGAACATTTTTTCATGTGCTTTTTGGCCATTTGAATTTCTTCTTTGGAAAAATGTCTTGACGTCTTTTGCCCATTTTTTATTGGGTTGATTGTCTTTTTTATTATTGAGCTGTATGATCTCTTTATGTAACATGAATATCAAACCCTTATCGGATATGTGGTTTCCAAATATTTTCTCCCAAGGAGTAGGCTGCCTTTTTACTTTCTTGACAAAATCTTTTGAAGAACAAAAGTGTTTATCTTTGTGGAGGTCCCATGTATTTTCTCTTTTGTTTCTTGTGCTTTTGGTGTAATGTTTAAGAAACCACCACTTACCACAAGATCTTGAAGATAATTCCCTACATTTTCTTCTAGGACTTTCATGATTATAGTTTTTATATTTAGGTCTTTGATCCATTTTGAGTTACTTTTTGTATAAAGTATGAAGTAGAGGTCTTCTTTCTTTCCTTTGGTTATGGATATCCAGTTCTCCCAGCACCATTTGTTGAATAGATTGTTTTGGTCCAGGTGGTTAGGCTTGAGAGCCTTGTCAAAAATCACTTGGCCATAAATTTGAGGCTCTATTTCTGAACTCTCAGTTCTATTCCATTGGTCAACATGTCTATCTTTATATCAGTACCATGGTGTTTTTACCACTGTAGCTTAGTAATAAAGTCAGGAAGTGAGAGACCACCAACTTTGTTCTTTTTTAATATATTTTTGGCTATTTGGGACTTTTTACCTTTCCAAATAAATTTAATAAGTGCCTTTTCCAATTCTCCAAAAAAAGGCTGTTGGATATTTTATTGGGATTATGTTGAATCTGTAGATAAATTTGGGTAGAATTGAAGTCTGTGAGCATGGAATGTCCTTCCATTTATTTAGGTCTTTGGTTTCTTTTAGCAAAGTTCTGTTTATTTCTGAATATAGGTCCTTTATGTCTTTGGTTAAATTTATCCCTAAATATGTGATTCTTTTAGTTACTATTGTAAATGGGATTTTTTTTCTTGACTTCTTCCTCAGATTGCTCATTAGTAGTGTATAGAAATGCTATTGATTTTTTTGTGTTAATCTTGTATCCCACCACTTTGCTGAACTCATCTATTCTAGTAGCTTTGTTGTTGCTTTTTCGCAATTTTCTAGGTATAGGATCATGTCATCAGCGAATTGTGAAAATTTAATTCTTCCTACTTGGATTACTTTTATTTCTTTTTCCTGTGTAAATGTTATGTAAGTATTACATTAAAAATATGGGGGATTTCCATATGCCTCACTTACTACCCCTCCCACACTTTCCCACATTAACAACATCCTTCATAGTGTGGTACAATTGTTACAATTGATGAACACATATTGAAGCATTGCCACTAACTGGATTATAGTTCACATTGTAGTTTACACTCTATGACAAAATATATAATGGTCTGTATCCATCATTGCAGCGTCATGCAGGACAATTCTAATGTCCCTAAAATGCCCCCATATTACACCTATTTTCCCTCTTCCTCCCCTTAGAACCTCTAGTGGCCACTGCCTCCATATCAATGATAAAAGTTCTTCCATCGCTAGAATAGTAATAAGTCTATAGTAGAATAATAGTAAGTCTACTTTAGTCCATTGTTCATTTCTCAATCTTGAGGGTCTTTGTGGGTTTTTCATATATGTACTTTATCATGTTGAGAAAATTTCCTTCTATTCTTATGTTTTGGAGTTTTTTTAATCAAGAAAGTATGTTGGATTTTGTCTAATGCTTTTTCTGTGTCAGTTGAGATGATCATGTGATTTTTTTTTTCTTCCTCAAACTAGTAATGTGATGTATTACATTGAATGATTTTCTTGTGTTGAACCACCCTTGCATACCTGGGATGAAACCTATTTGATCATGATGTATAATTCTTTTAATGTGCTGTTGCATTCCATTAACAATTATTTTCTTGAGGAATTTTTCATCTATATTTGTTAGAGAAATTGGTCTTGAAAAGAAAATAAATTTTTTCCATAGTATCTTTATCTAGCTTTGGTATTAGGGTGATATTGGCTTCTGCGGCAGTTTGAGATTATTTATGAATTCCAAAAAGAAGATATTGATTATGTTTGTAAACTGGTCTGTTCCTCTGGGTGTAGTACCCTTTGTATTAGATTCAGTTGAGATGTCTTTGATTAAGTTATGTTAAGATGACGGCTTTGATTTGACTACTTCAGTAGAGTGTGACTCAGTTTGTCCCCGCCCCTTTTGTGGGCTATATAAATGGACAGTCAATTAAGGAGAACATAGAAGTAGACACACATGAGAAGATACAGACACAGAAGAGATAACATATTCACCTGATAGTTTGCAGCTGAAGAGAACAGAGCAGCTGAGTTATTCTGATCTCAGCTGTAGGCTGGCATAGAAGCTGGGCCCACCAAGTCTTAAGAGGAAAGAGGAAGGCTGAACCCTTGCAGGTATGCATGTCATCGTGCTGCAACATGTGGCAACAGAGTTTGGTGAGGAAGTAACCTTGAGTTGGACTCTTTAGGACCTTGTAACTGTAAGCTTCTACTCCAAATAAATACCCTTTATAAAAGCCAACAGATTTCTGATACTTGAATCAGCATCCCTTTGGCTGACTAATACAGATTCATGGAATGAGTTTGGTAGCATTCCCTCCTATTCTTTTTTTTCGGGGGGGGGGGGGGGGGGAGTTTGAGCAAGATTGGTATTCTTCTTTGAATGATTGGTAGAATTCATTTGTGATGCCATCTGGTCCTGAGTTTTTCATCTTTGGGAGGTTTTTGATGACTGTTTCAATCCCTTTACTTGTGATCAGTTTGTTGAGGTCCTCTGTTTCTTCTAGGGTCAGAGGCTGTACGTGTGTTTCTAGGAATTTGTCCATTTCGTCTGCATGGTCTAGTTTGTTGGTGTACAGTTGTTCATAGTATCGTCTTATGATACCTTTTATTTCTGTGGCATTAGTACTAATGTCCCCCTTCATTTCTGATTTTATTTCTGTCTTCTCTCTTTTTTCTTTAAGTGTTTGTCGATTTTATTGATCTCAAGGAACCAACTTTTTGTTTTGATTTTATTTTTTCTCAATTTCATTTATTTCTGCTCTAATCTTTGTTATTTCTTTCCTTCTGCTTACTTTGGGATTAGATTGCTTCCCCCCCCCCTAGTTTATGCAGGTGTCCAGTTCAGTCTTTGATTTTAGCTCTTTTATTTTATTTTTTTGATGTAAGCATTGAGGACAGTAAATTTCCCACTCAACTCTGTCTTTGCAGCATCCCATAGGCTTTAACATATTGTATTCCCATTTTCATCTGTCTTGATATATTTACTGATTTGCAATTTCTTCTTTGACCCACTGATTGCTTAAGACTGTATTCTTTAACCTCCATATATTTGTGAGTTTTCCTTTTCTTCACCTATTATTGATTTACATCTTCATTCCATTATGAGCAGAGACAGTGCTTTGTATAACATCAGTCTTTTTAAATTTATTGAGACTTGTCTTGTGACTGAACATAAGGTATATCCTAGAGAAAGATCCATGAGCACTTGAGAAGAATGTATATCCTGCAGTTTCGGTGTTTAGTGTTCTATATGGGTCTGTGAGGTATAGTTCAATTATCATAGTATTGACCTTCTTTCCAGAAAGAAGGCCTTTGGCTTTCTTATTCATTGGCCTTTTGCTAAATCTTTCCTTGTTCCTCCTCTGGGAATGTTAGTCTGTTTTGTTTGTTTCTTTGTTTGTTTTGAGATATTGGGAGTGGAGATTGAACCCGGGACCTCATATGCAGGAGGCTGGTACTCAGCCACTGAGCTGTGCTGGCTCCCTCATCTGTTTGCTCGTTGTTTGTTCTGTTTGTTTTTTTTATTTGCCTATGTATATTTTTAATACTCTTTGTTTTCTTTCACTGCTATTTCCTGGAGAGCTAATTTTGGTTGGAGTGTCCCTCTGGAGTCAACCTTCCCAGTTCTAGTTTACCAGTCAAAACAGGCCCAGGGGACCTGTGAGTGTGGTGTAGATCAATTCCATTGTGTTCTGGAGAGGAGACTCTAAAGGCCTCCAATCTTCTCCCTCTAAATATGCTTTTTTAAGTACCCAGCAGGTAGCACTCTTTATTCAGTTGTTCCCTCTGCCCTAAGGTTTTCCTGTACCTTTAATTCTCACCTGACTTAGAGGCAAGTTTGAGGCTGAGGTTGCCGGCATATCCAGGATGAAACTTTTGCACAGCTCCCAGACCTTTAGAACTGAGTTCTCCGATCAACTGCCACCTCCTGCATGCCTCCTCCCACCACCCCCTCCCAGGTGGGTGGGTGACTCTGCCTCCACTGTGTAGAGAGAGTGATCAGACCACTAGAGGTTCCTCTCCTTTGTGGGGTGCTTTGGGGATGAGAATGTAGTAGTCTATTAAGGTGGGCATGGTGAATCAGTCTTCACTGCCCAAGAGAGATTGTGTGCTTCCTTTCCTTCTGAGGCCTTTGGGACCCAGAGTGCTGCAGCCCTTTAAGGTGGCTGGGGTGAATCTGCCTGCACTGCACTTGAGAGAGTGCATACTTCTTTTCTTTCCAGGGGTGAATTGGAGCCTAGTGTGCAGCAGACCTTCAAGGTGGGCAACGTGAGTGAATCTGCCTGCTATGCACAGTGTTCAAACTGCACCCAATTTCCACTCCTGCTGCATCTAGGGGCATAAGCAGTGGGTCTCCAAACTGGGTGCAGTGAATCTGATCTCTACCTTCCCAGGGGTGTGGTGTGTTTTTCAGTTACCCCTGCTTCCACTCCTGGGGAAGGAGACATCAGAAAGACTGCTGGCTCATTTGTGGCTTGGGCAGGTTTAAACCTTAGCTGTGCTCTAGATTGGAATCTAGTTAGCTGAATTTGCAAATCAACAGCTGTAGTTTGTGCCAGGCCACTTCCCCTCCCCTGCCTTTGGAAAAGGGACCTTCCCAAAAGCAGAAGGGAAAGCTTCTACTTCCAGCCAGGGAGCCTGTCCCTAGGCGACTTGCCTGGCCAGTGGGGGATGGGCAACTACCTTTGCAACATGGAGAAATCTTCTCAGAAATCTTCACCTCAGATTGTCAATCTCCTCTTTCCACTCTTCCCTGGATGGTGCACTGTGTTCTTCTGGTCTCCAGAGTCCTCCAAACTATTGATTCGGACAGATCTTGACTGATGATGAGCTGCCCTGTGAGACAAGCTGATTGCTAGAGCTTCCTACTCTGTGGCCATCTTGGGTCTCGCCTCGTCACATGCTTATTATTGGCCACTTGCTTTATTTTGTGAAGTGTCTGTTTAATAAGTCTTTTGCCTGCTTTGTTTTATTAGTTTGTAGGACTTCTTTATATAATCTGAATATCAATTCGTAGGTTTATGTACTGCAAATATCTTTTTCTCAACCTGAGGTTTGCCTATTTGTTTTCTTAATAGAATCATTTGTTGAAAAGAAATTTTCAATTTTTATAAAGTTCAGTTTATTGTTATTTTTGCTTATGTTTTCTATTTGTTTCCAGTCTAAGAAATTTGGGGTACCTCAAGGTCCGAAGACAATTTCTGGAAATAAAAATTTTGGTAAAATACATTTAAGAAAAACATGCTGTTTTAAACATTTTTTTAGTGTACAATTCAGTAGCTTTAATTACACTCAGAGTGTTGTGCAGAATTCACCACTATTTCTAAACTAGATAGCATTGCTCCAAACTGAAACTATGTACCCATTAAGCAATAACTCCATTTCCCCTGCTCCTTAAGCCACTGATAACCACTAATCTTCTTTGTGATTCTGACTTATTCTAGATGTTTCCTATAAATAGAATCATATAATATTTGTCCTTTTGTATATGGCTTATTTCACTTATCGTGCTTTCAGAGTTTATCTGTGTTGCTGCATCTATCAGAACCTCATTCCTTTTTATGACTGATATCCCATTGTATGTATATACCACGTTTTGTTTATCCATTCATCACTTGGTGGACACGGGTGGTTTTCGCCTTTTGGCTGTTGAAAATAATGCTGCTATGAACTTTGGTGTACAAGTATTTCAGTCCCTGTTTTCAGTTCTTTTGGATATATACCTAGGAGTGAAATTGCTGGGTCATATGATAATTCTATGTTAACTTTTAAAAAAATTTACTTATAATTTTTTATTTATTTATCCCCCCCTTGCTGCTTGTGCTCGCTGTGTCCATTTTGCTTTGCGTTTTTCTGTGTCTGCTTGTCTCCTTTTGTTGGGTCATCTTGCTGCACCAGCAGTGCAGGGCCATCAGCTCACTGCGCCGCGTGGGCCTTCACCAGGAGGCCCCAGGGAATCGAACCTGGGGCCTCCCATATGGTAAGCAGTTGCCCAACCAATTGAGCCACAGCCGCTTCCCCTATGTTAACTTTGAAGAATCTCTATGGATTTTACTTTAAGGTGTTTAAATATTTTAAAATTCAAATTAGTTTTTGTGTACACAAGGAGAATAGAGGTTCATGCTCCTTTTTCCATTGAGATATCCAGTTCTTTCAGCACCATTTATTTAAAAGACTTCTCTTCCTGTTGAATTGCTTTGGTGCCCTTAATGAAAATCACTTGACTGCATATATAGGTCTGTTACTAATTCTATTCTGTTCCAGTGATCTGTCTATACTTAATTCTAGTTCTCCACTGTCTTAATTGCTGTCGTAATAGTAGTGTGGATCTTCAAAGTTTGCTTTTCTTTTACAGCATTATTTTGTCTAGTCTACGTCTTTGTATTTTGTTATCCCGTTTTAGATTGGGAATGTCAGTTTTGGGGGAAAAGCTTATTGAAATTTTGATAGCAACTGTTAAGTCTACAGATTCATGTATTGGAGTCTTTTTAAATTTCTTACAGCAGTGTTTTAAGTTTCATTTGCTAAGGGATTTTTTTTTTATTAGAGAAGATAAAGATTTACTGAAAAAACATGCAAGAAAGATAGAGTCCCCATATATCTCCCCTATTATTTATTTTATACTGTATGTGTTGATAATTTAATGTGTTTTTTTCTGTAATTAGTCTCTGAGCTTTCTGTTACTTATATTTGTATCCAGTTAGGAATATGAAAAAGGTTTCCTTGAGTGCTAGGAGCTAAGAAAATAAAGAAATGAATGCAATACGTCTCTCCATCTTATAAATTGACTTTGTGTTGGCTGTCTCCTTTAGTGTTTAAGCCTCTTATCAAGAAGATCCCCATGAGGCAAAAGTGCAGGATCCTATCTCTCTCTCTCTCTCTCTCTCTCTCTCTTTTCTTTTAGCTTTTTATTTTGAAATAATTTCAAACTTACAGGAAAGTTGCAAAAATAATACAGAAACAATACAGAATTCCAATGCGCCCCCATGCAGATACCCAGATTTACCAAGTATTAGTATTTTGCTATATTTGGTATGTCATTTGATCTGATTATATATACCTATCATGTATATTTATTTATCTATCTATATTTGATCTGTAGGTTATCTTATCTGTCTAGCTATCTTCTAAACATTTGAGAGTAGGTTGCATAAATCATTCTCCTCTAACACTTAACACTGCCTTGCATATTTCCTTAGAAATACTATTGTTCTATTACTAACACCTTGCATTAGTATGGTATCTTTGTTACAATTGATGAAAGAATATTACTATAATTGTATTACGTATAGGCCATAACTTGCATTAGGGTCCACTATTTGTGTTGTACAGTCCTATAGGTTTTTAAAAATAATTTTTATTCTAGTAAAATATATACAACCTAAAATTTCACCTTTTAATTACATTCAAATATACAATTGAATGTTATTAATTATGTTCAATAAGATCTTTTCTATCACCCCAAATGGAAATTCTGTACCAATTAAGTATTAACTCTCCATTCCCTATCCCCATCCTGGTCCCTGTTAACCTGAATTCTAGTTTCTGACTCAATTTGTAAATTTGTTTATTCTAATGATTTCATATCGGTGAGATCTTACAATATTTGTCTTTTTGTGTCTGGCTTATTTCAGCCAACATGAGTTTTCAAGGTTCTCTTTTGCATGTATCAGAACTTCATTCCTTTTTACAGCTGAATAATATGGTATGTAAATACCACAGTTTGTTTTCTGCTTATCAGTTGATGGATGCTTAAGTTGCTTCAATCCTGTGGCAACTGTGAATAGTGCTGCTATGAACTTCAGCATGCAAATATCTGTTTGAGTCTCTGCTTTCAGTTCTTTTTGGTAAATTGCCAGGTCATATGGTAATTATATGTTTAACTTTCTGAGGAACTGCCAAACCGTCTTCCACAGGGCCTGCACCACTTTACATTCCCACCTACAATGAATGTGTGTTCCTATTTCTCCACATTCTCTCCAACACTTATTTTCCTTTATTTTTTAATAGTAACCTTTATATAGTTAGTGTGAAATACTATCTTGTAGTTTTGATTTACATTTCTCTAAAGGCTAATGATGTTGAGCATCTTTTCATTGGCTTGTTTTGTGTTGTTGAGTTGTAGGATTTCTTCATATATTCTGGATATCAAACCCTTATCAGATATGTAGATTCCAAATATTTTTTCGCATTGTGTAGGTTTTGTTTTTACTTTCATGATAAAAGCTTTATATACATAACATTTTTAATTTTGATGAGGTCCCATTTATCAATTTTTTCTTTTGCTACTTACTTGTGCTTTGGGTATAAAGTCTTTAAGGAACTATTGCCCAACACAAAGTGCTGAACACGCTCCCCTATGTTTTCTTCTAGGAATTTTATAGTTTGGCGTCTTATTGAGGTCTTTTATCCATTTTGAGTTGATTTTGTATATGAGTGAGTTTAGTGGTTGCATTCATTCTTTACATATAGAAATCCAGTTTTCCCAAACACCATTTGTTTAAGAGACCATTCTTCCCCAATTAAGTGGCCTTGGCACCCTTGTTGAAAATCATTTGGTCATAGATGTGAGGGTTTATTTCTGAACTCTCAGTTTAGTTCCATTTGTCTATATTTCTGTCCTTGTGCCAGTAACATGCTGATTTGATTACTGTGGCTTTGTATTCCTCCAACTTTGTTATTCTTTGTCAAGATGACTTTTGCTATGTGAGACCCGTTATCCTTCCACATAAATTTGATGATTTGCATTTCTCTTTCTTCAAAGGTAGCAGATGGAATTTTGATTGGGATTGTGTTTGCATGTGTAAGTCGCTTTGGTTAGAATTGACATCTTAACAATATTTAGTCTTCCATTTCATGAAATTGGAATGTCCTTCCATTTATTTAGGTCTTTGATTTCTTTTAGTAATGTTTGTAGGCTTCTGTGAACAGATCCTTCACATCCTCATTTAGATTTATTCCTAGATTTTTAAATTCTTTTAGTTGCTATTGAAAATCAATTTTTAAATTTCCTCTTCAGATTGTTCACTACTAGTTAAGAAACTAATGATTTTTATGTGTTTGATCTTGTACCACATTAATTTGCTGAATTTATTAGCTCTAGTGTCTTTGTTGTTTATGTTTTTTAAGTGATAAATCCAAAGTGAAATACAAGATTATTTGCTGAAAGTAAGGACAAAGGTAGGAACGTCTAAGATTCAGAAAAACTGGTGAAATTTTGACAATGGTTTTGGGAAATTGGCTTGCTTAGAATGCTTAACCTTAGTGTAGATGTCCCTTTGGGGTTAATAACTGAGTTTCTCAAAGTATCAGTGTGACCCATTGGTTGTGTTGGGGCTGATCTCTTCAAGGATGGCCTGGAATTCTCTCCAAAGTGGGAGAGTTAATGTGAGAAGATTATGTAGGAGGTTTTTTTCCACAGAGCAGATTTCTGAATCATTTAGGCAGTGAAACAGATTCCGGTGATGACAAGGTGTAGGTTGTAGCTAGCTGTGTATGGATTGTTTTGAGTGTGGGGACACTACAAATGGGAATTGGGATGGATGGTCCTAGATAGATTCTAGAGCTATCCTAAATGATGGCAGGGCTTGAAATTGAAAGGAAGCATTGAAATCTGGGGCTAAAGTTCTAATGAGTGAGAGAGTTTAGCAGAGTTGTGCTTAGTAGTATGTTACTTGGGAAAACTGAATTCTGAATCTTAGACACCCTACCTGGAACTTCTACAAATTAAGTAAGAAAAAGGGCCAGGATCAAATAACTTGGTTGCTCTAAAGTGAAAATGCTGAAAAACAAAACTGAGAGTTGTTTACAGTAAGCAGGAGATGCAGAAAACCTTCAACTGCTACTGTTACTCTTTCTCTTATTTCTTGCAGATGCTTTCCTAGACAATACTGCAAAAGTAAGAAGAGTAGTTCCTTGGTTCTCCTACTACCCTCTTGTTCAAGCATATTTACTGTCATTCTCACAGAATGGCAACTCTCGGTTTGTCTTCGACATTTGGTAAGTTCTTTGGTCTATTTATGTCTTCTGAAATAAATTTAAGTACTCCCTGCCCTACAGAGTACTTTCTGGGGTAAAGGGGATGGATCATAATAGGGAGGGCCTCCAAGGGAGGATGGATGAACTAAAAAAAGTAGGAGTGAAGCCCCCGAGCGCTCCGCCCCCTGCCCCAGCCGACTTGTGTCTGATTTAGGGTCTTTATGGATTGAGTATGTGTAGTTAGTGTGTGAGAAAAAGTGACATGTGGTAGGTTACCATACTTTATCTCATTTATTATTTTAATCAACTTGAGCAAAGTATCAGCTCTGCCTTTCAGAACTTCAATTTCTTCCCTTATAAATTGGGAATATATGTCATTTCCTCATGAGTATCTAGGCCTGCTGACCTATTTTCTTCCTTGAATTGAGTAGGACTGCTCTAGCTTCTTAGTATGTTTGTATGTGTATGTATGCACACAAGCATATTTATGGCTGTAGATGCTCAAATAGTATAGGTCAGTTTCCTGAATTGTGTTTCTGGTGGTGTGTGTTGTGCCATTGGTCTGGCTTTGATTTTCATGGATCCTCTGTTGCCATCTAGCTGTGTCTACTGAGGATGCTGCCTGTCTCCAGGAATCAGAAATTCCACTTTCTTCAAAAGACTTCTATCTCCAGAGTGTGGACCTGTTTACTTGCGATGTCCTGGAGCCTCAAACGCCAACAAGGGCTGGTTCCCAGGTACACCAGGATATCAGTGGCAGATGATAAGTGGTAGTGGTTGGTAGTGGTAGATGTACTTCCCTCGAATCCCCCTAATACTACATGCTAAGGAGTCCTTTCAGATCTTTATCAGGCTAGTTGATGCCTGATCAGAACACATGAGAGAGAGCTATGGAATGGTGTGAGGCTGTCAGGGAAGTTAGGGAAATGATTTACTTACCAGGTGTTTCTCTCATGCTTGCAAAATGCTCAGCCCCATACCTGACCCTGAATCTCTCCCCTGAATAGGGGAATAATAGTCAAAGCGCTCAGGCTAGGCTAAAATTGGAAGAGAAATTTGGTCCATCGTCAGGTATATTTGAAGTGATGAAACAGGACAAAATTACTTCATAGGAAAGAATAAATGCTGAGTCCCAAGAACCCATCCTGTGTGTTGGTACCCTCATTCCAGTCTTCAGTCTCAGCCATTTTTTCTATCAT
>JAKSZT010053923.1:468564-515886 GCA_026826555.1 Tolypeutes matacus
ATTGATAAGCTGCTTTATTACTGACTCAGAATATGTGCGATGTTTTAGGAATCAGTGACTTTTCAGGATGTTGCTGTGGACTTCACTGAGAAGGAGTGGCCATTGCTGGATTCTTCTCAGAGAAAACTGTACAAAGATGTAATGCTGGAGAACTATAGCAACCTTGCTTCAGTGGGTAAGTGTGGTGTCATTCATTTATTCATTCATGAATTAAGTTTTCTTAAAGTACTTTCTGTGTTCCAAGAACTTCATTGGGATTTGGAATATAATTGTGAACAAGCAGATGTAATCCCTGCCCCTATGGTATCTCCCTATGGTTATGGAGACCCATCCATTTGGAACTGCTGAAGTGTGTGTGTGAGTTTGGGAATGGGATTCTGAGATAAGAGATCCCCATTCTTTTGGAGGGCAAAGTTGTGTGAGTTTTTGTTTGTTTTTGATATTGTTTTTCTTTGTCATTTTCTAGTATCAAAGTCTTATTAGGAAGCACTGGTTCAAGAGTACAAATGAATGTTCCAGTATTTAATGTATATGACCCTGATTGTTTTAAGTCAAACTCATCCTATGGGCCATCTCAATAGTTATATTATTATAATAGCTAAATTTCCATGAATAACAGGTATCCACCTTTGTTTATCCATCCATACTGGGACTGGAAAGAACTTCCATACCAGCGTTAATCTAGGGACAATAAACCTACCTTCTGTAGTCTATAAATGCCATTTTTCTACTAATTAGATGTTTCTGTTTTCTGTGCCATCTGTATCTTTCAGTATAGTCATATCCCCATCACCATAATTGATCCTTAAAAACGAACAATCCTGTAATTCTGAACTAGTGATAATATAGCTAAATTGCTGCTAGACTATAAAAGTGAGTGTGTCTGAGACCTGTGATTTTTAAAATATTTCAAGCAGACCAATTCCAAGTTCTTCCCCATCTCCATTCTAATTGATCTCTCCCACAGGAGTATCATGTATGATAACATGAGCCTATGCAGTTTGCAGTTGTATTATGTGGTTTTGTAATTGTCCCAAGGCACTAACTTTATTAGTCATTCTCAATAACAAAGAGTTAGCTATACAAGTGCCTGCTTCTGTTCCTCTCAAAATTGTATTTAACCAGTCTCTATTTTTGTATGGCCCCTTAACAACTTCCATAATGGGAGGAGCCAAAGGACACAAGTCGCATTGTGAAGACTGATGTTAGCCTCAAGGGTATTAAGAGAAACCATCTACACATAATCCTGGGAGCTATTAAAATATTCTAATTATAACAGGGAGAATCTCTCTTATGTGTATTTACACTTTGGATGTAACTTACCATTATTACATTTACATTTATCAATAGTTTTATTGAACCAAATCCCCACCATAATGGAGGTCAGAAAACAATTTTCTGACGGGATTACTCCTTATACCTTTCTTGAGTGTATAACAGATTCCTTTTTTGTTTTAAATAAAGTTCCTTCCAGTCAAATCAGTATACAAAACATTTCTACTTTTACTGTTGAACTATGAAAAAGTTTTAATGGAGATGATCCTCCTTGAACTCTGCAGTAGTTAGGTTACTGGATTTATAGGTCCAGACCATGTCCATACTGAGAGCACAATTTAGAGCTGACCAGAAATAGTGATTGTAAGAACCATTACTGGGAGTGCAGGAAGAAAGAGTAGTATAACAAACAACATGTTTGTTCTATAGTAATGTGATTCTTAAAATAACTGAAGTAACCACAGCTATGAATAGGTCAGTGAGGCAGTCTATGAAAATGGTAATGGGTTCTTTAGAATAGTTCTTCAGGTGAGTTCAGTACCAATATCAGAGACTTTGGAAAATGTAAGTTTCAAGTCCTTTGTGGGAACCACAGTCCAGTTCCTCTGTGCTAGTTTCATGTGGGAACATGAATCCAGTTGAGTTTTTCTTTCATCTGAAGCACCTTTATGTAAACAAAAATCTCTTGGTTGATAGGGGTGGCAGACTTGCTCCAGTGAATCCTTACAGGTCCTTATGACTTTAAGTCTTAGGGTTTCTTTAGTGGAAAGGCTTCAGGTACAGCCATTAGCAGCCTCTCTTGATGTGTCTCAAATGCCCTTAATTTTTCCATAGTTATGGAGGGTAGGGTGGCGGAAAGTTGGCTGCCATTGGCCACCATACCACTTGTTCTGATGATGATCCAGATCCTGATGTGCTTGCTCCATTAGAAGAGCAAAATTTACTGGTGTAGGATTTCTGGTGTGCATACCCAATGATAGGGCTTCTGCCAAGGACTTCTGCAAACTTTGGAGCACTGGGAAAAGAAATATTTCACGTTTTTGATTTATAGGGAGACGTTTACCATGTGTTCTGTATAAGTTTGGCACCATCATTTTGTTACTACTATATCAGATTTGTCTTCAGAGCACTGAAGACTAAAACGTTGACCCCCAGTATAATGGAAGGGCTTGTCCTCTGCACAGTCCTTCCTCAATGTGTGTCTTTCCCATGAGTAGGGTATCAACATGGCAAACCCAGCCTCATATCCCACTTAGAGCAAGAAGAGGAGCTGAGGACAGAGGAGACAGAAATTCACCAAGATATTTGTCCAGGTGAGCACCAGGCAAATAGGGATGCTTTTCAGTATCAGCCTATTAAGTGATTGGGGTCAGAAGAGGTACAGTAGAAAATGTTAACCAGGGAAATCTTAAAATGCCCTTTTCTTTCACTGTCCATCCATTCATTCTTTCACAAGTCCCTTCATCTCGGTGCCCCTTCATCTTTAAATTTGACATTTCATTGTGAGCTCTTTGTCTCATTCCATTCTTTTATGCTTGACATTTCTAATCATGTTATTTTTCTGTCAGAATTAATGCAGTATTTGAAGAATTATTCTTTAGTGAATTGACTTGCATTTCTACCCCTATCATTGTCAAATATTGCACACAGCCAAGTTCTTAACAGTCATTTTCACTTGTGTGTTTTTCCCTTTCATATCACCTTCCTATGTTTGGGGTTAATATTTGCAAAGATATCCATCCTCTTTTGTCATTATCATCCCACCATTTCCTTTTTCCAGCAAGTTAATTTTTTCCAATGTGTTTCAGATTGGGGGACTTCATCTAAAACCAAATGGTCAATTCTTATGGACAATATTTTTGGGAAAGAAACATCAAGTAGTATGGAAATGGTAAGATTACCTTGGGGAAATTCCAGATTTGTCACATTAGGAAAATACTGGGGCTGACTCAGATGTTAGAAAAGAACTTAAGAACCAGACAGTCATTTGAGGAAGGAAGCAGTGTCTCAGAGACACTGAATATTATCAATTTGGAGGAAACCCTGAACTCCTACCCAAACTTCTTAAGAATTTCAGTGACCATGTCTCATATCATGAGTGTTGGCCTCAATTCAATTTTAGACCATAGCATTCACCTATTCTATTTGATGAGCTCAGGTGGGGCAGGAACAGTACTTTTGTACTACAAATTATAATATCTTTAGTTAGAATGATGTGCTTCCTATTCATATCAGTTTATGTGGGGGAGGATTCTTAGGAATGTAGTAAATGGGAAATGCTTTAGTCAGCACTCATATCTTTAATCAACAGGAAAGAACTCATCTTAGAGAGAAACCCACTGAATATGCTCACTTGTTTGATGTCTTCAGCATGGGTGCTCGTCTTACTCAGCAAATGGGAAGGTGTCCTGGGAAGAGGCCCTATCACCGCCGTGACTGTGGAGTAGCTTTCAAAGACAGCTCACATGCCAGCCAACATATCAGCATTTATGGTGGAAGAAACTTGTATGAATGTCTTCAGTGCCAAAAAGCCTTTACCACGAGGTCTTCTCTTACACGCCATAAGAGAATACACACTGGGGAGAAACCCTATGAATGCAATGCCTGTGGTAAAGCTTTCAATGATCCTTCGGCCCTTAGAAGTCATGTCAGGACTCATACCAAAGAAAAGCCCTTTGAATGCAGTCAGTGTGGAAATGCATTCCGAACTCTCTCCTCCCTGAAGATACATATGAGAATTCACACTGGAGAGAGACCTTATGAGTGTGATCAGTGTGGTAAGGCCTACGGCAGGAGCTGTCACCTTACTGCACACAAGAGAACACACACTGGAGAGAGACCCTATGAATGTCACGATTGTGGGAAAGCTTTTCAGCATCCCTCACATCTTAAAGAACATGTCAGGAATCACACTGGAGAGAAACCCTATGAATGCATACAGTGTGGAAAAGCCTTCCGATGGAAGTCTAACTTTAATTTGCACAAGAAAAACCACCTGATAGAGAAAACGTATGAATGTAAAGAATGTGGGAAAGTCTTTGGTGATCTCGTGTCACGGAGGAAACATATGAGAATTCATGTCGTAAGGAAACCTGTTGAATGTAAATTGTGTGGAAAAGCCTTCAGAAACCAATCAATCCTTAAGACACACATGAATTCTCACACTGGAGAGAAACCATATGGATGTGACCTATGTGGGAAAGCCTTTAGTGCAAGCTCCAATCTAACAGCACACAGGAAAATACATACTCAAGAAAGGCGCTATGAATGCACTGTGTGTGGGAAAGTTTTCAGTGATTATTTATCACGGAGAAGACATATGAGCATTCATCTTGTAAAGAAATATGTTGAATGTAGACAGTGTGGAAAAGGTTTCAGAAACCAGTCAACGCTTAAGACCCACATGAGAACTCACACAGGAGAGAAACCATATGAGTGTGATCATTGTGGGAAAGCCTTCAGCATTGGCTCTAACCTTAATGTCCACAGGAGAATACACACTGGGGAGAAACCCTATGAATGCCTTGTCTGTGGGAAAGCCTTCAGTGATCATTCATCTCTTAGGAGTCATGTGAAAACCCACCGGGGAGAGAAGCTCTTTGTGTCATCGATGTGGAAAAGGCTTCACTGAATATGCCTTCTTTAAGAGAAACATCCAAGCTCAGACTCATAGATATAAGGAAGTCAGGAAAGTCTTCATGAGCGCCCACCTTACAGTGCACAAAAGAAACCCAATTTTTCTAACAATGGGAAGATTTTAATTTCTCATCATTTAGGAGACCTCTGAGAACTTGTGCTGGGGAGAAAGCGTACATCTGTGGTTTGGAGGAAGAAGCCTTTAGTGTACACTCAGCTCTTAAACACATATATGTATGTTTGCAATTTGAGAACTTACGGAAAGAAATCTTATAGTTTAGTATTTATTGTGAAAATGACTTGTGCACCATCTCACCATTTGGGCATAAGAGCAAGCAGGAGACACACTGTAAAGAAAATGACAGGGGAAAACACTTTCCTGGTCTCACATTGAATTCCTAATGAGAGAAATCACTCTGAAGAGAAAAATCTATAAATTAAGGAATGTGGGAAAGTTTATAGCAGAGGTCAGCAAATTATGGCCTGCAGCCTGTTACTGTATGGCCCACAAGTTAAAAATAGTTTTTACATTTTGAAAGAAGAATATGCAACAGAGAACGTAAGTGGCCCCCAAAGGCTAAAATACCTGCTATCTGGCCCTTTTTAGAAAAACTTTGCCAACCCTTGATCAGCAGCAGTGGTTCTCAACTGGGGGTGATTTTGCTGGCTAGGGAATATTTGGCAATGTCTGGAGACATTTTTGGTTATTACAGCTAGGGGAAATGTACTATTGGCATATAAGTAGGACGATATCAGGGGTGCTGCTAAAAAGCCTGTAATTCATAGGAGCCCCACAACAAATAATTATCTGCCCCAAAATGTTAACATTGCTAAGATTGAGAGACCCTGGATTACAGTAATCTTTCAATATTTATGAAATATGTCAATATTCAGACTAGGATAAATGTAAAACATTTAAAATGTAATCATTGCAATCCCTCTTTCAGGAAACATGTGAAATTTGCACTGCAGACAATCCCTCTGGATGTAGTCATTGTGGAGATGCTTCCAGCCACAGCCCCTCACTTCTCGTGCATATGAGAATGATACTGGGAGACAACTTCTTTGGGATTTTCCAGTGAATGTGGAATTGTCTATTGCTTTTCATTATGAAAATGGACACAAGTTTTTTAATTTTCAGTATTTATTTAATTGTATGTTCCTCTATATAACCCTTAAACCTAATCACAAAACGCTTGTATATAGTATTTTAAGTATAACTTCATTCTTGATATGTCTGATTGCATTTTAAATAACTTATTTGACCAATGGGATATTTAGAAGTGTGGTCTGTACTGTGTAACGTGGGTATTTTTTTAGTACCTCTTTGTTACTGGTATGTAATTTAAATGCACTGAGATCAGAGCATGATATCTTCATCAAATGGACCATTTGATGTGTTTGCAGCTTCCTGTCTGGCCAAGAATGAATTATACTTCTAGTTGCTTCCCTAATTTCCACACTTACCTTCTTCCATATCTAGGGAATCTGGGTTTTTTTTTTCCATGTTAGTAAAATGTGCTATTTTTAAAAATCTCCAACTTCTACATTTTATTTCAACTAATAGTGTCCATATCTCACAGCCCTGGCCATTGACAATTAAGCAGGAGTCACTGTGTGGGCTTCTGGGAAAGCTCTTGAAAAAGGGTCCATCTTACCTGCATTTTTTTCCTGCACATTTTGTTCTGTCCTCTCCTCCCACTTACAACTTTGAAAGGAGATCCAGTACCTAGTGTTAAAGGATCCATCTCGTGACTATGAGGATGAAAGCCACTGTCTAAGGAGGCTACTGTAGAAAAGTGTGACAATGATCCTGGCTTCCCCAGTGGCTTTGACTAACTCCTCAAGCCCTAGACCTTTTATTTCTGGACTTCTTGTTAAATGTGAAAAAATAAACTCATTATTGGTTTAAGCTGCTGTGGATATTTCATTATTTTTCTATTTAATCAATTTATTTATTGAGGGATGGTTTCTGCTGCACTCAGCTGGTTGTAATCCCTAACCCATATAACCTAGTCATTGGTCAGTTTTTATAACAGCCCCATTTGTGATTATAAAGTGCATATACTTTCATTATTGTAAAGAGATTTTTAAACAATTCTGTAGACCAAGCCTTTAAATTGTATGTCATATGTTTAATATACTTAAAGATTTTTTTTTATTTTCTTGTTCTGTAATGTAGTGATCGAAGAGTATTAGCTCTCACAAAAGCCCTGAAAAGCAGGTATTATCTTTATCTCCATTTCACATATGAGGAATCTGAAGCAAGAAAGGTTAGGTTACTTACCTACGGTCAATCTTTGATTTGAGCCCTGGTATCTGGTTCAAATCCATATCTCCTTTATATGCCTCTTTTATGCCATTCTCTGTTCTGTGCCTCAGGTCTATAGCAGTGAAAAAGAATTTTGTCCTCATGGTGTTTCCATTCTTTTGAGGGATGGAGTACCTGATAAATGAGTAAGTGTTGCATATGAGATGGTGGTAAATGTGAAGGAAAAAATTTAAGTGTAGTGGTGGTGGTGATTATGGTGATGTAGTATTAGGGAGGAGCTGTTGGGTGAATTGGGAAAGCTTATTGATT
This sequence comes from Tolypeutes matacus, assembly GCA_026826555.1. Classification (NCBI taxonomy): domain Eukaryota; kingdom Metazoa; phylum Chordata; class Mammalia; order Cingulata; family Chlamyphoridae; genus Tolypeutes; species Tolypeutes matacus. The sequence goes on from JAKSZT010053923.1 coordinate 476,057, forward strand.
AAGGGTACCTTTGAGCAGGGATGTTAGGGAGTGGGGGCATAGTAGAGTCTAGAGGAAGAACAACACTGACAATTCCAAGGCCATAAAGAGCTATTTACCATGCTTGTGCAACAGCAAGGAGGCCAGTGTGACAAGTGGAGCCGACTTGGGTGATGGTGGTAGAAGAAGATACAGAAGCAGTATCAGGGTCCAGATTGTGAGGTACCTTGTAGATTATTGGAAGGCCTTTCTTTTTTGAATATCAATATAGTGGGAAATCAGTTTCGAACACAGGAGAAATACAACTTTTAAAAGAACCACTGGGTTGATAGGAACAGATCAGTTAAAGGGCTGTTGTAGAATTCAAGTTAGATATGATAGTGGACAAATAATTATTAGTATTAGAGGTGGTGTCACATATTCAAGCTCTGGATGTATTTCCAACGTAGAACTCAAAAGAATTTGAAGGGTTCATTGTGGCAAAAGGGAGATAAACACTGTCAAGAATAACTCTGGGGAAGATAATTGAGATTAAGTTGGAGACTGGTTTTGTTTTATTTTTTAACTAGAGAAGTAGGTTTACAGAAAAATCATAAAATACAAGATTCCCATATACCACCCTGTTAATTTTTTATTTTTAAAGAATGTTAGGTTACATAAATGTTACATAGAAATTATAGGGCGTAGCGGATGTGGCTTGAGCCATTGAATGCCTGCTTCCCACAAGGGAGATTCCAGGTTTGGTCCCTGGTACTTCCTAAAAAAAAAAAAAAGAAAAAAAGAACCACAAAGGGGAGCTGATGTGGCTCAGTCGTTAAGTGCTATATTCCTACATAAGAGGTCCTGGGTTCAATCCCCAGCCCCGATAACCTCAGGGGAAAAAAAAGGGTTACCCATAAACACCCCCCCTCCCCCTCCCATACTTTCTCCCATTAACATCTTTCATTAGTATGGTATATTTGTTACAATTGATAAACACATATTGAAGCATTGCTACTAACGATGGACTATAGTTTACATTATAGTTTACACTTTGCACTGCACAATTATATAGGTTTAGACAAAATTTATAATGGCCTATATCTGTCATTGCAGTGTCATGCAGGACAATTCCAATGTCCCCAAAGTACCCCATGTTATACCTATTCTTCCCTCTCTTTCCCCTCAGAACCTCTGGTGACCACTGTCTTATATCAATGATACAAGTTCTTCCATTGCTAAAATAATCCTAAGTCTACTTAAGTCCATAGTTGCATTCCCCCCTTCTGTTTGTATTACTCCATATTGAGGATTTTGGGATGGTGATGCCCACTCTGTTTCTCATTGAGAGGGGGCTTAGATCCTATGGAGCAGATGGATGGAACTGTCTTGCAGTTGTAGTTATGGGATAGCATTGTCCATCATCATCCTTTCATTAGTTGTCCTGGGCAAGTCCAAAGAACTAGAGAGTAGGTGTTACAACTCTTGCTAAGATTCAAGGCTCAACTGACATATCAACAAAATGAAGATTTAAGTCTCTGGGACGTATATTTAATGAGTATAGTGCTAATTATAGGTTCAAATAAAAGGGGCAGAAGAATCATCAAGTGTAGGGAAATTGTAAATGAGTCTAACTCTGTTGCATTGGGGAGCATATAGTCCAAAGTAAGGTCCACTGACAGAGTGCCAATTTTCTGGGGCTGTCTGCCCTGCCTATAGTGTCTAGCTATCTCGAGCCCTCAGGAACCCTGATGTTTTAAGGCACTGTTTCCTGTGGCAGTCAATTAGATTCTGCCAAGATGTGCATAAAGATAACCTCGGAAATGACCTCCTGACTCATTTTGAAATCTCTTGGCCTTAAAAACTCATTTGTATTTCATATTTCACCCTTTTTGGTGGAGGTCTTTTTCCATATGCATCGCTAGTTGGTGCTTGGTAGTAATCACTCCATGCCAGGGAGGCTCATCCTGGGAGTCATGTCCCATGCCTGGGGGAAGGTAGTGCATTCATTTGCTGAGTTTGGCTTAGAGAGGCTACATTTGAGCAACAAAGAGTCTTTCAGGAGGTAACTCTTAGGCAATATATAATACTAACCTGAGTTTCAATTTCTCAAGAAAATGTTCATAAGTATAACCATCGATATCATTGACCTAGCATAATGGTCTGTCCTCCTTTGCTAGGCATTGCCCATGTACTTGGGGGATTCTTGGTGCTCTATTAGAGAATGTAGCAGGACTTCCCAGGATGGGAATTCATATTCTTTGGTTATTGTGTGGTTCTCCACTCACCAAGACAATGCCCCATGACCACTTGAATATATTCATATGCCATAGAGGCATGGCCCAGGTGCACCCTTCCCTACTGAGATAACACACTATGACAAGATGAACACTTTCATATGCCATAGATGCATACCTTGGGTGTGCTCTATACAGCATATTCTCCTACCCCTGATGCCCTGCACCAGTAACCCTACCCTGCCATATTTGCCAGAAGAACATTCCCACCATTGTAGTTTTAACCACAGACCTAGAAATTCCAAGTTCACCTGCTCCTTCCTCCAGCCCTCCCCCCAGTTCCATGGATAGTCCAACATACACCCTGACCCTACTCCCCATCACATTCCAGCACCTTTGAAACCAATCTTATTGCACTACTGTCACCCCCAACCACTGCCCAACCCTCTTCTACCTTGTGGATTTTGCTCATATTGAGCATCAGCTCACCACCCTCTGTACCCTTTTTTAAAAATTATATTTATTTTTAAACACTGTATTGAAGTACTCATATATGAACATAAACAGTAAGTGTTTAGTAAACACTGTGAACTTACAAAACAAACATGCATAACGTCATACAGGGCTCCCACACATCACCCCAACACAAATACTTTGCATTGTTCTGAAACATTTGTTAACAAATTATGAAAGAGCATCATCAAATTATTACTACTAACTATAGTCCGTATCTTACTCCCCTATACTTTTTTTTAAAGGATTTATTTATTTATTTACTTTTATCCATTTTATTCCCCCCCCCCCGCTTTTGCTTTTTTTTTTTGTCCATTCACTGGGCAACTCTGTGTCTGTTTCCTGCCCTCTTCTCATCTTTCTCCTGTCTTCATTGGGATTTGATCCTTGGAACCTCTGATGTGGGAGAAAAGCGTCCTTCTGCCTGTGCCACCTTAGTTCCTGGTTTTTCGGCGTACCTCGTCTTGGCTCTCCCTTGTGTCACTCTCCTGTTACATCATCATCTTGCTTGATTCACAGGGCCTGACAGCACACCCACACGCAGGGCCTGGGGGGTTCACCCACTTGTGGGGCCTGGCGGTGTACCCGCACATGGGGCTTGGGCGGCTCACCCGCTTGCGGGGCCTGAGGGCGCACCTGCGCACAGGGCCTGGTGGCCCACACGCCTTCTATGTTTTTCTTTTTTTAATTTTTACCAGGAGGTCCTGGGGATCGAACCCAGGTCCCTCCATATGGGAGATGGACACCCAACCATTTGATCCACATCCATCCCCCTGCTATAACTCTTAAGGTTATAGATACCTAGAGTTACAGTCATTTCCCATACAGGATGATCATATAATAAATCAGGCTTAGTTTATCACCAGCTTTCTAAAAACCAGACCTACGGGGAAAAACTAGGTTTGGGGACACAAGCATGGTTTCTAATATAGCAAATGTTTAGCTTACCCTGATTATCTCAAAATCAGGACAGCGAGAATATTTGCTTCTCTGTTCCCTTTCCATCTCCTGATAAACTATATTCCAGACTCTAGCTCTGTGAATCTGCTCAATTTGCTTGAGTCATGTCGATGAGGTCATGTAATATTTGGCTTTCTGTGACTGACTGACTTCACTCAAGGTCTTTAAGATTCATCCATGTTGTCCGGGATGTTACTACTGCATTCCTTCTTACAGCTGAGTATGATTCCATTTTATGTATGTACCGCAATTTGCTTATCCATCCATCTGTTGATGGACTCTTGGGTTGCTTCCAACTTTTGGCAATAGTGACTAATGGCAATCCTATAGTTAGCTTCAAGAAACGACAAAACCTTGCTCCACAGTGGCTGCACCATTCTACATTCCCACCAGCAGGGGATGAGTGTTCCCTTTCCTCCATATCCTCTCGAACATTTGTAGTCCTCTGTTTTTTTAATAGTCACCTGTTGTGGCCGTTGGGCAGTTTGATGTAATTATGAATTCCAAAAATATAATTGGATCATGCTTGTAAACTGATTGTTAATCTGGGCATGATTAAGTTATGATTAGGGCGTTGACTGGGCCACGTCAGTAAGGCTTTGCGCCCCACCCCTTGGTGGGTGGGGAATCGAATATAAAAGGCAAGGCAAAGAACAGAGTTGAAGCAGTTTTGGAAGCAGTTTTTGAGAAGCAGTTCTGATGATGGAGTTTTGATGTTGGAAAGAAGGCCCCAGGTGAAGAGAAGTGAGCTGTCTGCCTGACTGTCTACAGCTGACCTTGTGGAGGAACCAGAAGAGCTAAGCCCGGAGAGAAACACAGCCCCGGGAAGAGAGGAACACAAGAAGCCTGAACCCTGGCAAACGTCGGCAGCTGTCTTGCTCCAACACGTGGCAATGAACTTTGGTGAGAAGAAACTTACGCTTTATGGCCTGGTATCTGTGGACTTGTACCCCATATAAATACCCTTTATAAAGACCAACCCATTTTTGGATTTTTCATTAGCACCCCTTTGGCTAATACACCTGTCTAATAGGTTTAAGACGATATCTCATTGTAGTTTTGATTTGCATTTCCCTAATAGCTAATGATCCTGACCATCTTTTCATGTGCTTTTTTAGCAATTTGTATTTCCTATTTGGAGAAGTGTCTGTTTAAATCTCTTGCCCTTTTTTTTCTCTCTGAGTATCAATTTACTATATGGAGCCAGAAATATAATATCCTAAACATCTTGAGACATATCAATGGTATTTCAGTGAATTTTTCTTCAGCAGGTTTTTTTCTGTTCAAATTTTTTTAACTTTGCTTGGTTTTATTTATTTATTTTTAATATATTTTTAAGTGAGTTGTTTCTTTTTTTATTTTTGAGATATGAGATTTCTTTATGCTGGATATTAGGCCCTTATCAGTAAATGGTTATAAAATATTTTCTCCCATTGAGTAGGCTGCCTTTTCACTTTCTTGACAAACTCCTTTGAAGTGCAAAAGTTTTTAATCTTGAGGAGGTCCCATTTATCTATGTTATCTTTCGTTGTTTATGCTTTGGATGTAGTTTATGAAACCATTTCCTACTACAAGATCTCATAGATGATTACCTATGTTATCTTCTAGAAGCTTTATGGTCTTGGCTCTTACATTTAGGTCTTTGATCCATCTTGAGTTAATTTTTGTACAGTGTGTGAGATGGTGATCCTCTCTTGTTCTTTTGGATATGGATCCAGTTCTCCAAGCACCATTTGTTGAAGAGGCCAAGATGATTGGGCTTGGTGGACTTGTCAAATATCAGTTGAGCATACATGTGAGGATCTATGTCAGAACTCTCAATACTTTTCTATTGGTCAATATGTCTATCCTTGTGCCAGTCACTATAGTTTGTAGTGACTACTGATCACTGTAGTTTGTACTGTGATTCCTCCTAATTTCGTTTTTCTTTATCAATATGTTTTTGGCTATTTGGGGTCCCTTTCCCTTCCAAATAAATTTCATAATAGCTTTTCTAATTCAGTAAAAAAAAAAACTGTTGTAATTTTAACTGGGATTTCATTAAATTTGTAAATCAATTTGGGTAGGACAGACATCTTAATGATGTTTAATCTTCCAATCCATGAATATGGAATATTCTTCCATTTTTTTTTAGGTCTTCCTTGATTTCCTTTAACAATGTTGTATAGTTTTCTGTGTACAAGTCCTTTACATCTTTAGTTAAGTTTATTCCTAGGTGTTTGATTCTTTTAGTTGCTATTGTAAATGGAATTTTTTCTTGGTTTCCTCCTCAAATTGCTCAATATTTGTGTACAGAAATGCTACTGATTTTTGCATGTAGTTCTTTTGTCCTGACACTTTACTGAACTCGTTTATCAGCCCTAGAAGCTTTGTTGTAGGTTTCTCAGGGCTTTTTATGTATATGATCATGTCATCTGCAAATAAGAAAGGTTTTACTTCTTTTCCAATGTGTATCCTTTTATATCTTTTTCTTGCCCAAGTGCTCAAGCAAGTACTTCTAACACAATGTTAAATAAGAGCTGTGATAGTGGACATCCTTGTCTTTTTCCAGATTTTAGAGGGAAAGTCTTTAGCATTTCACCATTGAATATATTAGCTGTGGATTTTTCATAGATACTCTTTATCACATTGAGGAAGTTTCCTTCCATTCCTGTCTTTTGAAGTGTTTTTATCAAGAAAGGATGCTATACTTTGTCAAATGTTTTTTTATGCATCAATGGAGATGATCGTGTGATTTTTTTCTTTCCATCTGTTAATGTGGTGTATTACATTGATTATCTTATTTTGAACCATCCTTACATACCAGAGATGAAACCCCCTTGTTCATGGTGTATAATTCATTTGATGTGTTGTTGAATATGATTAGCAAGTATTTTGTTGAGAATTTTAGCTTTCAGTTTCATTAAAGAGATTGGTCTGTAGTTTTCTTTTCTTGTGGCATCTTCATGTGGCTTTGGTATTAATTAGGGTGATGTTGGCATGAGTTAGGCAATGTTTCCTCCACTACTATTTTGTGAAAGAGTTTAACCAGGGTTGGTATTAGTTCTTTCCAAAATGTTGGTGGAATTCACCTTTGAAGCCATCTAGTCCTGGGCTCTTCTTAGTTGGGGGTTTTTGATGATTAATTCAATCTTGTTACTTGTGATTAGTCCATTGAGTTCATCAATTTCTTCTTTTGTTAATGTAGGCTGCTTGTGGGATTCTAGAAATTGGTGCATTTCACCTAAGTTATCCATCTTGTTGGCATACAGCTTTTCAAAGTCTCCTCTTATGATACTCTTTATTTCTGTGAGATGGGTCCCACTTTATTGTTAACACTTTAACAAGTGTGGTACATTTGTTACAATTAACAAAAAAACATTTTTATAATTGTAGTATAACTATAGTCCATCATTCACAGTATTGTTGTACTGTGTGGTACAGTCCTATGTTTTTTAAAAAAAATCTATTCTAGTAACATAGACAACCTAAAATCTTCCTTTTTAACCACATTCAAATATATAATTCAGTGCTTTGTAAATTACGTGCATAATGTGCTATGTATTATTTTTTAAATGTTTAAAATGCCTGTAAGATACTCAAATGGAGAATGTTGAATATGAAGTTTTGAGTTTGAACTTCTTACTCGATTGGATATTTAAAATGGAGAATATTGGATGTCTAAATGTAATTTAGCTATGACACTTGAGAGAGTGAGTGCCTGGGGAAGAAGTGAGGTCTGATGTTTTTCACACTTGCGAGGATGAGTATATAAGGAGAAAGTAACTCATCAGACAGAGAAGCAGCAGCCATTAGTTAGCAGGAGTTCAAGGAGAATGGTATCCATGATGTCAAGATTTTATTTGATGAGAAAGGAATGGTCAACTACATCAAATGTTGAAATAAAAAAAAAATAGTGACCCTCATGAGGTTTGATTTCACAAATGGATTTGGTAACAGACGGCAGTGAAGAATCAGTTCAGAACTGATTCTGTGGCTTGGAGGCAAAAACTTGAAGTGGCTTCAAGAGAAAAATCGGAGACAGCAAGAGGAATAACACTCCTATTTGTCATAGATTGTATTTTAGCCAATATTATGAACATACCACCAGAATTATTTGTTTTTATGATTGTTATTGTGTTAACAAATTCAACCCAAAATTTCCCATTTCAAACACTTCGGTGTGTACCATTGATGCCAATTACATATGTAATATAGTGCCATGATCACAACCATCTATTACCAGAGGTTTTTCCTCACCCCAAACAGAAACTATGTACCCATTAAGAAATAATTACCCATTCACTTCCACCACCTTCCCAGCTCCTGGTAACCTGTAATTTACTTTCTGTCTGTGAATTTGCTTATTCTAGGCATTTCATATAAGGTAAATCATATAACATTTTTCTTTCTGTGTCTGGGTTATTTCACTCAACATGATATCTTAACATAGTTCACGTTGAGGCATGTATCAGAACTTCTTTCTTTTTTATGGCTATATAATATTCTATTGTTTCTCTGTATCTCTCTTTTTTTTTAATCAGTTTAATCATTGGGGACACTTGGGTTGCTTCCACCTGGTGGCTGTGTAAACAATGCTGCTATGAACATTGGTATACAAGTATCTATTTGAGTCCCTACTTTCAGTTCCTTTGGGTATATAATTAGAAGTGAAATTGTTGGGTCATTTGCTTATTCTCTGTTTCATTTTTTAAGGAAATGCCAAACTCTTGTTTTCTGTACTGACTGTATGTTTTTACTTTCCCACAAACAGTGTAGGAGAGTGCATATATCTCCGAATCTCTGCCAACAATTGTTGATTTTTGGTTTTTAAATTTTAGTTGAGTTATAGGGATTCTTTATATATTCTAGATATTAAACCTTTTTAAGAAATAGGATTTCTCCCATTCTTTAGGTGTCTTTTCACTTTTTTGATAATGTCCTTCTTTATATGTCTTTTAAATTTTGCAGAAGGCCTATTTATCTTTTGTTGCTCATGATATTGTTGCCATATCTAAGAATCCATTGCCTAGTACAAGGCCCTGAAATTTTTCCACAAGGATTTTTCTTAAGGGTTTTAGATTTTAGCTTTTAAATTGGATTGAAGTTGCATTTTGAGTTAACTTTTTTATGTGGTGTGAGGTATAGGTCCAATTTCATTCTTTTGCATTTGGATATCCAGTTATTACAGTACATTTTTTTACCAAATCAATTTTATTGATACGTATTAATAAAGCATACAATTCATCCGAAGTGTACAATCAATGGTATTTGGTACATTTTTTTATTAGAGAATTTTTGAGTTTACAAAACAATCATGCATACCATACAAGATTTCCATACATGGCCCCAACACCAACACTACATTGTTGTGACACATTTGTTACAAGTGATAAAAGAACATTTTCATAATATTACTGCTCTCTCTAGTCCATAGCTTATATTTGGTGTATTTTTCCCACAAACTGTCATATTAATACCATATATTAATATTATATATTTGTTATAATTCCTGAAAGAAAATTCTCATATTTATACTGTTAACCACAGTCCATCATCCACCATGGGGTTCATTGTGTTTTACAGTCTCCTGCCCTGTTACAGTCCATCCAAAGTGTGTAGTCAGTGGCTCTCAATTTCATCAGAATGTGCTGTCATCACCTCAGCCCATTTTAGAACATTTTCATTACTCCAAAATGGAAGAGTCCTATACCCCTGTATACCAGCCACATTGTTGGCCTTCAGCACTGATACAGTACCTTCTTTGCCTTTACTGCTAAATATTACAATATTACTGTTAATTTTAGTCTGTAATTTACAATAGTCTTCCCATATATCACCATATTCTTAATACCTTGTAATACAGGAGCATTCTTGTTTATGTACCATTAACCACAGCCCTTATGTACCACCAAAATCACTGTTAAACAGTCCCCAGATGATCCACTAGCTGTCTTTCAATTGACATTAACCTCCCTAGTCTGCCCCCTTTGGCCACAGTCACATTTATGAATCAGCAGTGTTAATTATACTCATTATAATTTGTTATCATCAACTCTGCTTTTCTGCATATTTACAATCAACCATATTAAACATTCTACATAATTGCAGTATCAGCTCCCCATTTTCAATCCACATTCTGTCTCCCAGTAACCTATACTCTATTGTTTAACTCCATGAGTTTACTCATTGTATTTAATTCATATTATTGAGACCCATACAATAGTTGTCTGGCTTATATCACTCAACACAGTGTCCTCAAGGTTCATCCATGTCATATACATTCCAACTTCATTTCTTACAGCTGAATGGTATTCCATCATATGTATATACCACATTTTATTTATCCATTCATTGTTTGATGGGCACTTGGGTTGTTTCCATCTTTTAGGAATTTTGAATAATATACCACTATGTACATCGGTGTGCAAATGTCTCTTTGCGTCTTTTTAATTTTGAATATATTCCTAGTAGTAGGATTGTCTGATCATACAGCAGTTCTATGTTTAGCTTCCCGTGGAACAGCCAAACTGTCTTCCACAGAGGCTGTACCATTTTCCATTCCCATTCTCAGTAGTGTTCCTATTTCTCTGCATCATGTCCAGCACTTGTAGTATTCTTTTTTTTTTTTTTTTTTTAATAATGGCCATTCTGTAAGGCGTGAAGTGATAATCTTGTAGTTTTGATCTTCATTTCCCTAATACCTAGTCATTTTTGTTGTTGTTGTTCTTTATAGCTAGTGATTTTTGAGCAGTTTTTCATGTGCTTTTTGGCCATTTGTGTTTCCTCTTTGTAAAAATGTCTATGGGGGTCTTTTGCCCATTTTTAAATTGAGTTGCTTCTCTTTTTATCATTGAGTTGTGTGATCTCTTTATATAACATGGAAATGAAACCCTTATCAGATATATGGTTTCTGAAAATTTTCTCCCATTGAGTAAGCTGCCTTTTCACCTTCTTACCACACTCATTTGAAGGACAAAAGTGTTTAATTTTATGAGGTCCCATTTATCTATTTTTTCTTTCATTATTCCTGCTTTGGGTATAAGATTTAAAAACCACCACCTACCACAAGATCTGAAAGATATTTCCCTACATTTTCTTTGAGGAGTTTTATTGTTGTAGCTTTTATATAGGTTGATGATCCATTTGCAGTTAATTTTTGGGTAATGTGTGAGCTAGGGGTCCTCTTTCTTTCTTTTAGATGTGGATGTCCATTTGTTGGATAGACTGTTCTGATCCAGCTGGTTGGGCTTGGCAGCCTTGTCAAAAATTACTTGAACATAGATTTAAGGGTCAATTTATGAACTTTCAATTGTATGCCATTGGCCAATCTGTCCATGTTTATGCCAATACCATGCTGTTTTACCACTGTAACTAAATAATATGCTCTAAAGCTGGAAAGTGAGAGTCCTCCAAGTTTGTTCTTTTTAAAGATATTTTTGGCTCTTTGGGGCCATTTACTAGATGAATGTAATAATTGGTTTTTCCATATCTGCAAAAATGGGTGTTGAAATTTTTATTGGGATTGCGTTTAATCTTTAAATCAGTTTGGGTAGAATTGACATCTTAATGATATTTAGTCTTCCAATCCATGAACACGGTATATCCTTCCACTTATTTAGGTCTTATTTGATTTGGTTTCTTTCAGCAGTGTTTGCAGTTTTCTTAATACAGTTCTTTTATGTCCTTGGTTAATTCCTAAATATTTGATTCTTTTATTCTCTACTGTAAATGAAATTTTTTCCTGACTTCCTCCTCAGGTTGCTCATTAGTAGTGTATAGGAATGCTACTGCATGTTGCATGTTAATCCTGTATCCCACTACTTTGCTGAAGTTGTCTATTAGTTCTAGTAGCTTTATTGTAGGTATTTTTGGATTTTCTAAATCTAGGATGATATCAGCGAATAGGGAAAGTTTTACTTTTTCCTTTCCTATTTGGGTTGTTTTATTTCTTTTGCTTATCTAATTGCTTTATCTAGAACTTATAGCACAATATTGAATAATAGTGGAGACAGTGAACATCCTTGTCTTGTTCCCGATCTTAACCGGAAAGCTTTCAGTCTTTCATCATTGAGTACAATGTTAGTTGTGGCTTTTTCATATATGCAGTTTATCAGGTTGAGAATGTTTCCTAGTAATCCTATGTTTCGAAGTGTTTTTTTTTTTTTTCAAGGAAGAATTTTGTATTTTGTCAAATGGGCTTTCCGCATCAATTGAGATGATCATGTTATTTTTCTTCTTCAAATTATTAATGTAGTATATTTATACTGATTGATTTTTTTTTGTTTTACCACTATTGCATACCTGGGATAAAACCCACATGACTATGGTGAAAAATTCTTTTAATGCGCTTTTCGATTTGGATAGCGTGTTAAGGATTTTTGCATGTATATTCATTAGATAAATTGGTCTGTAATTTTCTTTGTTTGTAGTATCTTTATTTGACTTTCGTATGAGAGTCATGTTGGCTTCAGAAAATGAGTTTGGTGGAATTCCTTCCTGTTCAATTTTTTGGAAGTTTGAGCAAGACTGGCATTACATTTTCTTTGAATGATTGGTAGAATTCACCTGTGAACCAGTCTGTTCTTGGAATTTGCATTTTTGGGAGATTTTTGATGACTGTTTCAATTTCTTTACTTGTGATTTGTTTGTTGAACACTTCTCTTCTAGGGTCAGTGTGGGTTGTTTGTGTTTTTCTAGGAATTTGTTTAATTCCTCTGTGTCATCTAGTTTGTTGATGTGTAGTTGTTCATTGTATCCTCTTAGGATCTTTTTATTTCTGCAGGGTCAATGGTAATGTCCTCCCTTTCATTTCTGATTTTACTTATTTGCATCTTCTGTTTTTCTTTCTATTAGTCTAGCTAAGGGTTTGTTGCTTTTGTTGATCGTCTCAAAGAACTAACTTTTGGTTTTGTTGATTCTATTTTTTTTAATTCTCCATTTCATTTATTTCTGCTCTAATCTCATTTCTTTCCTTCTGCTTGCTGTTCTTTTTCTAGTTCTTCCAGGTGTGCAGGTGGATTTTTTATTTTAGGTCTTTATTTTTTTAAAAAAATGTAAACATTGAGGGCTATACATTTCCCTATCAGGACTGTCTATGCATATGTCTAGGTTTTGATATGTTGCATTCTTGTTTTATTCATCTTGAGATATTTACTGATTTCTCTTGAAATTTCTTCAACCCACTGATCATTTATGTGCGTAATATTTAATTTCCATATATTTGTGAAAATTCCCTTTTTCTGCTGCTTACTGATTTCCAGCTTCTTTCCATCATGGTCAGAGAAAGTCCTTGTATAACTTCAATCTTTTTAAATTTATTGAGCTCTAGTGCCCCACCATACGTTCTATACTGGAGAGAGATCCATGAGCACTTGAGAAGAGTGTATATCCTGCTGTTTTGGGGTACAATGTACTATAACTGCCTGCTAGGTCTAGTTCATTTGTCATATTATTCATCTCTCTGTTTCCTTATTGATCCTCTGTCCAGATGTTCTATCCAGTGCTGAGAGTAGTATATTGAAGTGTCTAGGCATTATTGTAGAGATGTCTATTTCTCCCTCCAATTTTTCCATTGTGTGTCTCATGTATTTTGGGGCACTCTGGTTATGTGCATAGATATTTATGATTGTTACTTCTTACTGATTGATTGGCCTTTTTATTAATATATAGTGTCTTTCTTTGTCTGTATTAACAGCTTTGCTTTTAAAGTCTATTTTATCTTATGTAAGTATAGATACTCCTTTTTTTTCTTTCTTTTTTTTTTTTTTTTTGGTTCCTGCATGTGTGGAATATCTTTTTCCAGCCCTTTACTTTCATTCTATCTGTATTCTTGGGTCTAAGATGAGTGTCTTCTAGAGAGCATATAGATGGGTTATATTTTTTTATCCATTCTGCCTGTCTTTTGATTGGGGAATTTAATCTATTACTATTACTGTAAAGGCATTATTTTCTTCACTCAAAAACTTGGGGCTTTTTCTTTTTACTGATAATTTTCATTTTTAGAATCTTTTCCAAGCCTTTCTCTCCTGTCTTTTCTTTTCAGGCTATAGCTCTCCCTATAGTATTTCCCGCAACACCGTTCTCTTGGTGACATTCTCTCAATTATGTTTATCTGTGAATATTCTAAACTCGCCCTCATTTTTGAAAGTCTTGCCAGATATAAGATTCTTGGCTCTCAGTTTTTCTTTCAGTATATATATATCTTTAAGATATATATAAATATATCTTACCACTTCCTTCTCTCCTCCATGGTTTTTGATGAGGAATCAGCACTTAATCTTATTGGGCATTCCTTGTATGTGATGAATTGCTTTTCTTGTGCTGATTTCAAAATTCTCTCTTTATCTTTGGCATTTGATGTTCTGATTACTGTATGTCTTGGACTAGGTCTATTCTGATTTATTCAAATTGGAGTATGTTGTGCTTCTTGGACATGGATATCTATGTCCTTCAAAAGAGTTCAAAATTTTCTACTCTTTATTTCCTCAAATATTCCTTCTGCCTCTTCTCCTTCTGGAACACCTATGACACTTATATAGTAATTACCATTAATTGTACACTCAAAACTGATCTAATCAAAATGTCCCATAATTGCATCTAACCAAAAGTCCAAATACAATAGGCTTACATGCATAGGAATGGATTACCTTGCTAATATAATTTTCTGGGTTTCACAGAAGACTCAAACCAGTACAATCTACTTTTCCTTTCTGATTTTAGTAGTTTACATTTTTTTAAACAAATCAATTTTATTGATACATATTAATAAGGCATAAGTCCATCTAAAGTGTACAATCAATGGTAATCAGTATAATCGCATAGTTGTGTACTCATTACTCCAGTCATTTTAGAGCATTTTCATTATTTAAGTAATAATAATAATATTAAAAAACAAAAAAAATTCATCACCTCTCAATCTCTCTGTGCTTCCCGTGCCATACATAGCTACTATTCTGTTTCCTTCTCTCTAGTTTGTAGTTATATTTATGTAAAAAGTCATATATGCAATATCACCCATATTTGTATTTTTCATGAGGTTTCACTGTTCTACAGTCCCATGTTAAATTTTTTTAGCTTTCCGTCTAGTAATGTAAATGTCCTCAGGCTTTACATTTCAACCACTGTCATACTCTTATAATAGCTTTCCTAGTCACAAACAACATGATGTGCTTTCACTATTTCTTTTCATTTCCCAAAATTTATAAACAACCTTTTAACTAATTCTGCACAGATTAACCATCAAGATTTCCATTCTCTAATTTCATTCTATTTTCTAGTGACCTGTATTCTAATTATTAATTCCATGATTTTACATAAAATATTTATTTCATAATAGTTCAATCATATAGTATTTGTCTTTTGTGACTGGCTTGCTTCACTCAACATAATGGCCTCCAGGTTAATCCATGTTGTCATATACTTCACGGCTTCATTTTTTATTACTACTGCACAATATTCCATCATGTATATACCCCAAAATTTGTTTATCCATTCATCAGGTGATGGACATCTGGGTTGTTATCAACTTTTGGCTCTCGTGAATAATACTGCTATGAACATCGGTGTGCAGATGCCTATTCATTTCACTGCTCTCATTCTTCTGGGTATATACCTACCAATGGTATTGACAGGTCACATGGCAAGTCTATGTTTACCTTCTTTAGAAACTGCCAAGCAGTCCTTCACA
Organism: Tolypeutes matacus; assembly: GCA_026826555.1. NCBI lineage: Eukaryota > Metazoa > Chordata > Mammalia > Cingulata > Chlamyphoridae > Tolypeutes > Tolypeutes matacus. Next base: position 491,393 of record JAKSZT010053923.1, read on the forward strand.
GTGGCTGTACCATTCTACATTACCACTAACAGTGAGTAAGCGTTCCTATCTCTCCACATTCTCTCCAACTTTTATAGTTTTCTGACTTTTTAATAGTGGCCAGTCTAATAGGTATTAAATGAGATTTCATTGTAGTTTTGATTTGCATTTCCCTAATCGTTATGCTGTTAAACATTTTTTCATTTATTTCTTTCCCATTTGTATTTGTTCTTTGGACAATTGTCTTTTGACTTTTTACTTCAGATAGTTTGTCCTTTTATTATTGAATTGTGTGATCTCTTTATATATCATGGATATTAAACCCTTACCCGATATGGAATTGCCAAATATTTTCTCCCATTGAGGCGGCTGCCTTTTCACCGTTTTGACAAAGTCCTTTGAGGTGCAAAAGTGTTCAATGGTGAGGAGGTCCCAGTTATTTTTTCTTTTGTTGCTCATGCTTTGGGTGTAAGCTTTAAGAAACTACCACTTGTCACAAGATCTTGAAAATGTTTTTGTACATTTTCTTCTAGGAGTTTTATGATTGTTGCTTTTATATTTAAGTCCTTGATCCATTTTGTGTTAATTTTTGTATAAGGTGTGAGATAAGGGGCATCTTTCTTTCTATTGGCTATGGCTATCCAGTTCTCCCAGCACCATTTGTTGAATAGACTTGTTATGGCCTACAGGTGGGCTTAACAGCCTTGTCAAAAATCACTTGACTGGGATCTGACGTGGCTCAGTGGTTGAGCTCCAGCTTCCCACATACAAGGTCCTGGTTCAGTCTCTGGTCCCAGTACTTTAAAAAGAAATTACTTGACTGTAGAGTGAGGGTCTATTTCTGTGTTCTCGATTTGGATCCATTGGTCAATCTTATCTTCATGCCAGTACCATGCTGATTTTACCACTGTAGCTAAGTAATATGCTTTAAAGGCAGGTAATGAGAGTCTTCCAACTTCCTTCTTTTTAAAGGCAATATTGGCTATTTGGGGCACCTTACCTTTACAAATAAATTTGATTATTAGCTTTTTTATTTCTGCAAAAAAGGCTGTTGAGATTTTTATTGGGATGGTGTTGAGTCTGTAAATCAGTTTGGGTAGAATGGACATCTTAACAATATTTAGTCTTCCAATCCATGACCATGAAATGTCCTTCCATTTATTTGTCTTCTTCAGTTTCTTTTAGCAATGTTTTGTAGTTTTCTGAATATAGGTACCTTATATCCTTAGTTAAGTTTATTCCTAAATATTTGATTGTTTTAGTCACTAATATAAATGAAATTATTTCTTACTTCCTCCTCAGATTGTACATCAGTAGTGTATATAAACACTATTGATTTATGCATATTAATCTTGTGTCCTGCAACTTTGCTGAACTTATCTATTAATTCTAGTAGCTTGTTTGTGTATTTTTCAGGATTTTCTTTTTTCTTTTTTTTTTTTTTTTTAACCGGGAGGTCCCAGGAATCGAACCCAGGTCCCTCCATATGGGAGACGGATGCCCAACCATTTAGGCCACATCCGTCCCCCTTTTCAGGATTTTCTTGATATAGGATCATATCATCAGCAAATAGTAAAAGTTTTACTTCTTCCTTTCATATTTGGGTGACTTTTATTTCTTTATCTAGCCTAATTATTCTAGCTAGAACTACTTTGGTGTCAGTGGTACTGTCCCTTCTCTCATTTTTGATTGTTTATTTGTATCTCCTCTCTTTTTTCTTTGCCATTCTAGCTAAGGGTTTGTTGATTTTGTTGATCTTCTCAAGGAATCACCTTTTAGTTCTGTTGCTTCTATTGTTTTTTTTTTGTTCTCGATTTCATTTATTTATTCCCTGATCTTTACTATTTCTTTCCTTTGTCTCATTTGGGATTAGTATGCTGTTCTTTTTCTAGTTGCTCCAGGTGTGTAGTTAGATCATCAATTGTAGCTCGCTCTTCTTTTTTAATGTAAGCATTGAGGGCTGTAAATTTCCCTCTCAGCACCGCCTTTCTGGTGTCTTATAGGTTTTGCTATGTTGTGTTCTCATTTTTATTCATCTCAAGATATTTGCTCAGTTCTCTTGCAATTTCTTTGACCCAGTGGTAAAGACTGTGTTGTTTAATCTTTATATATTTATAAATTTTACCTTTTTCCATCTGTTATTGATTTCCACCTTCATTCCATTCTGATCAGAGAAAGTGTTTTGTATAATTTCCATCTTTTAAAATTTATTGAGACTTATCTGGTGACACAACATATGGTCTATCTTGAAGAAGGATCCATAAGCACTTGAAAAGAATGTATATCTTGCTGTTTTGGGGTGCCATGCTCTATAGATGTCTGTTAGGTCTAGTTCATTTATCATATTTTCCAAGCTCTCTGTTTCTTTATCATCTGTCCAGATGTTATATCCAATACTGAGAGTATTGAAGTCTCCAGCTATTATTGTAGAGACATCTATTTCTCCCTTCAGCTTTGCCAGTGTGTGCCTCGTGTATCTTGGAACACTCAGGTTAAGTGTGTAAATATTTATTATAGTTATTTCTCCTTGGTAAATTGCCCCTTTTATTAATATATAATGACCCTTTTCATCTCTTATAACAGTTTTGCATTTAAAATTTGTTTTGTCATTTATTAGTATCCCTACTCCAACTTTTTTTGGTGGCTATTTGCATGTAATATCTTTTTCAAAACTTTAGCTTTTAACCTTACATCTGAGGTGAGTCTCTTGTTTTTTTTTTTTGTTTTGTTTTGTTTTTTAAGATTTTTATTATTTATTTATTTATTCATTTATCCCCCCCTTGCTGCTTGTGCTCACTGGGTCAGCTAACCACGCCGTGCGGGCGGGCTTGCCTTCACCAGGAGGCCCCGGAAACCGAACCCGGGTCCTCCCATATGGTAAACGGGAGCCCTACTGATTGAGCCACAGCCGCTTCCCTGAGGTGAGTCTCTTGTACAAGACAACATATAGATGGCTTATAGTTTTTTTATCCATTCTATCAGTCTTTTTTTGAAACACAAATGATACATTTTAAATGACAAATATGCAGTGATCATGAATATCTACTGTACTTTTTGTCACAGTTAACAGAGTGGAAGACAGTATGAAAAAAATCAATCTTCAAATATATCCTTAACCAAAACCTTTCTGCTAAACAGTAAAATTATTTAAGAATCTACATCTTTACATATCAGCTACAACGAAAAAAGGTGGGAGTGGGGGGAATAAGATGCTACTGTGTCTGGGTTTTCTAGATAAAAATATGTGGCCACCAGGAATTCAGGATTCAACTTTTAAACACATTTAAATAAAAATAAAATGAACATTTCTAACAGTTGACAACTGGATGAAACAAACTAAATTTAAATTTTCCTTTCTAAATACAAATGAGATGGGACATTTCTTAGTAACACCACCTTAGTAATCACCTAAAAAATGTAGAAATCCTCTCCCATCCCTCAATCATTGGTACAAAACAAATATCTCCCTTAAAATTTATCTTTCACATTACTAAAATATACTCATTTACTTGGGACAAAGGATGCTGGGAATACTTCTAACACTTGTTTTCACATGTTTGAAATTAACAGAGCTGAGATTTTTTAAACCTATACTATATATACATATTACTAATATTTCAATCTTTACAAAGAGAGATCATTCTTTCACTGTTGATTGATTGGGTTTCCTTAAGCAAATCTGATCAACTATTGTTACAGTTATTTTGGTGTAATAAGTGATACTCTTAAATTTTTCTTTTAAAAGATGTAATTCATGTAACATTTAAGTGGTAAATATGTTAAAATGTACATTTTCTTGACAAAGAATGACTGTTTCCAGAGCCTACTGGGAAAATAAACCAAATAAATTGATAACAACATTTACAATGTGTTTTATTACTGATAAGCTACAACTAAAATTCAAACCATGGATAGTTTAAGCATGTGATAATAAGCAAAGAATGAAAACCATTGTAAGTTTACTAAAAGAAACAAAGGCAACTATGGGAAGAAGTTATATTGAGCAAAACATAGGTCCCAAAGATTATACTATGATTCTCAACGGGATTTTCAAAACAAAAGACATCTCCATACAATTTCTATGAATATTTCTTATTTTTAAAAGATGAATTCCAAAATAATTGTTGGCTAGCTCAGCCCTACCTTGTCAAAGATGAATATTTGGATGAATAAAAGTTCCATTTGTTAAAGTGCATCTGCTGAACAAATCTGCTCTGTCTCTGCTACTAAGAGCTATCTAAGAGGTGACAGTCACTCATGCTTACTCATTCATGGTCTGTGCTATTAAAAAAGTAACATAGAACAATGGACTCTTTTTAAGAGAAAAAACAGTCTTAAATATATCATCTTTTAAAACTCCAGAGAGTAGGGTAACCTCATTATTTATAAATACTGAAAATGTAAAGAATATAGAAAATAAGTGTTGGATTAAGCATGCATAGTCTTTAACATTCACTCCAGGATCTCTTAAGATCTCTATGTGAGAAGCAGTTATTTTCTTCATATATTTTGGCAATGGATTCAGATGCAAAATTAGCAGGGCTGTTAAATTCCATGAAACTTGTTTTCGTTTTTCTTCAAAGCTAACTATTGCACTCATATATTGCCTGGAATACATATACAGCAGTTCAGCAACAGTAATTGCAACAAAAATAAGGTAAATAGACTTACAAAATGTGTGCTTTCCTTTTAGATAAGAAAGTTTTCCTAGAGGAAATTCAAACTGCAATTCAAATCAGATTATATATGCTTAACCATTATTTAACTTTATATAAAATTAATTTGAACCCTTACCACTACAAATCTATTAGGCATCAGAAAAGGATTTACAGTACAAAGTCTAGACCATTGCTGCATTTCACTTTGAAATTACTCAGTTAAAACAGCATTTTTCCAAGACTTAAAGAAAAATAGATTTTATAAAAGGGATTCTTTTTTTTTTATTATTTTCTTAATTTTTTAAAAGGGATTCTTTTTAATCACTCAAGACATTTTGTTACTAAGACAGAAACATGTTATACTTTTTCCATTACAATTTGCTCTGAAAAAAATTTTTTTCTCTGTTAACTCCTAACAAATGCTACATTTTCAAGACCAAAGGAATTATCAGTAGGCATTCTTTTTCTTGATCTAAGTTATTTTTCTCTGAAATATGTCAGGTAAGCTTTTAAAGATTCAGGAAGGGGCAGCTTTATGATTTTTTCCCTCAGTAAATTTTGAGGCTGCTCTGGCTTCATAGCTTCACTGTGATCTTTCTCTTCCTCTTCTTTGTTATCTTCTTCCATTTTTTCATCTTCCTCACTGTCTAGAGGCTGAGGAATAAGCTTATTACCCACAAACACATAAGTGTTAATTCTTTGTTTAACTCTCTTCCTTTTCCTTTTTGGTGTAGCCCTTTGAGGAATCCCCTTGGCCTGCATTTCATCATTTATGAAATTTCTAAATGTGCTTCGAATATAAATACGAGCCAAGTCCTGAAGATTCCTGACAGCACATGGGGGTAGTCCCACTGGATCTGGTTTGCCATTATCATTCTTACTTGGTTAAACAAGGGGAGAAAATGAAACAGCAAGGATATTTATACTTTCCCAAGTGTTTTGTACAGTTCTCATAATTTGAATTAAGTGATCCTCTATAATCATGACTAGAGTGCCTCCAACTTTTAGTAATATTTTCGTAGTTTACATGGTCTTTCTGGACTCTGGCTTCACAATAAATTTGATCATACTAATGGCTGTCAAGATGGTATCTGGAGGCAATTGCCGACTACAAATGCAGGTTCAAAGAACTCAAGTTTATCAAAGCTATCACTATTTTTGATGAAGCTCTCCAGTTTTTCCTTGCATATTCCACCACATCTGAATAAAGCTCAATCCCATGATTTATTCCAAAAGGTCCTGCAGTGGTCAGCCGTTGGGGTCAGTCAGGCCTGCCAAGTGGGGAGCAGGTCCAGGCGCTATAGCTCCACAGACTCCACAGCAGCTAGCTGCCTGCATCCACCTGAGTCTATGTCTTGATTGGGGAGTTCAAGCCATTAATATTTAATGTTATTACTGTAAAGGCATTACTTACTTCATCCATTTTGTCCTTTGGCTTTCTGTTGTCATATCACACTATTGTCTGTCTTTTTACCCTTATTTTATTCTTCCTAAAAATTTTCATTTCTACACTCTTCTTCAAGTTGCTTACCCTTGTTTTTTCCTTTCAGGCTGCAGAACTCCTGAAAGGAATCTCTTGTAATTCTGGTCTTTTGGTAACATAGTCTCTCAGTTTTTGTTTGTCTGTGAAGACATTGAACTCACCCTCTTTTTTTGAAGGACAGCTTTGCCAGATACAGAATTCTTGGCTGGCAGCTTTTCTCTTTCAGTATCTTAAATACATCTTACCACTTTCTTCTCTCCTCCATGGTTTCTGATGAGAGGTCAGCACTTAATCTTATTGAGGTTCCCATGTATGTGATGCTTTGCTTTTTTCTTGCTGCTTTCAGAATCCTCTCTTTATCTCTGATATTTGTCATTCTGAATAGTAGGTAAATCATGGTAGGTCTATTCAGATTTATTCTGTTTGTGGTGTATTGTCCTTCTTGGATATTGATATTTATGTCTTTAATAAGGGTTGGGAAGTTTTCAGTTATTTCCTCAAGTATTCTTTCTTCTCCTTTTCCATTCTCTTCTCCTTTTGGGACACCAATTATGCGTATGTTTGTGAGTTTCACATTGTCATTCAGTTCCCTGAGACCCTGTTCCATTTTTTCCATTCTCTTTTCTTTCTGTTCTCCTGTCTTTTCCAGTTCAGATGTTCTGTCTTTGAAATCACTAATTCTTTCTTTGAGCAATTCCAATCCGCAATGTGTCTCTAATGCATTTTTTTTTTTTTTTTTACCAGGAGGTTCTGGGGATCGAACCCAGGTCCCTCCATATGGGAGATGGACGCCCAACCATTTGAGCCATATCCGTGCCCCTCTAATGCTTTTTTAATCTCACCTATTGGGCCTTTCATTTCCATAAAGTCTGTTACTTTTCTTTGCAGACTTTCAAATTGTTCTTTATGCTCACCCAGTGTTTTTTTTAAATATCCTTTATCTCTTTAGTTGCATTTTCTTGCAGTTCTTTCAATTGATTTAAGAAAATTGTGTGATCATCATTGATTAATTTCTTTAAATTCTGTATCTCTTCAGGATATTTGGTTTGTTCCTTTAGCTGGGCCATCTCTTCCTGTTTCCTTTTATGGCTTGTAATTTTTTGCTGATGTCTAGGCATCTGAATATGTTCATGAATTTACTCTGATGGTCAATTTCTCTTTCTTGCCTATTGTTTTTTTTTTTTTTTTCCTCCACAGCTCTTCTTTGATATTTGGTTCAACTTATTCTAAGTCTTTAAAATTGCCCAGCTTAAGTTATCAAAATCGTGCCAGGGACTCACTAATGGGACTCAGAATTTCTCCCAGGAGTTAGAGTAGAGAGAATCCAAAGCTGTTTTTGCCCATGCAATTTCCAGACTGGCCAGCAGATGGCGCTCCTCAGTGCACCTTTCCACAGAGGTATTTCGTTCAATCTCCATTTTCCTGTGCTTTGGTCTGGCTGGAGCCGAGATTCAAAGCCAGCTCTACTGGCCAAATTCCCTGAAAGAACGATCCCTAACTTTCCCTCCCTTTTTCCTTATAACAGCTGACAGGGAAGAAGATGCCTTTTCCCCTCTCAGTCAGCTGCATGGAGCCAGGGTTTTATCCAGGCTGAATACCTTGGGGATGGGGAAGGGGAGACTTTCCTGACTGCCGTGGGGAGTGGGGGGGTTGGTAACACACACTTGTTGTTTTGGGTTCTTTATCTGTCCCTCACCCTCCTGGGAGTTATGAAGCACTGTCCTGGTCTGCTGATCCCCAAAGCAGGTCCCTCAGACAGCTTTTGTCTTTTTCTCTGTGTGTATGTATGTGAGAGAGAGAGTTGAGCCTGCTTGCCTAATCCGTCACCATCTTCCTGCATTTTTTTTTTCCCTTTTTTGTTCAGTGTATCTAAAGGTTTATTAATTTCATTGATTGTTTCAAAGAATCAAGTTTGGGTTTTGTTGACTCTATTGTTTTTGTTTTCTTTATGTCATTGATCTTTACTCTAATCTTTATATCATTCCTTCAGCTTGCTTTAGGTTTAGTTTCCTTTTTTACTAAGTTTCTAGGTGTGAAAGTAGGTTACTAGCTTGAGATCTTTTTCAGTGTAAACATTTATAGCCATAAATTCCCCTCTGAGCAATTATTGTGCTGCATTCCATAAATTTGGTATGTTGTGACTTCCAATTCATTCGTCTCTACTTTTAAGTTTCCCTTGTGTGTTCTTCTTTGACACATTAGTTGTTTAAATTTGTATTGTTTGATTTCCAATTATCTGCATGTTTTCCAGTGTTCATTTTGTTATCAATTTTTAGCTTTCCATTGTGATGAGAGGATAGTTTGTATAATTTTAGGCTTTTTGAATTTATTGAGATTTGTAACCTAACATATGGCCTATCCAGTTAAATGATCCATGTTGAGCAGAAAGATATATATTCTGTGTTCTATATATGCTTGTTAGGTCTAGTTGCTTTGTAGTATTGTTCAAGTCCTCAGTTTCCTTTTTGGTCTTTTATCTAGATTTTCTTTACATTATTGAAGGAACATATATTGATGTCTTCTATTTATTTAGAACCATCTTTTCTTTCCTTCAAATCTGTTAATGTTTGCTCATATATTTGGACAGTCTGTTGTTAGGGGCATATGTGTATATAATTGTTATATCCTCTTGTTGGATTGACCCTTTTTTCAATATGTAATGACTTTGTCTCTTGTAACAGTTTTTGACTTAAAGTTCACTTTAAGTCAGGAGTTCTTAAGGGGTCCGTGAACTTGAATTGAAATTCAAAAAAAACATTATTCTTGTGGAGACGTGTTGGTGTAGGTGTGATATATTTATTAAATAATACACAGTATAGTGTGGACCCAGTAAGGGGTCCGTGTTTTTCACCTGATTGGCAAAGGGGTCCATGGAACAAAAAAGGTTAAGATCCCCTGCTTTAAGTAGACTTTATATTAGTATAGCTAACCCAGCTCTCTTTTGGTACTGATTTACATGGAATATTTTAAATTTCTTTCAGTTTCACAGTATTTGGACCTTGAATTTAAGATGAGTCTCTTGTAAACAGTATATAGTTTGGTCAACCTTTTTTATCCATTTTTCCAGTTTCTGTTGTTTGAATAGAGTATTTAATCCATTATGTTTAAAGTAATTATTGATAATTCAGGACTTACTTCTGCATTTTTTTTTGGTTTTTGTAAGTTTTATACCTATTTTGTCCTTTATTTCTCCCATTGCTGCCTACTTTTGTGTTTAAATGATCTTTTGTAATAAGCCATTTAAAATCTCTTCTGATTTCCTGTTGTGTATATTTTTTGGATACTTTCTTTAGTGGATTCCATGAGACTTATGTTTTACATTCTAAATCTATCAAAATCTCATTTGATTTGATTGATACCAACTTAGCTTCAATAGCACACACAAACCATGTACCTATATCCCTCCATTCCCTATTTCCTCTATCTTGTTTTTGTCTCAAATTACATCTTTATATATTGTGCCTAACACCATAGTTTTACAGTTACTTTTTATCCATTTATATTTTAGATCTAGTGAGGAATGACAAGTGGAGTTAGAATCCAAAGATGGATTGTACTGGCATTTGTATTTACCTTTACCAGAGGTCTATATTTCTTAATATGGCATTGAGGGACTTCCTTTTGTCATTTCCTTTCAAACTGAAGAACTCCCTTTAGAACTTCTTGTAGAGCAGGTCTAGTGGTGACAGACTCCCTTAGGTTTTGTTCATCTGGGAATGCCTTAATCTCTCATTTTTGAAGGACAGTTTTCTTAGATATAGAATTCTTGGCTGACATTTTTTTTCCTTCAGCAATTTCACTCTGCCTTCTTGCCTCCATGGTTTCTATTGAGAAATCAGCACTCTTTTTCTCCATGTTGTTAAATGTTCTCTTTGCCTTTGACAGTTGGTTTGATTTTAAATTGTTTCAATGTGGATCTCTATGAGTTTATCCTGTTTGGAGTTCTTTGGTCTTCTCCCATGTTTATATCCATATCATTTGTTTAACTTGGGAAGTTTTCAGCCATTTTTTCTTCAGATATTCTTCCTGTTCTGCTTCTGTTATTAATAATGTGAATATTGGAATGGTTATTCATGCCCCACTTTCTTAGGCTATGTTCACTTTCCTCATTCTTTTTTCTTTCTGTTCCTTGCATTGGATAATTTCAGTTGTTCTCTCATCACATTCATTGATTCTCTCATTTGCTGGCTCCAGTCTGTTGTTTATATACTCTAGAGAAATTCTTATTTCAGTTACTGTACTTTTCAGCTCCAGTACTTCTGTTTGGTTCCATTCGATAATTTCTATCTTTTTATTAATGTTCTCATTTTGTTCATATGTTGTTTTTCCTGATTTCCTTTAGTACCTTGCCCTTGATTTTCTTTAGCTCTGAGCATATTTAAGACAGTTTTAAAAAACATTTCTGGTTTTCCCAATGTGTGGTATCCTCACTGGTGATTTCTGATATTTTACATTGTTTCTCTGAATAGCCATCTTTTCTTGTTTCTTTGTATGTCTGTGTTTTTTGTTGAAGAGTAAACATTTGAATATTTTAATTTATTAATTCTCAAAAATAGATTCTTCTCTTTTCCCAGGGTTGTTGTTTTTTTTTTTTTTTTTTTCTTTCTTTCTTTCCTTTTTGTTAATGGCTATAGTAGTCTTATTTGTTTAATGAAGTTTCTGTTCCTCAAGCTTGTATTTAGCAGATGTTAAGATACACATTTATTTGAATGCCAGGAGCTAACAAATGGAAAAAAAAAATCAAAAAACACTTTTCCCAGTATCTTCAATTTGACTCTATTCAAGTGCTTTCCGTCATTTAGGCAGGCTTACAGTGAAAATAAAGAACAACTGAGGCTAAAATAGGTTACTCTCAGGTTTTTTCTGAACATTCATCTTTTTCTGGGTATGTGCATGTAGCCTCATTAATTCCCTCTTATAAATAGATATTCTGACTGCACCAAGTTCCCTCCAGGAAGTTCACAGACTTTCCTCATCTTCCAAGGCTCTATATTATGTCTCTGAGTAATCCTATGTCTTGGGCAGCTATGGTTTGCTTGTTTTATTAATGCATTTTATCAGTCCTTCTAGCAGATTCTTCATCTAGAGCAAATTCTGGGCCTAGCAAGACAGATATGAACATCCTGTATCATTCCTTCAGCCTGCCACCTGAGGGATTTGTATAGATACTCATGGTACCCCAATATGCACATAAGGCTTACATTGCACATTCTGGAATGTAGGACCTGAACTGCAAATGCAGGATATGCTGGTATCATACCCAGCCTGGGGGGGGGTATAGGGAAGGGCCTGTAAAGGAGCCACAAGGTTTTTCTCCCCCATACACACTGTTTTTATTTTTATTTTTTTAAATCAAATAAACTTTATTGTTAAAGAGGTTTTAGATGACAGAAAAGTTACATAAAAAGTATAAGGGATTCCCATATACACCACCCCTCCCCCTCCCACCTTTCCCCCTATTAATAACATCTTAAAATTGTGTGGTACATTTGTTACAATTGATGGCTAAATAATAAAGCATTGCTACTAATCAAGGTCTTTAGTTTACATTGTGGTTTACACTTAATTACAATGCCCTAAAAATTCCCTATATTCCACATATGATTCCCTCCTCCTCCCTTCAGAACCTCTGGTAACCACTGTCTTTATAGCAATGTTACATGTTCTTCAGTTACTACAATATTAATAAGGTTACTTTGCCCATGGTTGTATTCCCCCCTTATGTTTGTTCATTCCTCAGTCTTGAGGATTTTGAGATGGTGATGCTCACCCTGCTTCCGATTGGGAGGGGGCTTAGATCCCATGGGGGCAGATGAAAGGAACTGTTTGCTTGCAGTTGTAGATACTCTGTTTTTGGGGGGATGGGCATTGTCCATCATCATCATTTTGTTAATTGCCCTGTGGGAGTCTGATGAATTGGAGAGTAGGTGTTGGCTGAAACTCTGCTGATATTCAGTACTCAACCAGCATATGAACAGACTGAAGATTTAAGTTTCTGATACATATATTTAATGGATCTAGTGCTAATTACAGGCTCAAAAAAGGGGGTAGAAGAATTATGTGTAGGCAAATTAGAAATGAGTCTAACTCTGTACATTGGGGAAATAGGTTGTCATATATTTCAAGGTAAGGCCCACCAACAGGGTGCTGATTTCCACAGGTTGTATGCCTTGCCTATAGTGTCTGGATGACTCAAGAGCCCTCAGGAGCACCCCTATTTAAGGTTTTGTTCACAGTAGCAGTTAGTGAGATCTGTCTGAGACGTATAAGTGTAACCTCTGGAATGATGTCCCAACTCATTTTGAAATCTCTTAGCCATAAAAACTCTTCCATATTTGCTATTTCCCCTTTTTGGTCAAGGTCTTTTTCCAAATTCATTGCTTGATTCCAGGGAGGCTCATGCCCAGGAGTCATGCCCAGGCTCATGCCCAGTAGTGCATTTATCTGCTTTTTTTTTTTTTTAACTTTATTTTTAAAGAAGTTTCAGATTACGTAAAAGTTGCCTTGAAAATATAGGGGAGCTGATGTGGCTTGGTGGTTGAGTGCTGGCTTCCCACATAAGAGGTCCAAGTTCAATCCCCAGCCCTGGTACCTAAAAAAAAAGTGGGTGGGGGGAGGGAGCAGATGTGGCTCAAGTGGTTGAGCATCTGCTTCCCATATAGGAGGCCCCGGGTTCGGTCCCCCATGATTTCTGAAAACAAACAAACAACAAAAACAGACAAGCAAACAAATGAAAAAATCAACTTGGGAGCCAATGTGGCTCAGTGGTTGAGCGCTGACTTCCCATATGAGGTACCTCAAAAAAACAACAAAAAAGAAAATATATTCCCATATACTCCCCCCTCACATTTTCCCCTATTAATAACATCTTTCATTACTGTGGTAAATTTGTTACAAGTGATGAACAAATATTGAAATATTGCCACTAACTATGCAAAATTTACATTAGAGTTTACTCTTTGCTCTATAAAATTTTACACGTTTTGACAAAATGTATAATGGCCTGTATCCGTCATTACAAAATCATGCAGAACAATTCCAGTGTCCCCAAAGTGCTCTATGTTCCACCTATTCTTCCCTCTTTCTCCCCCAAGAAAGTCTGGTGACTAATATCTTTATATCAATGTTACAAGTTCTTCCATTACTAGAATAATAATGCCTACTTTGTTCCATAGTTGCATTCTCCCCTTATGTTTGTTCATTGCTCAGTTGCGAGGATTTTGGAATGGTGATGCTTACTCTGCTTCCAATTGAGAGGAGGCATAGATCCCATGGGGCAGATGGATAGAATGTCTTGATTGCAGTTGTAGGTACTCTCGTTTTTTGGGGATAGGCATTGTTCATCATCATCCTTTTGTTAGTTGTCCTGGGTGGTCCACTGAACCTGAGAGTAGGTGTTGGCTGCTACTCTGCTGAGATTTAGGGCTCAACTGGAATATGAACAGACTGAAGATTAAGTCTCTGGGATATATATTTAATAGATAATGGTAATTATAGGTTCAAATAACAGGGGTACAACAACCATATGGAATTTATGGAAATTATAAATGAGTCTGTTAAAATTCTCTAATATATTAACATATATTCCAAGGTAAGGCTCACTGATGGGGTGCCTATTTCCTGGGGTTGTGTGCCCTGCCTATAGTGTCTAGATGTCTCTAGAGCCCTCAGGAGCACCCCTGCCTGAAACTTTGTTTACTGTGACAATCAGTGAGATCCTCCTAAGAGGTGCATGAGCTTAACCTCTGAAATGACCTCCCAACTCATTTTGAAATGTCTTAGCAGTAAGAACTCTTTTGTATGTAATATTTCCCCCTTTTGTTCAAGGTCTTTTTCCAAGTGCATCTCTAGTTGGTGCTTGGTAATAATCCCTCAGTGCCAGAAAGTCATGCCCCCAGGAGTCATGTCCCATGTTGGAGCGAAGGCAGTGAGCTTATATGCTGAGTTTGGCTTAGAGAGAAGCCACATGGGAGTAATAATGAAGTTTTCAGTAGGTAACTCTTAAGCATTTTATATTACTAGGCTAGGTTTCAGTTTCACAAGAACAAAGTTCCTAAGTACATGCGTCGATATCAATGACCTGACGTATTGGTCTGTCCTCCTTCGCTAGGCACTGCCTTTATATTCCAGAGATTCTTGCCACTCTATTAGAGAATGTAGCAGGACTTCCCAGGAAGAGAATTTAATATTTTGTTGTTTATCGTGTGGGTTTTCACCCACTGAGGTAACACCCCATGACCATAGGAATACATTCATATTCCATAGAGGTAGTATATCCTGGGTGCATCCTTCACACAACCCTACACCTCCAACACCCTGTACCAGTGATCCTTCTCTGCCATACTTGCAACTTTTCTGTAATCCAAAACCTCCCCAAAGCCAAAAAAAAAAATGTCTTGCATTGTGCCTTTCATCACCATAAGATCTGTTATGTTTTATGTATATTTACAGTTTCTTCTGTATGTTACCCCAGTGTCTTGTAATTTTTTCCCTACTTTATTTTCAAAGAACCTTTAGGCTACAGAAAAGTCACATTGAAAATATAGGGGGTCCCCATACCCCAACCCCTCCCCCTCTCACATTTTCCCCTATTAATAGCATCTTAAATTAGTCTGGTATATTTATTACAATTGATGAACAAATATTGAAGCATTGCTACTAACCATGGTCAATAGTTTACATATGGTTCACATTTTGCACTGTACAATTTTATAGGTTGACAAAATATATAATGGCTTGTATCTGTCATTGCAAGATCATACAGAACCATTCCAATGCCCTAAAAATGCCCTATTTTCCACTTATTCTTCCCTGCACCTCCCCTTAGATCCTGTTGTAACCAGTTGGTTTCAATTTTTTAAGAATAAGGTGCATAGTTACATGCATTAATATTGAGAGCTTGACTGACATATTGGTCTGTTTTCTATTATTTGGCACTGCCTATGGGCACCATTACCTGGCCACTTTGACATGTGAACCTAACCGTCACTATAAGTTCTTAGCAATTTTTGTATTAGAGATGTTGTAGGTTTACAGAAGAATCATGCAGAACATAGATTTCCTATATATCATCCATCCCCCATTAACAACACCTTGCATTAGTCTGGTACCTTTTTTTATTGATGAACACTAAAATTGTACTATTAACTATAGTCCATAGTTTATTTTAGGGTGTATTTATCCCATATACCACCCTATTATCAACACCTTGCATTAGTTTGGCTCATTTGTTATAGTTCATGAAAGAACATTTTTATAATTGTACTAGTAACTATAGACCATCGTTTACAACAGGATTCACTGTGTTGTAATCCTATGGTTAATCTTTTAAGTTTATTCTAGTAATGTATATGACCTAGAATTTCCCCTTTTAATCACATTCACATATATAATCGAGTACTGTTAATTACATTCCAATAATGTGCTACCACTACCACTATTTATTTCTAATACTTTACAATAAAAAAATAGATACTCTGTACAAATTAAGCATTATTCCCCCATTCCCTGTCCCCAACCCAGTCCACAGTAACCTAGATTCCAATTCTTATGAGATTGCTCAAACCAGCGAGATCATACAATATTTGTCCTTTTGTATCTGGCATATTTCATTCAACATAATGTCTTCAGGGTTCATTCATGTTGTCTCAGTTATCAAGACTTCACTCCTTTCTAGGGTTGAACAGTATTCCACTGTAAACATTTTGTTAATCTTTTTATCAATGGGTGGACCCTTGGGTTGTTTACATTTTTTAATAATTATGAATCATGCTACTCAGAACATTGGTGTGCAAATATCTGTTTGAGTCCCTGCTTTCAATTCTATTGGGTATATACCTAGCAGTGGGATTGCTGGTTCTTATGGTAATTATATTCTTACCTTCCTGTGGAACTGCCAAACTGTCTTCCATAGCAGTTGCACCAGTTGACATTCTGACCAACAATGAATTGGTGTTCCTTTTTTTCCACATGCTCTCCAACTCTTGTAGTTTTCTGTTTGTTTGTTTTTAATAGTAGCTAATCTAATGGGTATAAATTGGTATCTCATTGTGGTTTTGATTTGCATTTCCCTAATAGTGATGTTGAGCAACTTTTCATATGTTTTTTAGCCATTTATATATCATCTTTGGAGAAATGTCTATTCAAGTCTTCTGCCCATTTCTACACTTTTTTTTGTCTTTTTGTTGTGAAGTTGTAGTATTTCTTTATATATTCTGGATAGTAAACCCTTATTGAATATGTGGTTTCCAAATATTTTCTCCCATTGTATAGGTTGTCTTTTCACCTTCATGATAAAGTCCTTTGATGTACAAAAGTATTTAATTTTATTGAGGTCCCATTTATCTGTTTTTTGTTTTGTTGCTTGAACTTTGGGTGTAACATCTAAGAAAACATTGCCCAACACAAGATCTTGAAGATGCTTCACTGCATTTTCTTCAATGAGTTTTATAATCCTGGTTCTTAAATTTAGATCTTTGATCCATTTTGAGTTGATTTTTTTATATGTTGTGAGATAGGGATCCTTGTT
Source organism: Tolypeutes matacus (assembly GCA_026826555.1). Lineage (NCBI taxonomy): Eukaryota > Metazoa > Chordata > Mammalia > Cingulata > Chlamyphoridae > Tolypeutes > Tolypeutes matacus. The sequence continues at coordinate 508,041 of JAKSZT010053923.1, forward strand.
CATTCTTTTTCATATGGATATTCAGTTCTCCCAGCACCATCTGTTGAGAAGATCATTCTTTTCCCATTTGACTTCATTCCATCCTCCATTTGACTTCCTAAACCCCCTGCAACTTCCCTTTCTACTTGCAGTGCTTCCATTCAGATTTTTGTATGTGTGATTAGTTGCTTCTCCCTGGATTAGGGTACACAGTGTTGAGCAGGCCTTGTCCAAAAGTTTTCCTTGGCTCGTTAGTGAAGAAATAGTAATCACTGAGTAGCTCTTGCCTAGGTTTGGGAAATAAAAAGAATCTGTACCCTAGAGATCAGGCCTAAGGGGAGGAGAGTGCTTTCTCTCAGTGTTGTATAATTAGGAGTCATGAGAATCCAGTGCAACCAGTCCCTTTGGCCCCAATTCCTCATCAAAGCAGAAAGAAACACAATGATTTCCCATGGACACATAAGTGGCCCAGGGCCCTTGCATCTCATTGCATTGCCAATTCTCCTGACAATATCTTACACAGTCTGTCTGGAGGGGACTTCTAATTGCACTCTAGGCTGGTCTTGTCATAGTGTTGCTGTTAATTCTTGGAGCTGTTCCTTCAGGAACCAGCTCAGCCTTGTGTAACATTTGGATGAACTCCAATTCACTCAAGAATTTCCTTTACCCTCTAGGGACCAATGAATATAAATTATTATGTCCCTTATACTGGTTAGATTTGGGGAAAAAAGAGATCAATAAGGCATGGTACTGTCCTTTAAGGAGTAAATGTCAAGGAGACTGCTATATGAACAATAAAGAAATGATAGATAGCATACCCCGTTTATCTATTCAGAGGTCCCAAAGGAGGAGATATTTGAACTTTACTTGAGACAATCAAGGAAAGTCTCAGAAGAGGAGATGAAATGAGAAGAATCAAGCCAATAGTGAGTGCAAAGGCACACAAGAATTAAAATATACCCCATTCTTTGAGATAGAAGAAAGGATCTATGGAATACAAGATAAAGCTGGAGGAGTAAAATGGGACATGATGTAACAGACACACACAGGTTAATTTAAATTTCATTTGAAAGTTGATGGGAATCCATTGACATTTTAAGTACCATGATGGGATTTGCAGTTTGGGGTGTAACTCATACCCTATTGGAGAAAGGCAGCCTATATCTAGTAGCTTTTGCTGCATGACAAACCACTCACAACATAGTGGTTTAAAAACTACAATTTATTTAGTTTATGATTCTGTTAGATGATCATTTGGGCTGTGTTCAGCTGGAGAGTTATCTTGGCTGGACTCACTCCTGTGTCTGCAGTTGGCTGCTGATTGTGTGTGAGTTATTTACTCTTGGGGATGCCTCAGCTGCAAGGGCTTGTCTCTGGTCCTCAAGGTCTCATCCTTCAGCAGGCTAGTCAGGTGTTGCTTGCTCCATATTGAGGTTCCCAAAAGAGCACAAGCTCTGCTGTGCAAGCATTTTTAAAGCTCCTGCTTGTGTTGTGTTTGCCTAAACCCCATTTGCCAGTGCAGTCACATGGACAGGCCCAGAGGCGAAGGGTTACATGGGAAGTAGAAGTGGCATGATACAGGAAAGGGGAAAAAAGCCTTTTTTGTAGTCCACCACAAGACCAGTGTGTATCTATTGCAAGAGTCCTCATGAGAGCGAACAGCTTTATTGAGATGTAATTGACATATAATAGACATATTAAAAGTATACAATTTAATAGGTTTGGGCATATATGTACACCCATCACCACAGTACAGTAGTGGACCCTCAAAAGTTCCCTCGTGCTTCTTTATTACCCCTCCCAGTCCCTCCACAGGCAACCAATGATCTGACGTCTATTAGTACAGATTAGATTACATTTTCTCGAGTTTTATATGAATGGAATTTACTCATGTCTCTATTCTTTGAGCATAATTATTTTGAGATGCAATATTTTGTAGCAATAAGGCCAGAGTTTTTATATTCCTATTAGGGTAAGGAGGGGCTTTTAAAATTAACTTGCTGTTTACAGTAATAAGGCCCTCTAGCATTTTGAGCATTTGAGTGGTGGTACATCACACTTCTCCAAGTGGCTTATTCCATGATTCAATAGGTCTTTTTCCATGATGAATCAAAGTATGACTTCCAACTCCTAGTTTTCTTCCCTCTTCCTTCCCTTATCCCCAATGTGTATCTCACCATCAACCTGAAAGTTATCATACCTGGGACCTATCCATTAGGGTGTCAGCGTGATCTACACCATCTTTGGGGAACAGCTCATAGTGGAGGTTCTATTGGAACCTCTACTGAGAGTTGTGGAGCTGCAGTGACCTTGGCAGTCACTTGTTTGCCTTTGGAGTTTCATTGGACAGTGAGCCACATGGAGTCCCCTTCTAGGGAGTGAAACAGAATATAGTGTGCAGAGGTAGAAGAAAATTTGGTTTACAATTCTGAGAAGCTGATCATCCCAAGATTCATAGCCACCTTATATTATGAAATTGATATTCTTTGCAGAGCCACTCCGATGCTGGGAATAAACAGCTCAGGTCTAAAGGACCTAAAAAAAAAAATCTGGCTGATTCCCTTGTTTCCTCTTTACTACTATGCCAGTGAAAACCCTGCAAGCTCTAATCATCAACTCCATGCTTCTGCATATTGAGGTCTCAAAGGGAGCAGGTGAAAGCACAGCACTTCCCAGCAATGTTTTACTTGAGGGTCTCCATTCATTTTTTTATTTTGAGACATTAGAGACCCTATTATATATCGAGCTCTTTTCTGGGCATTAGAAATAGGATAGGTTGTGAATTGCCTATGGATGGCATCCTGTGTAGTTAATGGATAGTAGCCTCTTTTCAGTGGAAAAGTATGACCCAGAGTTGGATGGCAATGGCTTTTTAAAAAAACATTTAAAATAATTTTATTCATGAAAATATGCTGTATAATGCATTCTATGGCAATGGCTTTTGATCCAATGCATTTCTCTTCCTTGAGTTCATTTGAAATGGGATCAATTCATGGTGAAGTTATGAGGATGGACCTTGATGGAGTTAAGTTTGGCCAGTAGGTGGGGTCATGGGTAGAGACTCAAATCCATGAGTCAAGGTTAGGGAGACTCAGCAAACTTTGTACAAACATTCTAGTTCTTCAGCTGGTGGAAGGTGTACCCTGGGGATTTGACTGAAGGAGAACAGACTTCCAAGAAGACGGGAGGTCAGCAGGAATGAAGATACACATCTTTCTCCAAAGCAACCCACTTGGAGACAAAATTAGTAAGCAAGGCTCACCTTGGGGAACAGGGAGTGGAAATTTTCAGACAATAGAGTGAATTGAAAGATTTCTGTGAATCTTTCTTTGCCACTGTTTCATTTTTTGCCAAAAGGGGATAACTCTCTACCTCACTGGGTAGTTGTGAGGAATAGCCAAGCTAAAAAAAAAAATGTGAATTACTTAGAATAATGCCCGGTATACTGTGAGAACAAAACACATGAACAAATATTTATTTAGGACCTTCCATGTAGTAGGCATTGGGGATAAAAACAGGTATCAAGACCAGATAAGGTCCCTACCCTCGAGTTTTGAGAACACTGAAAATGTTCATCTGTTTACTCTTTCAGAAAACATGCATTGTACTTCCATTCCAGACTTAAGGCCTCCTTTTTGCAAGGATTGCCCTTGCTCTGGGCCTTAGGACAAACAGGGTCTTCTCCTCATTTCATTTTTTCCTGCATTCGTCTTTCCTTTGCTATTCTGGGTCATGATAGATCAGTGGTTCTCAACTAGGGGTGATTTTGCCCCCAAGGGACATTTGACTGTATCTGGAAACATTTTTGAGTTTCATGCCTGAGGCGGTGCTACTGGCACCTAATGGGTATAGGCCAGTGATGCTGCTAAACACCCTATATATACACAGGGCAGTATGCCACAGCAGAGAATGATACAGTTTCAAATGTCAGTGGCACCCTGCGGGGAGAGTGATATTTCCTAGACCAGGAACTAAGTGAAAGACACAGGAAATCAAATCAGTTACTGCTCCAGGCTCATTACAATAATTTTATCCTCTTGGTTCCACCTAAATTCTGCCCAGATCATTGGGGCCAGGGGTTTCAAATTGGTTGGCAGCTAAGACCTTATTACAGTGAATAAAGGGATTTTTCCCCCCAGGTGCAATTAATTTGTATGAGATCCTCAGACGCCTGCTGGAAAAGAATACAGCTGATCAGAACTTTCAGAGGAGCAGGATCCTGCCAATAGATCTACCTCTTTTTGGTACAAAATGGAGGCATGAATAAATAAATAATTCTGTGTAAACATGATGTCCACCATTTGAGAATCTTCTTTGTATTAGACTGTTTCAAATTAAGTTAAGTTGGATTTTAAATTTGGGTCAGTAGGAGGTCAGGTGTGAAAAAGTAGGAAACCGAGACAATCATGCATGAGGAAAGGTGGTTTATTAAAAGTCTCAGGGAAAGAGGGGTGCCATGAGGGATGGATGACGGGAATAATGATCAGCTCAGGTGGCTCACTATTGTGGGAAGCACAAAAGCAGAGCGAAAGGACCCCATGGGCTTATGACTTTATTGTACAGGGATGGTGATTAGTAGATTTCCCAAAAGAGTCCAAGTACTGGTTAGTTCAAAGCAAACACACATTAAAAGAGAGAGGGACTAGGGGTCTGAGGGCAGTGGAAATGGTTTGGGGCCAGCAGTGGGTTCTGGGTGAGGTATATGGGATGGGATGGCTAGTAGCTGCAGATGGGAGTTGGGTGAGGCATGTGGGTGGTGGCCACAAGTTTTAGTTCTGGGGGGGCAATTAGGCCCCAGGGATGGAAAAATGTTAACTAGACCAAAGGTCAGTGTTGAAGCAAGTAGCTTGGCCAGAGTAAAGTGGATGCTGAGGCAGCACACAAAAAAACATTGATAGTTAGGACATAGACACATCACACTAATTTCTCTAATACCCCAAACAGTCATTTATAAATGAAGAACCTGAGGTTGCTTAGAGGCAGAGTAAATATACTCCTAAATAGAATATTGGGACTGAAATACAGATTTACCTGATTCCAGATCCAGTGTTCAAAAGGAGGATTCAGTGGTCCTCAAGCCCATCCAAAACATTTTTTTTCTTTCTTTTTTTTTTTCTTCTTAGTTCAGGAGAATCTCCCCATGAAGCTGAACGAATATAAAGGATACTTTGTCCTCCCAGTTCTCTGTTGTAGGAAGTCCTGGTTGGGAGCATTCCATCATCCAATCTTTAGTCTCTAACTCTAGAAAAGTTCTTTCCTGGACTCCATAAATCTGACTTCCAGCTTGCAGTGCCCCTACAGCTATTCAGAAGGCTATATATTGAACAGGGCCCTCTTTCCTACATGTCTTTCTTGGTGCCCTGAGTTAAGCCTGTAGGGATGTACTCAGCTCCATCCAACCCATTGCTTTACCAACCCTCACTAGTCACAGTTTTTCCAATCTGTTCTGCTGGTAATGGACCCCTTCCCTGCCCAGGAAGGCAGTGTAAGCCATTATGGTTAAAGGGAGAGAAGAGTCCCTGAATGGCAGCTTGTATCTCTTTTCATCTTCATGTGGTCAATATAGATCCTGACGACCCTTGTGGATCTTGTGATGGCTAACACTTATTGACTGCTGATTATGTCACATACTGTTCTGAGCTTTCCTATGTGTAACATTTAATCCCCACCAGAATTCTTCATGAAAGTTATTGTCATCATTATTACAGATGAGAGCAGAGTAGCACAGAGAAGCTAAGTAACTTGTCCAAGATTGCACTGTTAATGATGAAGAGGGATTTGAACCTAGAGCCCCCTTAACTACTATGCTCTGCTGCCCCTCAAAATACAAAGTGCTATGAAGCAAATGAAAAATGAAGTGGGTTAAAGGATAGTGGTCAGGGTAGGCTTCTCTGAAGAGCTGACTTAGATTTGAAGCCTAAATTGTGAGAAGGAATCAGACTTGTGAAGATTGGGGGGAAATGTGGGCCAGGTAGGGAAGACAACAAGTAGATTCCTTTAGACTTTTATTTCAGGTCTGCTGACTCATGAAAATTGACAAACACCAGAATTTTCTTTCCCTTAAAGTAGATACTACAATGAGTTTCCTAAGGAAGTTTGTGAAAGTCCTCAGTATAGGTCAACAGCAATCACCAAAGTAAGATTCAATAAGTACAATTTTATGGGAAGAGGAGGATCAGGATGAAACAGTCCAGTTAACACAGTTTTCAGACTGAGACAAGGGCATGGTCCAGCACTCATAGTGGTAGAAGCTAGAACATGACTGAGAGGTATAAGGATGAGCCAATAATGTGTAAACATTGTTGTTGCTATAGTCCTCTCTTCTCTGTTGCTGCATTCCCTGACTGTTTTCTCCTCTCTAGATGCTTATAGGAGTCTGCATCCTTGAAATAGTAAATTACCATGGGAAGTCTAGTTATTAGTTGGGCATCATTCATTTTCTTTGGTAGATGGTGAGCCTTTGTCTTCAGTTTAGAAATATTTTCTTCTAATACATCATGAATAGTATTTATTTTCTGTCTTTAAGGTACATATTCAGGAACACCATTTAACAGCATTTTGGATCTCTCTTGTCTGTCCTTAACTTCCATTATCTCATTGAGAGCAAGCGCCCCTATTTAAGTTTCCTCAGAGCTTCCTTCATGTCCCTATTCCTCAGATTGTAGGTGAAGGGTTTCAGCATGGGATGACCATGGAATATATCACTGAGACTAATGAGCCATTCTGGAAGGATGGTATACCCCAGAAGTGAAGTACATCCCAAGGCCTGCTCCATAGAATAAGAAGACAACTGAGAGGTAAGATCCATAGGTGGAAAAGGTATATACTTGTTTCAGCAGATGAAATGCCCACTATGGAGGAAATAATTCTAGAATAAGGAAAAAGGATCCAAGTAAGAGGAATAATACCCAACAAACCAGTGACAAGAATATAGGATGTCATTGATGAAGGTGTCAGAGCAAGTGAGCTGGAGGAGCTGAGCAAGTTCACAAAAGAAGTAGGGGGAGGGGCGGGCCCGGGGGCGGGGTGCGCTGGTGGGAGGCCGGGAGGCGCGGCCCCGGAGCGCCTGGAGCGCAGCGCCGGGAGGGTGTGGAGCGCAGCGGGGTGCCCTCTTGCACTGTGGAGGTCAGACGCCGGCTCCAGAGCTTTCACCTCCAGGGCAAAGTAAAACAGTGGCACCATCTCCTCTTTCCATCTTCCCTGGTGGATGTGGTCGTTCCTGCAGAACCAGGCCGGGCTTAGGGACCGTGCAGGTGGAGATTTTTAAAAAGCCTCCTGGGACATATCACCACCGTTGGATGCTTGGTACATTTAAGTAAGCTGATTGCATAGAAGATTCTTTGAATGGGCCTGGGAGGCTACCTAGAGTCAGAGGACTAAATGACCCAGGCGTTCCTTAATGCTGCATGAAGGGCCCGCCTGAGGCAGCACCACAAAGGAGAAGCTCGTGTCTCTTGGTGAGAAGGTGATTTATTTTCTGTTCTCCATTTCAAGATGTCTTTGCACTTCTGATAAATGCAAACTGATGACTCTCAGAGCCAGGACAGGACAATTGATGGTGCTTGAAGCCTAGAAGACTGCGCTTAACAAAGCAAAGTCCCTGATTGTTGTTTGAAATGCTGAGGAAGTTGCTGCGGAGGAGACTTTTTTCTTATCCCACCAAATACTACTTCTTGGTTCTCATTTTTTCCCTAGTCACCTTCTTGGTTTTAATAATTCATCAAAAGCCCGAATTTGTAAGTGTGGGACATTTGGAACTGATTGGAGAAAATCTTAGTAGTAATATTAATTGTACCAAAGTTTTACAGGGTGACAGAGATGAAATTGAAAAGGTAAAGCTTGAGATGCTAACAGTGAAATTTAAAAA